>SJYX01010711.1:268729-329811 GCA_006410675.1 Oreotragus oreotragus
GCGGCGGCGGCGGCGGCGGCCGCGGCTGCGGCGGCTCTGGTGTCCGACTCTTTCAGCTGTGGCGGCTCACCCGGCTCTAGCGCCTTCTCCCTAACCTCCAGCAGCGCCGCCGCCGCCGCCGCCGCCGCGGCCGCCGCCGCCTCAAGCTCTCCCTTCGCAAACGACTACTCGGTGTTCCAGGCCCCTGGCGTGTCGGGGGGCAGCGGCGGCGGGGGTGGCGGCGGCGGCTCCTCGGCACACTCGCAGGACGGCTCCCACCAGCCCGTGTTCATCTCCAAGGTTCACACCTCTGTGGACGGGCTGCAGGGCATCTACCCGCGCGTGGGCATGGCGCACCCTTACGAGTCGTGGTTCAAGCCCTCGCATCCCGGCCTGGGCGCCGCCGGCGAAGTGGGGTCGGCCGGCGCCTCCAGCTGGTGGGACGTGGGCGCAGGCTGGATCGACGTGCAGAACCCGAACGGCGCGGCGGCGCTGCCCGGCTCCCTGCACCCTGCCGCCGGGGGGCTCCAAACCTCGCTGCACTCGCCGCTCGGAGGCTACAACTCGGATTACTCAGGCCTGAGCCACTCAGCCTTCAGCAGCGGCGCCTCTTCGCACCTGCTCAGTCCCGCGGGGCAACACCTCATGGACGGCTTCAAGCCGGTGCTGCCCGGCTCCTACCCGGACTCGGCCCCGTCGCCGCTGGCCGGCGCTGGGGGCTCCATGCTGAGCGCGGGGCCGTCGGCGCCTCTGGGGGGCTCCCCGCGCTCTTCAGCCCGCCGCTACTCTGGCCGCGCCACCTGCGACTGCCCCAACTGCCAAGAGGCTGAGCGGCTGGGCCCGGCCGGGGCGAGCCTGCGGCGCAAGGGCCTGCACAGCTGCCACATTCCGGGTTGCGGCAAGGTGTACGGCAAGACGTCGCACCTCAAAGCGCACCTGCGCTGGCACACGGGCGAGCGGCCCTTCGTGTGCAACTGGCTCTTCTGCGGCAAGCGCTTCACGCGCTCCGATGAGCTTCAGCGGCACCTTCGGACCCACACCGGCGAGAAGCGCTTTGCCTGCCCGGTGTGCAACAAGCGCTTTATGCGCAGCGACCACCTCAGCAAGCACGTGAAGACGCACAGCGGCGGCGGCGGCGGCTCGGCGGGGTCCGGAAGCGGCGGCAAGAAGGGCAGCGACACCGACAGCGAGCACAGCGCCGCAGGCAGCCCTCCTTGCCACTCCCCGGAGCTGCTGCCGCCCCCCGAGCCCGGGCACCGAAACGGCCTGGAGTGACGTGCACCCCGCCCCTGCCCCTCTCCCCTTCCTCCTCCCACCTTGGTCCGTTTGGGCTTTGTGGGTCCTGGCTTTGGCTTCAGTCTCTCTCCACCCTGCTCACTATCTCTTTCTGTCTCTGTCCTCTCTTTTAACTCTCCCTGTGACAACTTTATAAAGGGAATGTGGACATGTAAGTAACACGCGTTGCTCTCCTGGGCCCTAGCTGTCTCTCTACCGGATAACACCGTTGAGGCCCAGAAGAGCCCCAGCCGGCTCCTCGCCAGGCCTTTAATTCTGGTCTTCTCCTTGTTCTCCCTTCACCATCCCCAGTTGGGACGGCCACATCTTTTAGAGGGAAGTGGCCACTGGAAGTAAGGGTGGACCGATCCAGTGCCTGGGACACCGGGCCTCTGCACGCGCGGTTAACAACTAAGCTGAGCAAGTTTGAGCGCCACCCAGGGCCTCCGGGGCAGGCCAGCCGCCGACTGGCTAGGTACCAGTACCAGAACCACGTTTTCGGGCGTCTGAGTTGCGAAGCGCCCTGCCTTGCAGCCGAGCGTCGCGGCCCGCCCTTCGCAGAGCTGTCGGGTGCCCATCTCGGGGCACGGAGACCCGGAGTTTGCCTAGTTCAGCTCTCCAACGCCAGCCCTGACTCTTTCCCTTTGTTCCCTTGGGTGGTGCCGATGCAAGTTTTAGCTAAGGGCAGTCGGTGAATCGATGCAGCAGCCTTCTTTAATCTTTATAACTTTTTAAAACGGAAAATCTAAAGAAAACACAACAGCATCCTTCTATTTGGTTTCCCTTGTAGGTAGTTTTTCCTCTGTCAGTAAGCAAGTCTTTCTCTCAAAATTGTGCTAATATTGATCCCAAAGTTATTTTGATCGCATTAACTTAACTTATGGGGTTGGGGGTGGGGGTGAGGGTAGGTGTCTTTTTCTTATGCAAAAATACCCCTTTCCGGTGAGACCAGATTAACTATATCCGTGTTTGTCCTTTGCTACCTCGTTTTCACCACTCTCGAGCATAATCTCTCTCTCTCTCTCTCTCTTTTTTTTTTTGCTAGTCCAGCAGTCAATTTGTATAGAACCCAATTCTGTAAATTCTTGCAATTCGTTGAAGACTCTTAGGGTTTAACTTTTTTGTGTGTGATTTAAACTTATAAACAAGTAAAGAAGCTATTGTTTATTTCGGACCAGGCTGTAGTTTAAATGCCAAAAGGGAAAAACAGAAAAAAATTGTAAGATATATCTGAACCTAATGGTTTGTACAACTGGAGAATCGTTCTAGATTAGATATCAATTAACTATAACTCCACCAGTGTATGGGTGGCGAGGTGCAGTTGTCCAGGAGACGATTTTGTATAGTATTTTTCTTGTACATTACTTCCAGTAAATATTTGAAAATATATTGAAGTAAACTTGATTTTTTTTTGGACACAAGAAAATATTAAGAGTTATTCTTGCAGTTCTGATGAGCTGCAGATTTTTTGAACTCACTTCTGGAGGTGCAGAGCCACAAACGCACTTTCGGGGCCTAGTTTTGCTCGAATATGAATTTAGATAGGTATCAAACTGTAACTAAGACAATATTTGATAAATGTGGGATGACACTTAATTTAATGAAGCATGTACTTACTTGCATTTGCTGGCAGTTCAGGCATAGTTAAAGTGAGAGTTCTCTTATATTTCATAATAACTGGGTCTGCCAAAAACCCATGTGTTAAATAAAATGTCCAAGTGAATCTCAACTAACTTTGGCCTTTGTGTATTTCCTGAAGGTAATATTGTTAACTGTTAATAATAAACACTCCTGACACTACATTTAAATGTTTGCAGATTCTGCAAACTAATTGCTCATTGTAATGTTGAAATAATTTGGATATTTCACATTGAAATGAAAAGCCTTTCTCTGGAACATTTTAGACTTGCATTTTAAATGCATGAAATGTAATTGATTTATTTGTAATATTTTAAATGGTATTAATAAACTCAGATAAAGACTAGGTCAGTTAATTTGTATTTTTTTTCCTTTTTAAACTATGGACATTTGCATTTTATCTTCAGTTAAATGTCTAATTTAAACAAAACATAGCCCTGTTTTGAGTTAATATTTAAATAATTATTTTTAAGCTGTTACTTAGATGTAATGGTATTTTTGGGGAAGCTGTGTTTTCTCTATTTACCAAGATAAAGATAGTAGTGTCTAAGAAATGTAATTATTTACCAGTAGATTTTAGCTCCAAGCATCAGGATTTACTGAGCGCTTAAAATTTATACAAAGTCACCAAACAACTGAAAGAAATTTCTTCCTTCTGCTTTCTTCTCATTCTCCAGAAGGAGTCAGGTTGTTGGCCATTGGTTGCATTTGGTTTTTAAAAGGCCAAGCCTTACACTAGAAGATCAGTACACCTAAAATAAAAAACATGGGTTTGGGAATAACTTTTTGTTGTTAGGGGGTGGAGGAGGTCAAGCTAACAAAAGCTTGTTTTTGGCATTCCATGTCTTAGCTAAAGATTATGTAGAGGTAAATATCAGTAGTAGATTCCTGTTGAAATGAGTTATCTGTTCTTTTAAAGTCTCTAAACAGCCACCAAAGAAAAGGAAGGTTAAACCTTAATCTGTCTACTAGGCTATTGTTCATAGGTGTCAATGATGCCAATAAAAAAATACTGTCTTGTTATGTCTAAGTGCATTTAAGCAATGGGTGTTCCTTGAGCCATACTTTGAAACATAAAATACTTTAAATGTTGATTGCTGTTATATCAAAGTATTTCACTATTAGATTAATATTATTTTGAAACAAACTGAATAAAAAGTTAGTGTGTTCAGATTCTTTTAAGTTTAGCTTCTTTCTTTCTGTCTGCATTTCCCCACCCTAAATTCAGTCTTGGTGTGCATCTTGAACTGACAATTTTTCAATGAAATTTATATAAAGTCATTATTATTCATAGGAACAAGTGAAAATATGGAGTGTTATAAATACTGTAAATTCATAAGAAAAAGACAGGAATACAGTATTTTAGAGTAATGTAGTTTGTGCCCAAGTAACAGCATGCCTTAATCCTGTTGCCTGTGCTGATGTTTGAGAACTCCAGCCCCTATGGCTTTAGGCAAGCAAGGAAGCTCTAATTCTTTTGTATACTACAGCTCTACATAATGGTTTTAAAAAGTAAAATAGTCTCTTTCTGTCACTTTCTTCCTAGGAATAACACGCAGAACACAATTTAAGTGTTGTTTCTTTTTTATTGAAAGTTGCAGTGCTGAGGGATTCAGAGAAAACGGTTCTGAAGGAGTTAAATGTAGTGGCAGGTAAGAAAAAAGCTGCTTGGTACCTTCATTATATCAGTTGCATTTTACCCAGGATCACATTTGATTTACAAAGTGGTTGATGACAAGGATAGATATTGTCTGGAAGAAGATTCTGGGGTGGGTAAACGGGGACACATTTTTCTGTAGTATGGATGTTCAAATTTTCACTTTCTTCCTTTGGTTTCTCCCCATTTTAGCTTTGGTTTATTTTATATTGTTGGCTATAGCCAACAAATTCATTTCTGCAGGGTGGCCAGGGTTTCCTTTTGGGGGTGCACATCTTTTTGGAGGATAGAGGATGAAGTACAAAAGTCTGGTTTCTCCCCGTTTTATATATGCAAACGCACCCCGTAACAGTGCCTGCAGGCTCACTCAAATGAAGCCAAAGGCTTGGTCTCACTTATAACCAAGGGACAAGCTTCCAGTCTTGCAGATCAAGGTAGAGTTAAACTAGTTGTTGACCCACAGTCAGGCCAGCATACATCAGTCCACCCTCAGGAGACTAGAATAGGGCTGCAGCTGAGTCCAGCTTTTCTGTTAATCTGCTTCATTTCATCCCCAAACTTGAGTGTTTCTCCCTTACCCTGCTTTCTCCTGTGTGGGTTCAGTTTCTGTTTGGATGATGTCTTTAGGAACATGACTATGATTTGTTGAGATGGACTATCAGCAAAAAATTTAAGCTGAAACAATTTAAGGAAATATGAGGTACTCTTCTTTATCAACTGATACTAGAAAAAAGTTCCTGGATGGATTTGTCCTCCTTCCANTGGGTTCAGTTTCTGTTTGGATGATGTCTTTAGGAACATGACTATGATTTGTTGAGATGGACTATCAGCAAAAAATTTAAGCTGAAACAATTTAAGGAAATATGAGGTACTCTTCTTTATCAACTGATACTAGAAAAAAGTTCCTGGATGGATTTGTCCTCCTTCCATTCTCATCTTACCCCAATCTTGGTATACCTTCTCAATTGGGGACAGAATGCTGAAATTAAAAATTAAAGACAAGCATATGATGTGACCAAACTCCTAAACGGACAAATCGATAATCCTGCCATCTACATTTTCATTTCCCCATGGATCTTTTGTTGAAATTATCGAATGGAATGTTACAGAGGGCCTGTGGAGGAATTTTTTTTTTTAAATAAATGTTTTATTTTAGAGGATTAGCTTAAAGGTCAGTTGATCTTTTAGGCTGGTAAATTAAGGCAGGAACTTTGGGGGGAGGGGGAGTGTAGATTTGATTGTTCTCTGGTTGCCTAAACTGGTAGAGAAATTCTACATTTTGCTCAGTTTTTCAAATAGCCTCAAAGAGGGGTTAATTTGACGTAGATATTTTGAATAAACTGGGCTTTAAATTTTACTGCTGACTTACTGTTTCTGTCCAAACAGGCATTATTATTTCTTCCTACACCCTTAAGAAAATCTCAGGTATGATCAAGCCCCTCTCTCTTTTAAAAAATATGATTTCTATGTTGTCGTCCCCCCCCCTTTTTTTTTCTTTAAAAAGTAGACAAGCAGATTAATTCTATCACTGTCTTGAAAGAAAATCGTGTTAAGTAAAGGATCAATGGGAGTGAAGTGTACTCATTTTTAACTTTGGATTGTCGTTCTGGGTGGTATCTTTTGAAGACTTTGCTCGATATACAGTTGTTGCTGTTGTTTAAAAATTAAGATTCAGAATTTGCTTTCGCCCTATTTATTCCCTGCTTCCGGATTAAAGGAAAGCCGATAATTCCTTGCTTCTGCCGCTAAGGTTTAAGGGGATGCGCGTCAGTGGCGAACTCTTTAGGTTCGCCGCATTCCCTGTACGCTGAAGTGTTGATTTGCTTAGCGGGGGAGGGGGTTTAGGGGTGGTATCTATTTTCTTTGGTCCCTGGGCGCGTGTTAATTTAATTTAATTTCCTGCGGAGTCTCCTGGCGGTGAGGAAGCAGCCTTATACATTTTGCTTCGATTCGTAACGACAGTCTGGGCTTCTAGAGCTCCAGACACAGCGAAGGGAGCTGGAGGATGACTGAGAACCGGGAATGAAGCGCTCGCTCAAAACTGCTGTTTTTCACTGTTGTTCTTTCCTGTCCATTTGGGGGATTTCTTCTAAGCCCACTCCCTAACTTTACTTCTCAGACAAGCCATTTCTTGCCGCGCGGGAGGGAAGTGGAGACGCCCGCTGCTTCTCTTGCGGGGCTCGAGGCTGAGTTTGGGCTGCCCAAAGTTGCCCTTATTCTGTTTCAGTGAATTCAAAGCGATGTGTTGAGCCCAGGAGAGTTTTCCAGCCTCTCTAAACGCTACTTCCTCTTTCCTTTCCCTTCTCGACTGGCCAGCTGCTCTCAAAAAGCCTCTCCGACTCCCCGGAAGCGTTTGAGCGGACGAGCCGCGTTGTCCACCCAAGAGCTGCAGCGAAGGGTAGGGCTGCAGTCGAGTCTATCCCGGACCACCGTACCCGCCCGCATTCCCCCTTGTGCTGCCAGCCGAGCCGCCGCGCGCGGCGCCCGCGCACACAAAGGCACCGCGGCCGCCTCCTCCCGCTGCACGGACAGCGAGCGCCACCCTGTGCCCCGTGCGCGTTCTGCAGCGCGCCAGCCGCTGCCGACACCGGCCCAACCAGCCCGCGCTTCCCAGAGCCTCTCTGGCCCCGCGCGAACCCACCGCGGGAATCGCCGGGTGAACTTCTCCCGCGCTCACTTCCCGGCTCAAAAGACAAGCTGGCCGGCCTGGGATGGGCGGATTCCCTCCTTTTGCTCGCCAAATCACCAGCATCCGCCCACTGCCCTTGTCCATACGAGCGCCGGGACCCTCGGGCCTCTATCCCACCCTCTCCCGGAATGGCAGGCCAAGTGCCGCGTCCTGCCGTTACTACCCGGGCCTCCCGCGGCGTGGCGGGCAAAGGTCCTTCTTCCTGAACCTGTTGGATTTCTTTCGGTATAGCATCGACTGTGCTCTTTTCCTGGCTAAAGTACTCTATTCACTCTCACTTGTTTCTTACCCGTTTCTGTTCCTGTAGCAGTTCAACAAACTGCAGCGGTCTTCCGTCGGCAGTAAGTTTTATTCTTGTCATTTTATTAAGGGTTTGTCGGACTCAAATGAAGGAATTTGTGCACCTTTTCTCACACTGTTGGCATAAGGGAAGCAAAATCAGGACCGATTGACTGTGATTTTTGGTTTCAGGAATCAAAAGAACAGTTTAGCCATTTAAATGACGACCTAGAGGAGAATCTTATCGAGATATATATATATAGATATATAATCACTGTACCTGTTGAGCTGACTCAACTTGTCTTTGCTGCGTTGTACCTAAAACCCAACAATCTCTTTTGGGCTTCTTCCTCTCCCTTCTTGCCGGTCCACGCTTCTGGCAGCTGAATATTTGAGGAGTGCCAGCAATATTCTCCGGCCCCTGTATTTTGGTGACATCTGAAGGGAGCAACGGGTCAGTCCTTCAGAAAAAGTACCATACTTCCTTTAAAGATCATCTTTACTTTGAGAATGTACCTGCTGCTCCCTGGGGCGGACTGAGGAACAGAGGCCCCTCTCAGCAGGTTTAGATCTGAGTTCCACTTTGTACTCTCTAGATATGCCAGGGATTAAATTTTGAGTTTATATTTTGTTATGCATGCAGCATCTATAGGCTTTTAAAGTGCCCTGTGATGTGCTGCAATCTAAGCGTCTTCTTCAATATTCAAGAGTTCGCAGAGCTACACACCTGCGTGTGCTGTGGCTCCAACCATGTCCAGTTTGTGGTTAAATCCACAGGCACCAATGACCCGCAATCCCAGTAGCAGGGAAGGGAGGGGAATGGCTTAACTGGTCTGCAGTTTGGGCCTCTCTTGAAAAGCCCCTGAAACCTCGGGTAGAAGCAGTCTGGCCTCCTGGAATTCAGGGGTGTATTTGACACATCTACCTCCGGAGTCCTTCCCTCAAACAAGCCGGTGTGGAGGCCCCCACCTCCACCCCTCTCTCCAGGGTCCGGAAAGCCGGAAAGTGCTGGAATGTAGCGTTCTCTCACCCTATTGTGCCTAGGTGTTGCAAACCACTGGAGGACAGAGCTTCTGGCTTTGATCTCATGTCTCGGTCATTCTTTACCACCGAGGGGTGAGTTTAAATTAAATTTCTTTCTCTGCTGATAAGTTCTAATGGGCCTCAGAAGGTGAATAATTATGCAGTAACATTTCATGGGTTGTTGGAGTGGGAATTCCCACTGCGCTGTCACCAGGAACAGCATTTCCCCTGTACCTCAATGCTAAATGAAGCTTCACAAGTAAACTACAAGTGTCTTTCAAAATCCCCGTCTGGATGATCTAATCTTTCCCTGCTCTTACCTTTCTTGTGCCTGTAAAACAGTTTGGCATCACTTTTTAAATTTAAGTTTTATTTGTGGCTTAAAAAAGGTTTAAAAATCTCTACTAAAGGATCTTATGTTTGAGTGTAAAAATTTTTGCTTTGATGATTAAATATGCATTCCTATCAAGACAAAATACACATTCATGAAAGCTGAGGCCACATTTTTCCTGGAAGAAGGCAGACAAGCCACCTGGGCTTTGCCTGCTATCTCTTGTCACTTATTTTAGTGAATTTGTGCATTTTTTGCTTGGTTCCTGGGGAAAAGGCTCAAGACCTGGAACTGCTGCAAACAGTGGTCTGAACATACCTGGTTTTGCAATTCAGAAATGCACTTTCTGTGCCAGAGGGGGAGGATAAAAAGTATACTACATTGTTGCTTCATTCAAAATAGCTATTTACCTATTTGAAAATGTGGGAATCTTCCTTAAGATTTTGATTTATATTTAATTTCTTCCCAAGATAGGTAAGAAATAGCATCAACAGTTTGAATATTTAAATGGATCAGGACATTCTGACAGATACTTTAAAATCAGACTCAGCTTAAATCAAAGAAATCCAAATTTGTAATTTAAAAGCACAATGGGACTCTTTATAGGTTTTTTTAAAAGAAAATCCTTTATACCCTGTTCACATCAGTGTTTCACTGCTTAGCATTTTCCTTGTTTACTTTTCTTCCTTTTAGATTTATTGTGCTCCCACAAGTTTTAAGATTTCTTAACACATGGAAACTGGAGCCTGCTTATCAAGTTTTCACTCCTTTCTTGGCAACTAATTTGAAAGTGCCCAAACAATGAGTTGATTTACATTATGTTCATTTCACTCTATACTCCTTGTGAATGTTAGAAAAAAACTCAATAATTTACCTAGGGTTATCTTTATATCTTTGAAGGGGACTGATCCTTCCAGTTTTAAGTTTTTTAGCCACTCCATTTTAAGCCCTGAAACAGAAGAAAGAAAGAAAATAGATGTTATGCCCTCCACCTCCCCCAGAGTTCAGGTGATTGTCTACTTCAACTGAAAATGAAGATTGTACTGCCGAATTTTGCACCCAATTTAATACCCCTAATTATTCAAGTACCCTATCATCAGGTTTCCCATCATTTCGGGAAGTTTTGTGCTCATTCGTCTGTACCAATCAATATTTCGTTTCTCTTTTACATACCTGTCCCTTCTTTTGGCTTTTTTTTTCGTAAGCACTTTCCCCTTTGAATTAAACAAACAATGACCTTTGTAAGGAAGGGAACCAATGACCTTTGTAAGGAAGGGAAGTGAATTTAAGAGTTATTCACATTGATTTAGTGAATCAATATTATCAAGTTATGTATATGTATGTATATATATATATATACACTTAACAGAATTTGACTACAAATATATGAAGTCTCAGTTTAAGGAAAAATAATCATTTTTCTAACATTAAATTCTGTTTCTCTTAAACCTTTAACAAAGTAAGATTCTTGTAGATGACAATTCAGTGTCCTTTGTACTGTTAGGCAAATTGAGTTTTTCTCATTTTCCCAATAAATAACTATTTGGTTTAAACCTGTAGTGGTTATGTTGGAGTATGATATACATATATCATATTTCCTATGCCCTCAGTAGTGACATATTTTAGTTTATTATCACAATTGACTGTTGTAATAGTAAGGAATATAAGGCAATAAAACAGACTTGAAAATATTTTGGCAATAGAACATTATATATTCTTTAGTTGCATATACTTTGTAGAAATATATGATATAATTTATTTAGTATATGATGTAATTATTAAATGTGAAAATACTTTGCTTAGTGACATGTTCACCTGAATGTTTTAATNTTTGGCAATAGAACATTATATATTCTTTAGTTGCATATACTTTGTAGAAATATATGATATAATTTATTTAGTATATGATGTAATTATTAAATGTGAAAATACTTTGCTTAGTGACATGTTCACCTGAATGTTTTAATATGTATACCCAAGAAAATCAGAATCTGTGAAGTGTTCCATTCTTAAAATTCTGCCTGTTGTTTTGCAGAGAAAATGTTTCAGAAGTGGGATATGATAGTGATTCCTATTGTAAAGAAATGGTATTTATGCCTGTGAAGAGGTTTAGAATGACTTTTAATATTTTTATAATCCAAAAGCAGTGGCATTTTTTTACTTCATTTTTTTTTAAAGTAAACGGTTCATTTTGGAATAATTTTAGACTCAGAAAAGTTGTAAGAACAGTATAGTGAGCTCTAGTAGTTTTCTCTATTAATAACATCTTATATTATGATGGTGTATTTATCACATCCAGGAAATCAATATTGGTATATAATTTTTTTAAATAAAGAATTAAAGTAAACAAATGTTACACTGCATATCTGTCAGTGGTAGATTGCAGCTTAGGAAAATGCTGACTTCTTTTTGTTCATCTTGTTATAATCAACTTGTCTATGCAGAGGCTATATACTACATTAATAAACAAGCTATGTAGAAAGCTACTCGACAGGTGTATTTTTAAAATATTGTTTCTTAGAATAAAATTTTTTTTTAAATTCTTTCATAGTTAAAATCTATGAAAATATATAGTTCAATTTTCATTTTTATTTCATGTATGAAAACATCAGATTAAATTTTCAGTTGATGGTTTCACTTAAAATTATAAAGCAATTATTGTTAGCAATATTCTACTTGTAGCCTAGAACTATTTTTTCTCCTGCAATTTAAAATGACTTATTTACTCATTATTTGTAATAATATAATGATTCTATTTATTTCCTGTTTTCCAAGTTAAATTTTAGGATCACTTTTACTAAGGAACTGAGTTTGTCAGCATATAGAAAGCTTTGAAACTTAATGATTTTTCTTTCTTCTTCTTTTTTTAAACACAGACAAATGTGTTTCCATGGAGCAATACATTTGCTTGGATCTTTGTCTCATTTAAGTGAGACTGTAAGCAGTTTCATAAAAATGAAATATTCTTTATTTAAAATCTATTTTAACTTTATATAGAATTGCTAGATAAAATATAGGAAATCCAGTTATACTGGTGCTTTAGATAAATAGCAAATAATTTTATTAGTGTAAGTATGTCCCATGTAATATATGGGACATAATTATACTAAGTATGATTTGTTGTTTTTTTAAAATTCAGATTTAACTGGGTGTCCTGATTATTTATTTTTCCTTTTTTAAATGAAATTCATGTATTTATAAGGATAAATCTAAAAATAAAAGGCAATATAAATACAAAATAACTTCTGCTTGTTCATGAAAATGCTAAAGATAGCATTCTGTACTATTTAAAAAGGAAGTACACGACATAATAAAGTTAAAATTTACTTGTTACGTGTAGGATGAAAATATAAAATTGGTTTACCTCTTTTCTATTTTTTATTTCTCAGCTTGTTTGGCTTCTAACTGGACTTTCCTTACACATTTAGAATAATGCGAGTCCTACTTTGCCATGCTAAGAATCTACATTTACCTAGCTTTCAAGAAAGTAATAGTATGTTGATGTGTACACTCTTCTTTCTAATATTAATGCTATAAAAAGGAGATATCTAAAAAATCACCCTAATTTCTAGTCATTAGATTCATGTCCTTAAGACCCTGTAATAAACTTTTGCTCTTGCAAATTCCACTCCTCACGTACTTTACACCTACTTAATTGCTCTTACCTAAACTGCATAAATGTGGATTCCTGTATTTCCAGAAGTCATATATAAGTTGTAACAGCAGTACTGCATATGAAATTCATTTGCCAGGTAGTCTATAAATTATAACTAAGTGACTAGAAGTTATTCTCCCTACTAGGAGAGTTTGTTTTTCCTTCTGTGGAAGTATTGCTGTAGGACAAAGGTAATATCCACTTATTTATTCATGACATTTTCTCCAGTAGCAATCCATTATCCTAACATAATAGTTTTCCTCCTTGTGATTCATTTATACTATTAATTTTTCTAACAATTTCCTAATTATTATTTGTGATTATTCCTAAAAATAATGAGTAAAATTCTGTATAGCTTAGATATAATACAGGCTAATAAATAAGTGGTGAGGGGGAACAGTGAACCTGGCATCTGAGGTTTATCCATGTTGCTTTCACACAGCTCAAAGAGTAAAGATAACATTAACAGGCCACATATACCAATGAGATAAATCATTAAGAACAATACAGGCAGTCTTTTATTCTTAAACAAAGAATTTATCAAAAGCCCAGACTTTAAAGGTAGCTGCTTTTATCAGACAGTTAAGCAATTACTCTAAGGATCGGAAGAAATGGCTAAGTGGGACGTGTAGGAAAATTTATTTAGGAGGCTGTCTTGATGGTAGCACTCCCTGAAAATTAAATTGTAGGCAAGTTTTCACAAAGTGCCCTACTTTCCCCTCCACTTTACTTTGTTTTATAAAGCTAATTCGATATTCATTTCGGTTAATTTTTTTTAATGCAATTACCTCTGTGACTTTTAAGGGAGGCATTCATATACAAATGCAAATTTGTCAAAAACATATTCAGTTCAGTTCAATTCAGTTCAGTCGCTCAGTTGTGTCCCACTCTTTGCGACCCCGTGAATCGCAGCACGCCAGGCCTCCCTGTCCATCACCTTGCTCCAAGGCCAAGAGCAGCTTCAGCACCTCTCAGCACACAAATCAGTCAGCCAGCCCAGTCGATGAATGGCTGCTAACCACTGGCTAAGCACACCCTTACAGGTTAGGAAAGCACCACGGACCCCGTAAATTACTTCCTTCAAAACAGTAGAACGGAATCTAGCTGGTCTGAAACTCAACTCCAGCCCGACCTAAAATCTCTCTGAGGGAAAGCAGTGGCGCACAATCACGAGGCAGCAGAACTAGCTGCTTCAGAAGGAAAGTGACCGAGACGCTGCAGGTAACTCGAGCAGGAGAAAAAGACGAGCGCAAAGAAGGACAGGAAGGCAGACTGGAGACGGGTGGGATCGCTCAGCGCAGGGGAAGGGAAGGCTCCTGGGTCTGGGCCAGGCCCCTGGGACAGGCTGGCGTCATCAGCTGAGAAGTGGAGACAGGTTTGCGACGAGGGAGAGCCAAGGCTACAGATCTGGGACTCAGCACCTTCACTGTGCAGAGCAAAGGGGCTGCTTTTATAGTCAAGCACTAATTCAGGTTATCAGAACCCAGGCTACAAAACCACTTAAGCATCAGCATGAACAAACTAAACGTTCTTGATTATCGCCTGTATTTGATCTCCTGCAAACTATCCAGAATAGCCCTGCTCCCCCCTAAAAGTTCTACATTCTAATGCTACTCCAACTGCCCTGAAAACAAGCCCAGAGCACCAAGAGCGCAAGTTTCGCAACACCCGGCACGTGCCTTTCCAGCCTCTCCATCCTCCGCAACGGGCACCGTCAACACCTGTCCACGGCACTAGAGGCCCTGCACGGCCCGCTTCTAGGCACTCCCTGGCTCGAGACGAGACTTAGTTCAGACGCCAGCACCACTGGCTGAGCGGAGGGAGGATGAGTGACACCCTTTACCCCGTCAGCAGGGATGCTCAAGTCCTTTCTCAAACTGCCCAAGGGCAGGCCTGCAGGGACCCAAGAAACCAAGTGTGTGGAGTCAGCGACTCTAAGAAAACACCAGAAAGCTCAGACCAAGGAGCCAACCCCAGGTTCTAGTTTACGGCAGATAAACCTGCAAGTCAGTCAAGTTCCCAAAACAGGCACCACCAGCAACACCTCCAACCTAGGCCGTGAGCTACAGACGAGTCTACCTTTTCAACCTCAAATCCACAGCAGAAGCGAACGGTGAGAACACACTGCTCACCCACCCCCACGTCGGGTGTGCCTCACCCCAGCTCGCTCAGCTGACTCCTCCTCACTGCTCCTACCCTCTACCCAAAGAACTGGATGAAAGTCTCACCTTTTGTGAGCGCAGCAACCTACCGTACCACCTACATGAGTATAGTAATTTTTACCTCCAGAATCAGCCTTGAAACATTTCACACGCAGTTACAGACACCAAGTTACTTGATAAAAATTCCCATGTGAATGGCTTTCCTACATCATCCACACTTAATTTTTAAAAACTTATATAACTCTTACTATAAATAACCCATGCCAATCAACAATGGTTATTAAGAGTGGTACACACATTTTCCATGCTGATAAAACCTACCTTCTGGGACGTTTCTGCTTATTTTTCGTACGGCTTTTTCGAGTTGGCTTAGGCAGAATTCTCCTCTGTAAGGTAAAAATTATCATTCTACAAACCTTTAAAAAGACTTAAGTTGTCAGAAAACTAAGCACTATCAAAACTGCTTTACAAACCAAAGGACTTAATGGCTGAATAAATTCAAAGTTCGAGAAAGTCAAACAACCTAGACCCAACAAGTGAGGAAGAATCTCTGAAGTACTTCCTGACCTCATTTCTTCTTTCAGAACCCACAGCTTATAATAAACTGTAATTGGGAAAATGTGACTGATCCACCAATTATATGCCCGTTCACATTTCATCCAACCCACTGCCCACTTACAGGTACTAAGTCAGAATACTACTCCTTGACTTCCTCATCAGCCAAGCACCTAAGTCCTAGAGATTTCTGTTGGCAGGAAGGCCCAATCTAACTTAGAAAACAAAAACACAGCCCCTTAACCATTTTCTCCTACCAATCGTTCCTTTGCATGCCTTTTCAGCATCTACATGTAATTAATTCCCCAGGGTGGTGCGAGTCTGCTGAGAAATCCCACCAGGCGGAGCAAGTGCCAACTTCACATCCTACCTTCATCGCCTCTGCACAACCCAGTGCCTTTATAGCACTGCAGCCAAGGCAGGCACTGGGCCGCGTTAACACTAACAGCAGCAGTTCAGTTCCCTCGCTCAGTTGTGTCCCACTCTTTGCGACCCCGTGAATCGCAGCACGCCAGGCCTCCCTGTCCATCACCAACTCCCCTCAACTCTTCGCATGAGGTGATTACCTCCATCCTAATCCAAAGACTTTCCATTTCAACAATAGTTTGAAAAACTTCAGTTTTCCTCACGAAGAGTTTCTGACTCATTGGAAAAGACTCTGATGCTGGGAAGGATTGGGGGCAGGAGGAAAAGGGGACAACAGAGGATGAGATGGTTGGATGGCATCACCGACTCCATGGACGTGAGTTTGAGTGAACCCTGGGAGTTGGTGATGGACAGGGAGGCCTGGCGTGCTTCGATTCATGGGGTCACAAAGAGTCGAACAGAACTAAGAGACTGAACTGAACTGAACTGAACTGAGAGCCTTACTGAAGATATCCTAGAAAATACAAGAAATTATGAAGAAGCAGAGAAAACAAATGCCTTAAACCACTTCTGAGGTATATTATGTCTTATAATTTTTTTCTTTGTGATTTTTATATGAGTATAATTTACTTTTTCCTCATTAATATAAAAATTAATTTTCCTCACTATTAAAAGTTACCTGCAAATACAATTTTCAGTGGTTATGGACCCCATATATCAAAATTTTATTACTTCCCTAATACTAGGCATCTGCTGCTGCTGCTGCTAAGTCACTTCAGTCGTGTCCAACTCTGTGTGACCCCATAGACGGCAGCCCACCAGGCTCCCCCATCCCTGGGGTTCTCCAGGCAAGAATACTGGAGTGGGTTTCCAAATGATTGAACATCCTTATGTATGACTTTTTGTTCTAATTTCTGATTATTTCCTTAGGATCTGAAAAGAGGAGAGAATTTGTGGGATAAGAACATTTTAAAGACTCTAGATAAGGATGACCAGATTACTGACCCTGAAGTATATATAGCAGTTTATACTTCAGGAAACAACAGTTGAAAGAACTGACTTAAGTGCACTGAATTCTTTGTTCATTTAATAAGAAATGACTCTCATTATTGCTTTAAGTCATATATTTCAGATTCCTAAACTTTTCTTCGCCATGTGTGCTTGTTATTTTTATTCTCTTTTGTAAATTGTCCTTCCATGGCTATGCCCTTTCCTGAATGATCGTCCACTTGGTTGCAAAATCAAGCAGATGATCTGGGCCAGTGAAGAACACTGTGGGGAAACAATGTTGGCTCTGGAAGCAGAAACTCCTTTTCCGTCTTTGCACCATACAGTTCCCTTAAGGTGAAACCTGCAGATTGGTTTCCTTTTGTTGGTACCAGATTGATAGTAGTAAGTGGGCAGAGTGGAACATAAATACATGCTATCATTTTACAAATAAATTTTGGGAAACAACCAGTTGTATTTCCCAACTAAGTGTAAACATTGTTTTTCACTGTCACACAGTACTAAGTATAGATTCACTTGTACATGTTAGCTGTTAACTGTTTGAAAAGTTAAAAAAAAAAATGAGTCTATAGGATAGTCCCAAAAAATGACTTATAATTTTAATAGTTTACTTTTTAAACTGAATTAGCTAGGGCCTCTGGCTGTATGAAGCCACAGATTTGATCTTTCAAGAGACTTATTTCATTCCATGGTGGCTCAGATGGTAAAGAGTCTGCCTGCAATGCAGCAGACCTGGGTTCAATCCCTAGGCTGGGAAAATCCCCTGAAGAAGAGAACAGCTAGCCACTCCAGTATTCTTGCCCGGAGAATTCCATGGACAGGGGAGCCTGACAGGCTACAGTCCATGGGGTTGCAGAGACAGACACAACTGAGCGACTTTCACTCACTCACTCAACTAACATGGCCACCGTAGATAATGAGTTTGATTTGAATCAGCTGTTTTAGCAGGACAGAAAGATCTATTTTAAAATTTTGATATTTTATGACCATTGGAGAAATAATGTCCAAGGGTAAAGTGAGGTCTACATAATCACTAATGCATTCTAACTTTTTTAAAAAGTTTTTTACATAATTATTCCTTAACAAGCTTGAAGTAATAACTACATGACATATTCATTAGCCCTTGAAAGGAATGTTTAAATACAACCATTAAAGAGTCAAACCCTGAGTTACTGGGAGAAGAGAAGGAAGAAGAGGGTGAGTAGATTGGACATACATCATATCTCTCATATAGCCTCAGCTTGTAATAGAGATAACAATATCTCATAGTGATATTTTAAATGATACATTTGCTGTTGGTCAAAAAATTTTAAAAATAACAAATACCAAATGCCTACTTTGCTTTCAGTTGTTTGGGTTAAAAATAAACCTTAAGCATTATTATGAATCACTGACATAATTTGAGAACTTATATTATTGTAAACAGGAGTGAAATATTTCTTGTGTCCTTTCTTTAAGAAAAAAATAATCATTTGAAAAGAATCACTCCATCATTCTGACCATATGACTAAAATCAACAACTATTTAAAAATTTAACAGTATGAAGGCATTTTCGCATTATAATTTTAAAATGCTCAAAGTGTGTTAAAATAACTTAAACTTTAGTCTGTGTGTATATATATACTTACTCAGAATTATGCCCAATCTATTTTTAATCTAAAATTGTTATAAGAGGACAAGTTAATATTAGTTCATCCTCCAAATAAGGTTAATTGATTATTAACTAAATGTAGATATTCTATTGTATATAATAAACTGATGGTCACTGATGTTGCTGAATAGATTTTTGTAAAAGTAATTGCTCTTCTTTTTTAACTATATATAAGAAATTCCGAATACATCAAAAAATAATGGATCCAAGAGCTTTTATAAGACCCAAAAGCCTTTATAAAACTAAACTTCAACAAAGAAAATAAGGTAACACTTATTGGATTTAATTAATTGTTCTACCCATGCTCAAGTTTACAACTTTTGTTTATGAATCCTATATTTAAAGTGGCTAGTTTGGAGACAGTTTTTGTTCTGTTTTGTCTTTTTTTTTTTTTTTTTTAAATTCTGCTCTAGAACAATGGTTCTCAATTTTGTTTTTGTAACAAACCCCTTTGAGAATTTGATTCAGGTTATGGATCTTATCTTAAGAATATACTCATCTCAATACCTCTCTGATACCTATAAATTGACTCAAGATTTAGAGGTAGATGTATACTGGTAAGTCCTTAGTTTGTATGTTCTACTAACATGCACATGTTTTTAGAGGAATTTTACTTGAGTAAGTCAAAGAAAGTGTCTTTTATCTTTGACTCTGTTATCTAACCTTGATAAAAATGAATGTGGAGAAAGGTTGACTCTTTTCCAACAGACTGGAATGTCTCTGAAGGTTCCAATAAAGAATTACCAGGGTGTTGTCCTTCACATTTCAGAAGTGTATGACTAAAATTTTGTGATGTTTGTACTTTTCTATGCTGGGTCTGTGATATACTAGTGTTCACTCCAGATGTTTTAATTTTGTCTAGGCTAATGTCTTAGGCCTTCTGTTAATATGGAAATAGATGGAATTTTATAGTATATCATTAAATATCCCACTTTAAAATAATTTTATTACTGAAGCAGTATTTATTTTCTAATATTTGCAAAGTCATTCATATGAATAGGAGCCTCAGTATAGTTGAGCAAACCCAAACCACTTCTGATGGACACCGCCTTAGCCAAAACTTTATCCAATGCATATGTTACTATCTTTTTTTTTTGTGTCAGTTACAACATTTGTAAATTTGTCTTAGTTTTTGCATGATACAGCTATCAACATCTTTTTTATCTTAACCAAAGAGAAGAATGATGCATCAGCAAGTGGGCTGTAAATGAAACAAAAGAGTTATGATAAACACCCTGAAAATAAAGATAGAAGGGGTGATTCAACAGTGAGAGAGACAGTCTATGTACACCTTGGGTCTATTCTTCCTCTACACTTGTGAGCACTGGTGTCTGAAGGTAGAGAAGACTGAACAATTGTGGGGAAAATGTGCTATTGCCAGAGCAGCTATATTTCTAAGCCTTCCAAATCATAATTAGGTTGTGCATGGGAATTTTTTTCAGAGTGTGGGTTGGCAGAAAAAAAAAATCTAGATTCACATCAGAATGTTAACCAAGGAGGAACCATGCACCTTTATGTTTTTGCTGTGTAAGGAGGAGGCACATAGCAAGCTATTTTCTATGTAAACGATTCAAAAGTAGGACTTCCAATTCCATCTTAGAAGGGTAATGTGTTAGTTGAGTGCGGATTATAGAGTCAGATTTTCTGAATTGAATCCTCATTCTGTTACTTCCTTGGTGTTTGAGAAGATTCCTTAATTAATCTGTGCCTCATCTGGTAAAGTTTGAATAAAAGAATAAATCTTACTGTCAGTAGGTTAATGCCTGTAAGGCTCAATCATAGTGCCTGATGGATGAGTGCTTAATGAATGTGAACTTAATTTTATAAGTTCTGTATAAAAAGTATGTATGGTATATAAAAACTGGAACTTATAAATTAGCTTATTTTATATTATTGATCTTATTATTATTATGTATACTAATGACAGGAGCATTTCATTTTATAATGGAAGACATTCTCTTTGTTACTTTGGATGTTCTTTACCCTTTCTCTTTGAGAGCCCTGTTGACCTTGCTCTTATTTGATGACCCCTTCTTGCTCCTGATTTCCTTTGGTGTCCTGTATATACCATGCTGTGAGAGCCAGGCTTTTCCTTTTTGGCTTGTATGTTGGTCTTAACCCATCTTTTCCCAGGGGATTTAGTTCTAGGAAAGTAGGGGCTAAAGGAACTTATGAAACTAATATAGCCAAAGTAATTCTGCTTTAATTAGGGCCACGAAACTACAAATTTAAATTTGTAGGGTTTTTTTTTAGATTTTCTGAGGATTTCATGGTGGAATATTTTTTTTCCTTTCAGTCCTAAGCTGATTCCTTGAGTCTATAATATTCTTCACTGTTTGAGTATTTTCAAATAGTTTTTTCCCTCTTTTTCTAGTTCATTCTTTCTCTTGCTTTCTCTCCTTTTTTGCTGTACAATTGTCCAGAATGTTCTGGTAATTTAACAACTTCAACTATCTTCCTAGAATCTTTTCTTGACTTTCAGCTGGGGAGAAAATATTTTAGCCGTGTATTACATTACTGGATTGTAGCAAAGCTGATGGTCAAACAAAATACCTTCATTCAATAGAAAATTTTACTTGGCTTATAAAGAATAGCATTCCATCATTTACTACATCTACAGAAACACAGATCAGTTTACAAGACCATTCTTTCTTTCAGTTTAATAATGCAGCAGTGATTGCATTCATTTATAGTTTTTCACACTGAATTGTCTATAACTTTTGCTTTTCTAAAATCTCAAAACATCTTTAAGGAGCTCCTCAAGTAGTTTTAAAAGTAAAATATTTTCATAGGATTGAACTGTACCTTTGTAATTAAGTATAAATCATTAACAAAACATGCCTAACAAATTCAATTACATTGGTAATGCTTTTCAGTGTATTTCCATAGACATTATACTCACAGATACTATGCTTTTTTTTAAGATGGGAAGATTATCCTGGATTACCTACATGGGCCCAGTGTAATCATAGGGTCCTTATGTAAGATACGAGAAGAAGGGCAAAGGCAGAGATGGAGGCATAATGAGGTAATCAGAGATCTGAGGGGTGCATGCTGAGCTGCATGGGTAAAGAACAAGGAATGGATTTGTCTCTAGAGCCTATGGAGACTGATTTTAGACTTCTGTTCTCGAGACTTGCCAGATAACAAATGTATATATTTTATAATCCACTACATTTGTGGTAATTTGTTATAGCAGCAATAGAAAAGTAATACAAACTTTATTAGTGTGCTTTTGCTAAAAGGAGGCAAGCTGTGTTGCTTGAGGTTACTATGTAGACATTTGATAATCCATGCATTAAAAAAAAAATAATTATGTCTTTTAAATATCTATTACTTCCAATTTTCCCAATTTCCTCCCTTGTCTAGTTCTTATGAGTGAATTTTCTAGTCAACTTATGATTCCGCTTCAGTAGTCCTCTGGAAATAAGAGCTCAAATTAAAACAATGAATACACAGGTGGACACTAACAGAAAATATTTTCATACAATAAGTCATATGCAAAGCACTTTCTATATAGTATGAAACTGACACATTGAGTAGGCTAAAAGCCAGGTTATTAGCTATGACCTAAGATTACTGAACATAAAAGCATACCACCATTTATTTTAAGGAGTGGTAAGATAAAAAGTGAGTTGGTTGGGTTATATTTTAAAACCATTTTTAAAATAATACAGCAATTTAAAAATTTTAAATTGTGATGTTTACTAAAAGCAACTGGTCTCTACTTACTTTCTGCCTTCATCAGCTGATGACCCCACAGATCCTTGTATACAATCCAGGACCCCAGTTCTCAGCCTGGTTACTTGTTCCAGTGAAGGTAGTAGCTTTAAGAGAATTCTGCCTGTGGAGTACCCTTTAAAATCTTTTGAAATAAAAATAAAATATTAGACGGGGCTATTAATTAGAAAGTGTTTCACTGATGTCTGTAGGTATGACTGTGGAACTGCTATGGCTAAGCCCAAGGAGAATATAGGCTTGGCAGGTATTTCTAATCTAGGAGGCATTACAGAATTGAAGCCTGGACTACTCCAGCTCTGAGGATTAAGCATATCCAATACCATACTGCTCTCTCCCTCCTTACCACCCTACTCAGGAAAGAGAAATCACCAAGAGCTCAACATCCACACATAGCAAAGGGGCCACAGGCTTTCATGCCAATGCTTTTAACAATAATCTGGTTCTCAATCCCCCAATCCTATTTATATTTTGCATTTTCTAAAGTGTGACATAAATGGTTTTAGTTTTTTTCACAACATTTCAGATTATTGGCAGAGTGCACTTTAGGGAGGCTGGTTGTAAGTATCACTGTAAATAGAAAGAAATACAATGAAGAATAGACATAAAATCACTGGATGAAATTACATATTTAAGTAAATGTAAAACATGAGTCAGTTTATCAATAGTTATTTACGTGGAATTTTAAAATCATACATGTATTACATATAAAGTTTAAACAAATTACTTGATTCAACAATAATAAAAGCATTTAAATTTTTTCACCATAGTAAAAGTAGCTCTTATTTTAAGTAAATAAGTGTTCATATATAGAATAAGATTGTGACTTACTCTGCCAAACCCAAAGCTTGAAATAGTGGAATCTTCAGAACAGATCATGTAAACCATTTCATTTACTGAAGTGGAAGATAACTACCTAATTCTGCCAGAAATTTTACATTCTTAATTGCATTATAATTTTCCCTATCCTCTTGACAAAAGGATATAATGGAATTTGGGGTAATAGTGGATATTCATGACAAAAGATTAACATGGAATTTTGAGTAATAGTGGATATTCACTGAAGCATTGAGAGATACTGTGAGAGAACATCCAAAGGTCTGGAGAAAAGGACCAGCTCAAATTACTCTAATATTTGCTAGAAAATTCGGCATGTTCCAAATCATTCTTCTTGCAGTGCCACAGGTCCAACTATATCATACTGTCTATTTGCTAAAGTCTTTTAATTTAGTTAGTTGGGTAATTTTTCCCTCTAGGAATATATTCCCAATTTTATAGCAGAAGTTGATAGGAAAATACTCACTTTTCAGCAAATTGCTTTATAAGCAAATGTGGTTTTTATAAATTGAAGGATATATGCATTATCTCACTTAAATGAATTTTTGTTTCCTTTTAAGAATCTGAAGAGTAGATGGTGTGTGAACAAAACATGTCTACTTGAATAGCATGATTCTATTGATACATGCAATAAACAAGATCAAAGCATGCCAAATAATTATTAGGCAGTCTTTCTTTGCATTACACAAAGATCAAAATATGTGTTAACTCCAACAGCATCATTGCACTGACTGTGCGTTTACTAATTTAAAATATATGTCTTGATTTCTCAGGAGTTCTTGATGAGTTCCTTGTTCCTTTATTTGTCCATTGTGGAGAACCACTATCAAATCTGCGTTCTGTATTGTGGAGAGTCTGTGAGCCACCACTAGGCACGTCCTCCCCTTACTGGCTTTATCAAGGGCATGTTGAACCACCTGGAAGAGAGAAGGACCTGTGATTGCTAGCTTTGGTTAATGCCAGTAAACTTGCCCAAGTCAGATCGATTAAGGAAATCTAATAACATTCACTGTGTATTTGCTTATCTTCAAGGAAACTACCCTTCTTTGTGGAATATCTTAATAGAAATCTAGAAAAAGTAATTATAGACGCTAATTAAGATTTTTAGTTGGAGTAGCTTTTGTGACAATAAAAATTAGATGGTTATTTGTATTTGAAAGTGAAAGTGAAGTCACTCAGTCGTGTCCGACTCTACCAGGCTCCTCTATCCATGGGATTTTCCAGGCAATAGTACTGGGGCTTCCCTGGTGGCTCAGATGGTAAAGTGTCTGCCTGCAATGCAGGAGACCTGGGTTCGATTCCTGGGTCAGGAAGATCCCCTGGAGAAGGAAATGGCAATCCACTTCAGCACTCTTGCCTGGAAAATCCCATGGACAGAGGAGCCTGATAGGCTACAGTCCATGGGGTCTCAAAGAGTCGGACACGACTGAGTGACTTCACTCCGTCACTCACTCAGTAATGGAATGGGTTGCCATTATTTGTATTTAAGTGGTTTCAAAGTCAAACCCAGAAAGTAGTATTTCCATACTCAATTGTTTATTTACTTCATTTCTTCTCATAGTTTCTTTTGTTTTTCTTTTTAGAATTTAGTTGTAAAACTGTCCTAGCTAAAACAGCATTGAGATAGTAGTGTATAATAAGCACTTGATAAATATTGAAGATTATTATTCATTTAACCAGCTTTCATTTAACAAATAAGAACATACTATATATGTAAGAACTACTAAGGGACAAGAATATAGTAAAATTAAACATGAGAAGAAGCTTGAACTGTACGCCTGTTGTTACATATCTATTTGCCCCCTTGTTTCCTTTTCAAACTGAGCAAATATTCTAAAGAAGGTAGAGAAACTAGCAGGCTCCAACACTGCTGTGTAGATCATTCTCTTACATATGTAGATTGCCTTATTATTTTGTTTGGTATCATTAGAATAATAATAAAACAGGAAAGTAATCTTCCTAGGGCTTTTTCCTTGAGTGGAGAAGCATTTCAAGAATTGGGACCCTTTTGATGATGAGACCAATTCTAATGAGAAAACCTTTCTAACACACGAGATGCCTTGTGCCCCAACTCTCTTCCCACTCCCCACCAGCCTCTGACCTTTACATAAAGGTCAAAACCTTAATTACAACTTGTGACCCTATGACTACAATTCTCTCCAGGCCTTTTTTTTCTCCACCAACTAGCCTTAATTTCTTCCAAAATACTCCACTCTCATATTCATATTAATCCTGAGATGAAAGAAGAGAAAGTTACCTTTTCACTCTCATTGTCAAGAGTTGAAGTGGCCTCATCCAACAATAAAATTTTTGGTTTACGGAGAAGAGCCCTTGCAATAGCTAGTCTTTGTTTCTGGCTGCCAGAAAGCTGTATTCCTTTCAGTCCAACGTTTGTGTTGTATTTCTATTACAGGAACATGCAATTAAGAAAGCAAGTCTTGGTTATTTAAATTAACATGGCAACTGTGGGCGAGAGCCAGCTAAATATTTCAGATTTTGCTACTCTCTAAAATTTGTGTCCCAACAAGTGCTGAAATCTATTCTTGGGCTTTGTTGCAAATAAATGCTAAACCAGCAGTAAACACTACCATTTCATTTACATATCTAATCTGATCACAAATAGTAGACCTTTGCCATTTTGCTTCTACAAAGGAATTGCTCAAATTAAAGCATTAAAAAAAAATCATTAGGGAAAAAGTTCCCAGTAAACACAAATCTTTCCCCATTAAGTTAAATTATCTTCTGTTTTCAGGTCAAAATGATTAAAAGTATCATTTTAAAAGAAATCACTGGGTTCCCTAGTTGTGGCTCTTACTAAATCTCTGTGGGCACGTTTCTCCAGGTGTCATGATGCCATTCTCAGTGGTGCGGGTATCATCCTAGCAACTTTTCAGGCCATGATAGTGATATTTAGCACTTCACAAATTGCTACACGCTCCTACTTACTAATGACCCCCTTTTCAGTAATACACTCCATGGAAGGGTAAAGGGAATTTCTCACATATCTAAATCATAATGGATCAGCAAGCAGGCTCCCGCTTGTTTTCTACATTATCCTGTTGACTCTGCTTTCCTCCAGGGTTTCACACTGCTCTCTATTAGCCCTTGCCAGTTGTCTGAGAAATACATGCCATTGGTACCCAAACAAGGATGTGTGGGTGGATCAGCTCCACTGGGAATGTAAGTCCAACTGTACAACCTTCTAGAGGTGGATCCCGTAGCATCATCATAGAGAAACGCAGCACGTGATGATGTACTGTTTAGCTTACGAACCTGGAGAGGCCTGCTTCAACTGCCTTTCCCTCCACACCTTGCTGCCTTCAGGAGGTGTTTCTCCAGCAGAGGAGGTTTTGAGAAAGCTTGTAAGTAACTTTAATAACAGATATGTCTCCTTAATCTCAAAGTTTATTTTCAACTTAAAATGCTTAGTTGCTTACTTTATATCAAACAATGGGTGAATTATTGAAGCCCAGTAAAAGTGTCCTTTGGTCTACAAAGGAAACAGACTTTAGCTATCTCCTTTGTGATTTTGAGAGATTCCCTGGTGGCTCAGATGGTAAAGTGTCTCCCTGCAATGCGGGAGACCTAGGTTCAATCCCTGGGTCAGGAAGATCCCCTGGAGAAGGAAATGGCAACCCACTCCAATAGTTTTGCCTGGAAAATTCCNAAGTGTCCTTTGGTCTACAAAGGAAACAGACTTTAGCTATCTCCTTTGTGATTTTGAGAGATTCCCTGGTGGCTCAGATGGTAAAGTGTCTCCCTGCAATGCGGGAGACCTAGGTTCAATCCCTGGGTCAGGAAGATCCCCTGGAGAAGGAAATGGCAACCCACTCCAATAGTTTTGCCTGGAAAATTCCATGGATTGAGAAGCCTGGCGGGCTAGGGTCCATGGGGTCGCAAAGAGTCGGACACGACTTCACTTTCATTCTTTTTTCTTTGTGATTTTAGCCGAGACTACTAGCCCACTGGGCCTTTTCCTTCTAAAACACATTTTATTAAAACTGGAATCACAGGGCTATAGATAATCAGGTAAAACTCAGTGGTTCATATCCACACACTGCAAGTTTCCCATCTAAATTAGAGGATTCAATCTTAAGTCCAAAACTGGATTTGGTGGCAATGATAATGGACTTGTAGCTCTTTCTGCCAGTCTAGATTAAATTGTATGTGGATTCTTCTATTACAGCTGAAGAAGATGTAATACTGGCTTAGAAATTACTTTGCATTTCTTGGCTTTCTTTAGCTTTCAGGAAGATATAAGTCTCAAGAATGAACTGGATGAAAATGCAATTCAGATGTTTTTGCCCATCATTAACCCCTGGTGGCTCAGATGGTAAAGCATCTGCCTGCTATGCAGGAGACACAGGTTCAGTCGCTGGGTCGGGGGGATCCCCTGGAGGAGGAAATGGCTACCCACTCCAATATTCTTGCCTGGAGAATTCCATGGACAGAGGAACTTGGCAGTCTACAGTCCACGGGATCATAAAGAGTCGGACACAACTGAAAGACTAACACTTTCAAGCAGAACAGATTATAAATATGAATATACATGTTGTCTCAATAGTAATCTAAAAACATTTTCAGACACTTAAACTGAAAGCTTTTGTCTTTTTGTTTGTTTCTAACGAAGAACTACAGGATTTCATTCTTTCCTGTTTCAACTGAAAATCTAAATCAGTTTTCTGGCAAACACTAAGATGGTGAGTGCCCTGAAATCACCTATTTTATGAGATACTCAAGAAACAGTAGCTGTTCAATGTAAACCTGGGTCTAAATACCAATTGGATCCTGGAAGGAACATCCTAATAGAGTCTAATCCTAAACCAACTGCATGCTGGAGATTCTCTGCAGGCCCTTTAAAGGAGTTTTAGGGTGGTTCCAGTGGGAGCCAAGAAGTGGTTTGACTGAGAGCTGACTGTGAGAAATTGTGGGCACTAGGGGATTTCTACATCTGATGTATTTCTCAGGGATCCTCAAGACCAAGCCAATGTTATCTAAACTCCTCTTCCAGGCTGATATTTCCAAATGCCTGGAGGTTCAAGTCATGGCATACACCATAGATTTGTTACACTTAGCACACTCTAAGTTGACTGCTATTCACGTTCTAGCCTTGATCTGCCAGACAGGTCCCCTAATCCTTTACCTGAAACCCACAGGGCTATACTTGCTTTACAATTCTGTTTTTCTTTACTTTAGAATAAAATATACTATAAATTGTACACATCATACATTATTTATATTTAATATGCAATATATATTATTTTGGGCTTCCCAGGCTTTGGGGTTAAAGAATTCGCCTGCCAACACAGGAGACACAGGAGACTCAGGTTTGATGCCTGGGATGGGAAGAGCCCCTGGAGAAGGAAATGGCAACATGCTCCAGTATTCTTGCCTGGAAAATTCCATGGACAGTGTGGCCTGCCAGGCTATAGTCCATGGGTCTCAAAGAGTCAGACACGACTGAGCAACTGAGCCCACACACATATATTATTTAAGACCTTCAGAAAGGGCTGGGTAGCAATCAGTAATCAAATATGTGAATACTTCTGTAAAAATATTTGATAATTCATTCTAAGTAGGATTAATAAAGACTACAAAAAACCTCATGTCATTTTGACCACCCAACAGATTTACTTCAAACGTAGGGTCTTTGTGTGTGGAGGGGAGTGTGTGACGTTTAAGAACTTTTGGAAATTGGAACTGGGGGAAAGAAAAATATGGACCTGAATTTCTCTCATCAAGGTTGTAATGTACCAAGACTTGCCCCTTTCACGTAGTCTGGGTCATTGCCACAGAGGCCACAGTGTCTCTTGAATGAGCAAACAAAAGGCTGAGCTTCAAATGATTTTTTTTTTCCTTTAAAAATTCAATCATGTCACTTCTTTGTGTAAAAAGGTCTAGCGGTTTCCTCTTTCCAATAATAACAGAGTCCAAACTTAGTCTGGTAATTCAGAACCTTCACATTTAGTCCACGCTCATATTTATGTGGCTTCTTCTTAATTCCCCACTTTATAGTTTGTGCTCAGAACTTTAAACTTATTTTCCTTCAAACACATAAAACCCTTTCACATGTACGTGTTTCTGCACGAGCTTATTCTGTCTCCTAAAAATGGTGTTGCTCCCTTTCTGCCTAGTGAACTACTCAATTCTTCACAACCCAGTTCAAAGAAACATCCTCTGTGTGATTTCTGTGAAACTTCGTCATTCCTGCTTTCGTACTCTCATCATATGCTCTTTGTGTTTTCATGCCAGAAAGCTGCCCACTGTATTATGTACTTTCTTGCTCACTTTCTACAGACAACCTGAAGCTCAGTCCTGACAATTCCACTTTTATGATATTTTTTACATCCTTTTCCTTGTTTTATTTTACTTTATTAGTTCAGACCTTCATAACTAAACCCTGGAAATAGCTCCGAGTTGATTTCCCAAACCCCCTGTCCTTTACTGCTAGACTAGTAATTTCCCTGTCCTATTCCAAAAGGATATTTTGGCACCAGATTTCTTTATTGTTCTATACATTTTCCAGGTAAGAGTGATATGAAAGTAAACTACAGTTTTATTTAAAAACACTTAGAAACAAGCTATTCTTTCTTTTGGAAATAACATTATGATTCTCAACGTTGATTGTAAAAAAATGCTGAATCTCTGCAGTATATAGTTTTGGGTAAATCTGAGAAATAGTATAATGAAAAGAATGAAAGATAAAAAACAATTTAAGGGTAAGAGTCAAATGGTACAAATATAAAATGGATAGCTTTTACCATACATAGAGAAAAATCCTCTTAGGATTATGTAGATAATAATCTATCCTTGAATCAATAATTCAGTGAATGTCTTGGTTAAAAAAGGGAAAGCTATAGGGTCACAATATTTTGTTACTCCTTTTCCCGACCCAGGGATAGAACCCAGGTCTCCTGCATTGCAGGCAGATGCTTTAACCTCTGAGCCACCAGGNTATCCTTGAATCAATAATTCAGTGAATGTCTTGGTTAAAAAAGGGAAAGCTATAGGGTCACAATATTTTGTTACTCCTTTTCCCGACCCAGGGATAGAACCCAGGTCTCCTGCATTGCAGGCAGATGCTTTAACCTCTGAGCCACCAGGGAAGCCCTCCCATTATAGTAATGCAGAACCTTACTGAAGATAGGGAAACTGTATTAATGGCCCATTTTTAGTTAGAGGAACCAATTAATGTGAACAGGAGATGGTGAGGGGTGATCTAGTACTATAAAAGAGTATGGTGACCGTTATCCTTCTCCCAAAACAGGGCATTAGGTTAGTTGTTTAATATAATGCTTACTGAACTTTGGCATTTCCTTTTAAAGTGAGCTAGAAAACTACGTTATACATATTTGTTCTAATCAAAAGTATGTGTGTGTGTCTATATATAAGTAGGTATATACATATACTTAAAAAAATTTTTTTTTTGCTGCACTGTGCAACATATGGGTTCTTAGTTCTCTCACCAGGGTCAAACCTGTGCCCCTTTTAGGAAGTGTGGAGCCTTAACCACTGGCCCACCAGGAAGTCCCTATATTTTTATTTTATCTATGTATGTATGTAGGTATAAATAGTAAGAACTTATAAGTTGCAACCAACATTTGCGTCTCTGTGCACTAATTCTGGATTTGTATCAATGCTTGCTATGCTAAAGCCCTCTTGACAGCCAAGATTTTCAACTTTTCTGAAATTTTGTGTCAGCTGTCACAGCCAATACAGACAGATAACAAAAATGGCAGGCAAGGACCTAACACTCTAGTGAGAAAAGGAGACCTAAACAAATTAATAAACACCAGCGTAATTTTCGACTGTAGTAAGCACTCTGAAGACTATGCGATAGGCTATAAGGGCTGGTGGGTCCTCTTTAAAATAAGATGGCCACGGGAGACTTCTGCAAAAGTGACATTTGAAAGAGCTTGAAATTTAAGGAGCTGGCTCTTCGAAGAGTCATAGGAAGGGAGAACCCAGCTGAATTAATATGAGTGTAAATGTCCTGCAGTAGGGAATAAAATAGTTCATGAGACAGAAAGAAGTCAGTATGGCTGGAGAGAGTGAGCACATAAAGAGATCAGGGCCAGATCACAGAAGGCCCTGCCAGTCTTATAAGAAGTTTTGATTTCATTCTTAGTTCAAAGGGATGAGGTTAGGAGGTTTTAGGCAGGGAGGGATATGATTTACTTTATGTTTTTAAAAGATCCAGTTGATGTAAGGAAGAATTATAAAGGGGCAAGACTGGAAACAGGAAGACAGATTCAGTTCAGTTCAGTCACTCAGTCGTGTCCGACTCTGCGACCCCATGAATCGCAGCACGCCAGGCCTCCCTGTCCATCACCAACTCCTGGAGTTCACTCAGACTCAAGTCCATCCAGTGAGTGATGTCATCCAGCCATCTCATCCTCTGTCACCCCCTTCTCCTCCTGCCTCCAATCCCTCCCAGCATCACAGTCTTTTCCAATGAGTCAACTCTTTGCATGAGATGGCCAAAGTACTGGAGTTTCAGCTTTAGCATCATTCCTTCCAAAGAAATCCCAGGGCTGATCTCCTTTAGGATGGACTGGTAGGATCCCTTGCAGTCCAAGGACTCTCAAGAGTCTTCTCCAACACCACAGTTCAAAAGCATCAATTCTTTGGCGCTCAGCCTTCTTCACAGTCCAACTCTCACATCCTTACACAACTACTGGAAAAACCATAGCCTTGACTAGACGGACCTTAGTCGGCAAAGTAATGTCTCTGCTTTTGAATATGCTCTCTAGGTTGGTCATAACTTTTCTTCCAAGGAGTAAGCGTCTTTTAATTTCATGGCTGCAGTCACCATCTGCAGTGATTTTGGAGCCCCAAAATATAAAGCCTGCCACTGTTTCCACTGTTTCCCCATCTATTTCCCATGAAGTGATGGGATCAGATGCCATGATCTTCGTTTTCTGAATGTTGAGTTTTAAGCCAACTTTTTCACTCTCCACTTTCACTTTCATCAAGAGGCTTTTTAGTTCCTCTTCACTTTCTGCCATAAGGGTGGTGTCATCTGCATATCTGAGGTTATTGATATTTCTCCTGGCAATCTTGATTCCAGCTTGTGTTTCTTCCAGCCCAGCGTTTCTCATGATGTACTCTGCATATAAGTTAAATAAGCAGGGTGACAATATACAGCCTTGACGTACTCCTTTTCCTATTTGGAACCAGTCTGTTGTTCCATGTCCAGTTCTAACTGTTGCTTCCTGACCTGCATACAGATTTCTCAAGAGGCAGGTCAGGTGGTCTGGTATTCCCATCTCTTTCAGAATTTTCCACAGTTTATTGTGATCCACACAGTCAAAGGCTTTGGCATAGTCAATAAAGCAGAAATAGATGTTTTTCTGGAACTCTCTTGCTTTTTCCATGATCCAGCGGATGTTGGCAATTTGATCTCTGGTTCCTCTGCCTTTTCTAAAACCAGCTTGAACATCAGGGAGTTCACGGTTCACATATTGCTGAAGCCTGGCTTGGAGAATTTTGAGCATTACTTTACTAGCGTGTGAGATGAGTGCAATTGTGCGGTAGTTTGAGCATTCTTTGGCATTGCCTTTCTTTGGAATTGGAATGAAAACTGACCTTTTCCAGTCCTGTGGCCACTGCTGAGTTTTCCAAATTTGCTGGCATATTGAGTGCAGCACTTTCACAGCATCATCTTCCAGGATTTGAAACAGCTCAACTGGAATTCCATCACCTCCACTAGCTTTGTTCTTAGTGATGCTTTCTAAGGCCCACTTGACTTCACATTCCAAGATGTCTGGCTCTAGATTAGTGATCACATCCTCATGATTATCTGGGTCGTGAAGATCTTTTCTGTACAGTTCTTCTGTGTATTCTTGCCACCTCTTCTTAATATCTTCTGCTTCTGTTAGGTCCATACCATTTCTATCCTTTATCGAGCCCATCTTTGCATGAAATGTTCCCTTGGTATCTCCAATTCTCTTGAAGAGATCTCTAGTCTTTCCCATTCTGTTGTTTTCCTCTATCTCTTTGCATTGATTGCTGAAGAAGGCTTTCTTATCTCTTCTTGCTATTCTTTGGAACTCTGCATTCAGATGCTTATATCTTTTCTTTTCTCCTTTGCTTTTCGCCTCTCTTCTTTTCAGTGCTATTTGTAAGGCTTCTCCAGACAGCCATTTTGCTTTTTTGCATTTCTTTTCCATGGGGATGGTCTTGATCCCTGTCTCCTGTACAATGTCACGAACCTCATTCCATAGTTCATCAGGAACTCTGTCTATCAGATCTAGGCCCTTAAATCTATTTCTCACTTCCACTGTATAATCATAAGGGATTTGATTTAGGTCATACCTGAATGGTCTAGCGGTTTTCCCTACTTTCTTCAATTTAAGTCTGAATTTGGAAATAAGGAGTTCATGATCTGAGCCACAGTCAGCTCCTGGTCTTGTTTTTGTTGACTGTATAGAGCTTCTCCATCTTTGGCTGCAAAGAATATAATCAATCTGATTTCGGTGTTGACCATCTGGTGATGTCCATGTGTAGAGTCTTCTCTTGTGTTGCTGGAAGAGGGTGTTTGCTATGACCAGTGCATTTTCTTGGCAAAACTCTATTAGTCTTTGCCCTGCTTCATTCCGCATTCCAAGGCCAAATTTGCCTGTTACTCCAGGTGTTTCTTGACTTCCTACTTTAGCATTCCAGTCCCCTATAATGAAAAGGACATCTTTTTTGGGTGTTAGTTCTACAAGGTCTTGTAGGTCTTCATAAAACCGTTCAACTTCAGCTTCTTCAGCATTACTGGTTGGGGCATAGACTTGGATAACTCTGATATTGAATGGTTTGCCTTGGAGACGAACAGAGATCATTCTGTCGTTTTTGAGATTGCATCCAAGTACTGCATTTCGGACTCTTTTGTTGACCATGATGGCTACTCCATTTCTTCTGAGGGATTCCTGCCCGCAGTAGTAGATATAATGGTCATCTGAGTTAAATTCACCCATTCCAGTCCATTTTAGTTCGCTGATTCCTAGAATGTCGATGTTCACCCTTGCCATCTCTTGTTTGACCACTTCCAATTTGCCTTGATTCATGGACCTGACATTCCAGGTTCCTATGCAATATTGCTCTTTACAGCATCAGACCTTGCTTCTATCACCAGTCACATCCACAGCTGGGTATTGTTTTTGCTTTGGCTCCATCCCTTCATTCTTTCTAGAGTTATTTCTCCACTGATCTCCAGTAGCATATTGGGCCCCTACTGACCTGGGGAGTCCCTCTTTCAGTATCCTATCATTTTGCCTTTTCATACTGTTCATGAGGTTCTCATGACACTTATGTGGTCCATTGGAGAAGGGAAGACAGATTAAGAAGGTACTAAATTGGTCCTCTCTGATGTCTCAGACGTTAAAGAATCCATCTGCAATGTGGAAGACTCAGGTTCAATCCCTGGTTTGGGAAGATCCCCTGGAGAAGGGAATGGCTACCCACTCCAGTGTTCTTGCCTAGAGAATTCCATGGACAGAGGAGTCCATGGCATCACAAACAGTTAGATGTGACTGAGTGACTAACACTTTCACTCACTTTCAAGGTGGTCCAGAGGGGGATAATGGTGGTGTAGCCATGAGTAGAGTATAAATGAATAGAAAGTATAAAATCAAAATATGAAAATTAATTGATATTCAGTGAATATTAATACAGTTGGTCTTGGAAAAAGTCACACAAACATAATCTCAAATTTTGCTTTTTATATCTCACTTTACATTAGATGCCAGCAATAAATTGTGTAATCCAAGGAGCATCTAAAAATAACCACTTAAGCCCAATAAAATACTAGACAGCTTTTGATTCAAGATTTCAGGCATTTTCTTACCTCAGGGAGACCCTCAATAAAAGAGTGGATGTTTGCTGCGTTTGCTACTTCTTTTATCTCATTCAGTGACACAACACGGCTGTTATCACCATAGGCTACGTTCTCAGCAATGCTACAGTTGAAGAGCACAGGTTCTTGAGAAACGATTGCTATCTGGGAACGGAGCCACTGTACGTTCAATTCCTTTCCATCCACACCATCAAATAGCTGCCAAAAGCAGAAGGGAGAATGGTATGTGAAGATCCAAAAACTGCATCGTGTTACAGCTCACTGCATTCAAACATTTACAAATCATAACAAGAAGGTTAGGAATTCAAGCTGTTTCATACCATAAATGTTACCCGAGAAGGGCTCATAAATCGTATGTTGTATAGAAGCAGACAGCATGTATTAATAACTAACTGAAGTACCAACTCTTAAACTTACTTGACATTTCTGGGAATGGCCATATATTCTAGAGACCTGCCCAGAGTTTAGAATGAAGTCTGGTGTTCTGTACTGAAGTCAGATGAGAAATGACCAACCTCCATTGTAAAGGACCCTGCTTTATTAAAGCCTAGTGATGTAACAAAATTCAACTGACATCTGATGAGCATAAGCATACCTACTATGTGATGAGGGCCCTTCAGGCACTGAGGAAAGGGTAACAAATAAGACAAAGGTCTTACCCTCCTTAGCTTATATTGTAGTGGAGAGAGGCAGGTAATAAGCACTCTGACAAACAACAACGTCAGAAAAATAAAGTGTCATGAAACAAGATAATGGGACAGAGAGTGGCTAAGAATGTGCTGAGGATTTGGGAAGGGGACAGGTGAATGCATTATATTCTAACAAGTCCCTCTAAGGAAGTAGTATTTTTAGACTGAGACATGAATGATGAGAAGGTATTGGCAAAGAAGTTATAGTAAGAACAAAGTTTGATCAGGGGAGCAGCGAGAACAATGTGTGTTCAAAGAACATTGTGTATTTCTAGAACATAAAGAAGTCAGTGAGACTGATAAACAGTGTATAGTGAGGTAGGAATGATAGGAGAGGAGTTTGGAGGGAAAGGCAGGGGCTAGATCACAAAGGACCTTGATTTGATAGTATGGACTCTTGTTTATTCTAACTGCGATAGAAAATCATTGGAGAGTTTAAAAGAAGGAGTGTGCTATGCTATATGCAAACAGCTGAGTGTTACCTAATTTTGGTACTCATTGTTCATTGTTTTCTGTGAAGACAGCCATTTTGCAAATAATCTTTGTGACTGTGGTGGGCAAAAGACTGTAAACTGCAGCAAAATGATGACTATCATGACAATCATTGACTTTTATGGGGTTCTTGTTTTTTGCGGTGGTAGGGGAAGGAAGAACAGGAAGTTGTCTTTGTGTGTTTGTAATGTGGTGGTGTTTGAAGGGACAGAATAGTTGAAAATCTGAATATTAAGTTAGAGTAAGAAAAGTGCCAGGTAAGAAAACCCATCCTTGAGTTCAAAGGAGGGAGAGGTTGCATTTCTTTCTTGAGATCAGGATGCAGAACTTAATGGACTGATTCAAAAGAGCTCTAATCATGCCTCTGGTTTTGAGAATTGTGGTGTGGAGATGGCCAGAGTGAATAGCAGGAAGCCTGAACTTAAGCCCAAGGGAATGTTTAAGAACAGCTCCACTAACCTCCAGATAAGGTGTATTTGAATTCAGTCTTACCACTTGTCCTTTCACTGGGTCATAAAATCTCTGCAGAAGTTGGACAGAAGTGCTTTTCCCACAGCCACTGCTTCCAACAAATGCTACTGTCTTCCCTTTCTCAATATTGAGGGATAAACTGCGAAGGATTAGGACATCTGGGCGACTTGGATAGAAGAAAGAGACTTCTCGGAACTCTATATTCCCTTCACATATGTCCTGTGAAAGAAAGTTGGCAGTGTTTAGAAGGATGACTTAAAAATCTGTAACAAACTAGAGCGCACTGGCGGAGTGCTTTCTGAAAGCTGTGTGTGTTCCCCACCATTTTAACTTTAAACGTCATGTTCCTCTCTGTCGAGCTGCTGACTGCACGTTGTCGCTGCTGTTCCGTCACTAAGTCGCGTCCAAGTCTTTGCGACCCCATGGACTGCAGCAAGCCAGGCCTCCCTGTCCTTCACTGTGTCCTTGAGTTTGCTCAGACTTACATCCATTGAGTCGGCGATGCCATCCAACCATTTCATCCTCTGTCGCCCCCTTCTTCTCTTGCCCTCAAACTTTTCCAGCCATCAGGGTCTTTCCCAGTGAGTTGACCCTTCACATCAGGTGGCCAAAGTTTCAGCTTCAGCATCAGTACTTTCTGTCATTTTGGTGGAGATTTTTATATCTGTAGTTTTTGTGGTCTTAACTTTCAGACTTGCTAAACACACTAGTTTCCTTTGGCTTCAGTACCCAGTCACAGTCTGATCTGCAGAAGAGCTGTTTGACCACCTGCTCTAAATAAACACATCTTAAAAAAAATTAGTTTGTGCTTTACAGATATTATTTGTGCTTTATAGGTATCATTGCTTAACTCAGAATAGCTAGAGCCCTCATAAACTATATGTATAAATGTTGTTTTTATAAGTTGGACCATGATTTACAGTTTATATACATCTCTATTTTAAATTCAGATTTATCTCTGTTAATCTTTTGGCAGTGACATTTGCCTATACATTTATTCTTCTCTTTATGCTTCAATCTCTTTAGTGGTTGATAATTTGTAAACCAATATTTATGTATATCATAAGTATGATGTTTATAAAAGACTTTCCAGAACAATCACTAAATGATTATTAACTTTCTCTTTATATATTTGGTTCATAAGATTTTAGGTTCTTTTGAATTCCATGTTTGCCCTCAATCAAATGCATTTTAACTAGTGAGGTTTAATAATCATGATCAGCATATTCTGAGCCCAGTATATAGGTAGGAGGCAGGGATAGGTGGAGGGGAGGAGTATCAAAAAATATTTGACAATGAAATTATTCTGTTGTCAAAGGAAAGAAATGTTAACTTGTGGTTAAGTATTTTAGAATTAGAAAAAAAAAATCCTGAAACGATATGTACCAAAATATTAAGTTTAACAGCAGCTTATTTTTAGCTTTTTCAATGCTTTCTGTTTTGCCCATTACAGCACATGAATATTATTTGCGAAAAAAAATAAAAAAAAAACCTTAGAGAGTGCAATTATTTCTGTATGCTCTGATGCCTTTTGGAAAGGTATAGAGAGATATTCTAGACTTCCGACTTTAATACATTTAAAATTTTACTATTTTAAACATTTTGTAATGGAAAAATTTCAAACATCTGTAAAAGTAGAGAGAATAACATATAATGGACTGTTTGCATATATGTCTATCTCCCAACATCAGTAATTATCGTTGTTTGCCTGTTTTGTTTTTATCAGACTTTATTTTTTTAAAGCATAGAGAGTGGGCTTCCCGGGTGGCTCAGTAGGAAAGAATACACCTGCCAATGCAGAAGACAGACTTGATCCCTGATCTGGGAAGATCCCATATGCCACAGAACAACTGAGCCTATTGAGCCGTGCTCTAGAGCCCGGGGGCTGCAACTACTGAAGCCTGCTCAGCCTAGAGCCTGTGCTCTTCAAGAAGGGAAGCCACCACAAGGAGAAGCCTGCGAGCCACAACTAGAGAGAAGCCCCTGCCCACCACAACTAGAGAAAAGGCAGCACAGCAACAAAGACCCAGCACAGCCAAAAATAAATGAATAAAAATTAAGAAATAAAACAGAGGGAGTGATAGAAGTATGTGTCTATTAAATAAAATAAAGATTAAATAACTTAATTTTATAGTCTTTATAAGAAACAGTTCCACATTCTATCCCTTTGATACAGTTCTATGGGGATGTTTATCAGTGAGATGCTCAATCCCTCTATTGTAACATTTAGAAAGAAATGACTAGTAATATTACTAAATATCTAAATCCTAAGATTTAAAAATTTTCCTACATTACTTTTCAAAAGACAAGTATGAAATTTTACTGTGACACTCATGTATCTTAAAGCATTCTATTTTTAGAATGTCATGATCTTTTTATTTCTAACAACTAGCATTTCTTTTAATAATTATGAGGTTTGAGTGATAATGTACTTTTAAGCTATCATACATATAAATCTACTGTTAAAATTCTAGAGGGAAATACGTTTAAATGAAAATTTCCTTTTAAGTGTATACCTAATAGATATTCTTTTAAATTTAAAATGTCTAGAAAAACTGAATATTTATTTAATGTATGCATCTTTTTGAGTTTGTGACTAAGTGTGTACATGTCTTTTAATATTAATAATTTAATATAGTTCCCATTTCTTCTCTTCTGTTTACACATATATTTTCCATGAAAAATGATTTCTGAAGTAGCAGGATACTATTTACTTTGCATATGTTATCAGAGAAAAAAATGAATAAATCTTAATGCAAAGCTTTATCCAATATTAAAACTTTTGCAGTCTAAATAAAATCAAATGTATAAATCAATCCTGTGTTCAAGAACATTCTGGCAAATAAACCAGAAGCACATATTTTTTAATATAAAATCTGTACATTTTAGTAGGAGAGGTGAAAATTTGATTAAGACAAGATCCCCTTTCTCCTTTTGTAACCATAACAGTTATTTACACAAGCTTTTAATTATTTACAGCACTCGTTTGCAGTTATCAAATAATGCCTTCATTTAAGTCTAATTAGAGAGCATGCATATGAAGGATTAATAATAGGTGGACATTTAAAATCATAGTTGTGCTTACTGTTTTTTTCCCTTCTTGACTATAGCTGTCTATAGTTGGTTTCTTTTCCAGCAAAGCAAACAGATGTGCAGCCCCAGATTTGGCTCTCGAATATTCAGGTGCCAAAACAAGTGTTTCTCCAATGGCCATAGCTCCATATGCAATTGCAGTAAAAACTCTATCAAAAGATAAAGCATCTGAATCTCAGTTAGGTCTATTTTCAAATAAGAGCTCTAAAAGTGAAGGAAAGATTAGGCACTGGGACATAATCTTTTGACCCAGATAGAGCCATTAATGCTCAAGGCTCAAAAATGATATAGCTCTTTTGTAGTTTTCCACCACATATCGATTATCCCTTTCCTATACAACAAAATAACTTTGGAGCTCAGGTAATCTTAAAAATTTCTCTTCCAATTAGAAAGACAGATCAAAGGCTCTAACTAGTGAATATAAAACTTCTTAGCTTCTTTGATATAAGGATCATTTGCTTGGAGATTTGACAGAGAATTCAACTAACAATGGGAGGAATGGACTCTCCAGTAGTGAGGTCTGAATTTACACAGTAGATATGAATGGTTTTTTCCCCTCTTTTTTTGCATATAATGTAGTTAGAACAGATAACTGATGCCAGATGATTGGTTATCTACCTGAAGTGCTACAAGATTTAAAGAGAGCAAAGCATGGAGACTGTTCTTTGTTAAGATCCTAAAAACAATATATGAGTAAAATACAGCTTAGCCAGACTGGAAGAAGTGCTATGATCTTTGGTCTGCTACAAATTATGATCTCAGTTTTAAAACATATTAATTCTAAAATGGTAAGTATGCAGATGATAGCACACAGGATAATAGTCACAGAAATGTGGCATATCATGTGGCCATTGTTAAATATTTTTCCTCTCATTTTTCATTTTAGTCATGAAAACACATTAATGGAATGAAAAATACTGCAGCTCAGTGACCGAGCTAAAGGTGTAATTCAGCTAACAATTATATAAGTTTCATTGGCAATAGTTAAACATTAGGTAATAAAAGGATACATAGAACCCAGTTGCTTGTTTGCCGTGCTATATCATAGCAAGGTAAACACAAACACACTGGTCTCCTCATGAATTTCTCCAGAGGAGGGACCTATCAAAGGGTGGATTTTGATGCAATCTCTTCAGCAACATAGACTTCAGATCTTGAACCTTGTTTTCTTTATAAAGGTTAAATACCATATAAAATATACAAACAACTGGTTTACTGGGATGTGTGATGCTAAAATTTTGTAGTCACTAGCTCTGTGATGTCAAGGCATTTTTAGTACTAATATTTACTGAAATTCAGAGCTCAAAATGCCATTCAAAATACTTAATACTCAGCTATAAATATCAGAAGTGAGTACTGAATTTAGGTAACACATGAGAGTAGGCTTCCCAGAACAACTAAGAACATACCTTAGTATCTGAAATGTGCCAGAATATCTTACTGTCCTAAAATTTTCATAATTAAAAGTCAATTTAATTATTTGACATAAGTGTACCGAGGCTAATGTCTTTGTTAGGTCTCCCATAAAATGAAATTTACTGAGAAGGGGAGAAGGGAAAACAAAGATGCAAAATAGATTAAGAAGAAAAGTTTTAGTAAGAAGGAGAGCACCAGCTGAAAGCTCTGTGCTGTCTTCATTATGTTTATGTTGAGGGGAGGCTAAATGGAATGGGGATTGATGTTGATGAGGATTAGATTGAGGAAACTAACTTTGTGGAGATGGAACTGTCTAGGGGTTTCAGTTCAGTTAAGTTCAGTCACTCAGTCGTGTCTGACTCTTTGCGACCTCATGGACCGCAGAACGTCAGGCCTCCCTGTCCATCACCAACTCCAGGAGTATACTCAAACTCATGTCCATTGAGCTGGTGATGCCATCCAACCATCTCATCCTCTGTCGTCCCCTTCTCCTCCTGCCTTCAATCTTTCCCAGTATCAGGGTCTTTTCCAATGAGTCCTTCGCATCAGGTGGCCAAAGTACTGAAGTTTCAGCTTCAGCATCAGTCCTTCCAATGAATATCCAGGGCTGATTTCCTTTAGGATGGACTGGTTGGATCTCCTTGCAGTCCAAGGGATGCTCAAGAGTCTTCTCCAACACCACGGTTCAAAAGCATCAATTCTTCAGTGCTCAGCTTTCTTTATAGTTCAACTCTTACATCCATACATGACTACTGGAAAAACTACAGCTTTGACTTTGTTGGCAAAGAAATGTCTCTGCTCTTTAATATGCTGTCTAGGTTGATCATAACTTTTCTTTCAAGGAGCAAGCATTGTTTAATTTCATGGCTGCAGTCACCATCTGCAGTAATTTTGGAGCCCACAAAAATAAAGTCTAGGGGTTTAGTAAGGGACATTATTCTCTGTTATACTTTTCTCCCAGTGGGTGCTGTATAAATAGACCAAAGCTACAGAATCTGTCCTAACCTCATCTGGCCCAATTAGATAGAATGAACTAAAGTGCGATTCACTTCCACTTAAGTATTTATTGCACAATAACCGGTGCTCTAACTCCGTGAGATTGTTGCTGCTAAGTCACTTCAGCCGTGTCTGACTCTGTGCAATACCATAGACTTACCAAAGCTACAGAATCTGTCCTAACCTCATCTGGCCCAATTAGATAGAATGAACTAAAGTGCGATTCACTTCCACTTAAGTATTTATTGCACAATAACCGGTGCTCTAACTCCGTGAGATTGTTGCTGCTAAGTCACTTCAGCCGTGTCTGACTCTGTGCAATACCATAGACTGCAGCCCACCAGGCTCCCCCATCCCTGGGATTCTCCAGGCAAGAACACGAGTGGGTTGCCATTTCCTTCTCCAATGCATTAAAGTGAAAAGTCAAAGTGAAGTCGCTCAGTCATATCTGACTGTTAGCGACCCCGTGGACTTCAGCCTAGTGTTAAGTCTCTTCAAATTGGTCCCAGCTCCTGGAGGCCTCTGAACTTACTCCAGGAAATGTTCAGGCTGACTTCCCATGCCAATATTGGTCATGGGATTTTTGCCCATTTAGGATATATAAAGAGGAGTAATTTGCTATGATGACAAATGTTTTAAAGTCACTAATAACACATTCATCAAAGTATTAATGTACTTATAATATAATATATAGTATAATTACTATACATTATATATACTTATATATAGTATTATAGTTATATATAATACTATATAACATATATAGTACTAGTATATACTATATATGCATATAGTATATATATATACTATATTAGTATATATAGCATATATACTATATACTAGTACTATATATACTAATATAGTACTATATATTATGTATATACTATATAACTTATAATGTATAATATAATTACTATACATTATATATATACTTATATATAGCATATATATAATTACTATTTATATACTATATAACTTATCATATAATGTACTTATTAGTATATTATAGTATTTACAGCCTCTTCATGCCTAAATAAGATTACAAGAAACACTGCACAGTTCAGAAATGATTTGCATGTAGAAAAAATTCTTGAGCCACAAATATGTAATGTAAGAATTCAAAAACCTAAAATTTAACTCCTATAACTTTCTTAAATTTAAATTGTCCATGGAAGAAGAAATCTTATCTATAGCTTATCCTTACATGGATTTACTCTGAATTTATACTGATTTACTGATTTTATAGCAAACATCTCTGGGATGGCTAGAGTTAAGGAAAGAGAATATTGAGCAGGAAGAGATCTGGAGAGGGTTTTCACGTGCTGAGCTTCTTTCCTAGTTATATGGATTCTTCATGGGTGCATGGGGCCATTGTCACTGCAGCCTTGCTACAATGAACTTCCAAGAAATGGAGAAATCTCCTTGCCCATCATTGCTGCTGAAATAGAATTCAGAATTTTTAAAGATTTTTTGTCTAGGAACAACAATAAAAAAGCATAGAAATGAACAAACCTGATTTTAATACAATTGCTCCAAATAGAAATATCTAGCATAGTAACTAGTTCATGTCTGTATGTCTCCCCTTAATCCTGCTCCCATATCCAGTGTGTATACCTTTGATGACTTACTTCAAGAGGAAGTATACTAGAGGGTTCTGAGACTGACTCTGAAGCCAGACCACTGGGACTACATCCAAACTCCATCCTTTCTGTACTAGCTCTGTGACCCTCTGCATGTTCTTTGTGGTTCTGCTTCTGCATGACAATCGGAGATAACAAGACTACCTGCATCTTATAGGATTGTTGTGAGAATTGAATATGTTAATAATGTAAAGTGTTTAGTATAGTGCTCAGTGAATGTTTAAGCTGTTGTTATTCCTCTCACAGAACTGAAAGTTAATGGGACACTTCCTGTTGGAAAATAAGCTCACACATTTCTATGGATGTAGATTAGTGCAGCAGGTCAAACCACAACTTCTGAAGTCCCTACCCAGTAAGTTTCTGTTTCTGAATTGGAAGATAAAGTATCTTTCCTCACACAGGTGGCCATTACAATTATTCCTAAACTCATACTCTTTATCCCTGCATCTAGGTAACAATACAAAGATCCTTTTCTTTTTACCCTAAATCCCTTTCTCAGCAGAAGGGAGAAAGAAAATATGCAACTTATATTTATTTGTTTCTTTAGGTTTTATAGATATTTTCATATATATGACACCATTTGATCACTTAGGAGTAAGGTAGGAAAATTTATTCCTTTTTAATAAATCAGGAGACTCTTAATTCAGAGAAATAAGCAATTTGCCTAGAATCACATGGCTGTGAAAACTTCAGGCCTGGAACTTGAACTTCCTTGTTTACTGTATTTTCCCTTCTACAGTGCTCCTTTCAGTGGAAAGCTGACCCGATCTGTGTCCTGCATGTGGGGGTTTCTTACCACTTGTTTCCCGTTTTAGAATCTTCAGACAACCTTAGATTTCAAATCTCCCTTGATTTGTCTCCTTTAGATCCCTTCAATGCTTGATCCCTCTGTCTGGTCTCCTTATCTTGTCCTCCTCTCTCTGGGATAATCTCTGGGGAGAAGTTGGGTAGCTATCATGGCAGTAAACACTGAAAGAAGACTTTCCTGTTATCCTTGTTTTGGCTAGTCAAGGTTGTTTTCCTAACTATCAATATAATGTTAACACAGTTCATGGCTCCCTGGCTTACCAGAGCAAAGATAGTAGTGAGGACCTAGCTTGCTTTCTGTGCTTGTGCTCTGTTGCTAAGTCCTGTCTGACTCTTTGTGACCCCACGGGCTGCTGCCCACCAGGCTTCTCTGTCCATGNCTGTCTCTTATACACATCTAGATGTGTATAAGAGACAGCTATATATGCATATAGTATATATATATACTATATTAGTATATATAGCATATATACTATATACTAGTACTATATATACTAATATAGTACTATATATTATGTATATACTATATAACTTATAATGTATAATATAATTACTATACATTATATATATACTTATATATAGCATATATATAATTACTATTTATATACTATATAACTTATCATATAATGTACTTATTAGTATATTATAGTATTTACAGCCTCTTCATGCCTAAATAAGATTACAAGAAACACTGCACAGTTCAGAAATGATTTGCATGTAGAAAAAATTCTTGAGCCACAAATATGTAATGTAAGAATTCAAAAACCTAAAATTTAACTCCTATAACTTTCTTAAATTTAAATTGTCCATGGAAGAAGAAATCTTATCTATAGCTTATCCTTACATGGATTTACTCTGAATTTATACTGATTTACTGATTTTATAGCAAACATCTCTGGGATGGCTAGAGTTAAGGAAAGAGAATATTGAGCAGGAAGAGATCTGGAGAGGGTTTTCACGTGCTGAGCTTCTTTCCTAGTTATATGGATTCTTCATGGGTGCATGGGGCCATTGTCACTGCAGCCTTGCTACAATGAACTTCCAAGAAATGGAGAAATCTCCTTGCCCATCATTGCTGCTGAAATAGAATTCAGAATTTTTAAAGATTTTTTGTCTAGGAACAACAATAAAAAAGCATAGAAATGAACAAACCTGATTTTAATACAATTGCTCCAAATAGAAATATCTAGCATAGTAACTAGTTCATGTCTGTATGTCTCCCCTTAATCCTGCTCCCATATCCAGTGTGTATACCTTTGATGACTTACTTCAAGAGGAAGTATACTAGAGGGTTCTGAGACTGACTCTGAAGCCAGACCACTGGGACTACATCCAAACTCCATCCTTTCTGTACTAGCTCTGTGACCCTCTGCATGTTCTTTGTGGTTCTGCTTCTGCATGACAATCGGAGATAACAAGACTACCTGCATCTTATAGGATTGTTGTGAGAATTGAATATGTTAATAATGTAAAGTGTTTAGTATAGTGCTCAGTGAATGTTTAAGCTGTTGTTATTCCTCTCACAGAACTGAAAGTTAATGGGACACTTCCTGTTGGAAAATAAGCTCACACATTTCTATGGATGTAGATTAGTGCAGCAGGTCAAACCACAACTTCTGAAGTCCCTACCCAGTAAGTTTCTGTTTCTGAATTGGAAGATAAAGTATCTTTCCTCACACAGGTGGCCATTACAATTATTCCTAAACTCATACTCTTTATCCCTGCATCTAGGTAACAATACAAAGATCCTTTTCTTTTTACCCTAAATCCCTTTCTCAGCAGAAGGGAGAAAGAAAATATGCAACTTATATTTATTTGTTTCTTTAGGTTTTATAGATATTTTCATATATATGACACCATTTGATCACTTAGGAGTAAGGTAGGAAAATTTATTCCTTTTTAATAAATCAGGAGACTCTTAATTCAGAGAAATAAGCAATTTGCCTAGAATCACATGGCTGTGAAAACTTCAGGCCTGGAACTTGAACTTCCTTGTTTACTGTATTTTCCCTTCTACAGTGCTCCTTTCAGTGGAAAGCTGACCCGATCTGTGTCCTGCATGTGGGGGTTTCTTACCACTTGTTTCCCGTTTTAGAATCTTCAGACAACCTTAGATTTCAAATCTCCCTTGATTTGTCTCCTTTAGATCCCTTCAATGCTTGATCCCTCTGTCTGGTCTCCTTATCTTGTCCTCCTCTCTCTGGGATAATCTCTGGGGAGAAGTTGGGTAGCTATCATGGCAGTAAACACTGAAAGAAGACTTTCCTGTTATCCTTGTTTTGGCTAGTCAAGGTTGTTTTCCTAACTATCAATATAATGTTAACACAGTTCATGGCTCCCTGGCTTACCAGAGCAAAGATAGTAGTGAGGACCTAGCTTGCTTTCTGTGCTTGTGCTCTGTTGCTAAGTCCTGTCTGACTCTTTGTGACCCCACGGGCTGCTGCCCACCAGGCTTCTCTGTCCATGGGATTTTCCCGGCAAGAAAACTGGAATGGGTTGCCATTTCCTCCTCCAGTGAATCTTCCCGACCCAGGGATCAAACCTGTGTCTTCTGCGTGGCAGGCAATTTCTTTATCACTGAGCTACCTGGGATTGAATATTCAAAGTCCAATATGGTTTCCTGTCATGAACTGTATTTGGATTTTTGGAGGACTAGGCCGCAACACATATGCTGCTTGGCTCTGCATGTCAGGCAGTTTTCAAAGCTGTGGCTTTTATTTTAACTATTCTGAAGGCGTCATACCTTGATTCTTTCTTACCCATCTGCTCTGCTTAGCTTCCTGCTAATATCCATAGCATAGAAGGAAGAAACAGAGAGAGAGGCAAGTTCTAAAACTGGAGTATGAAGAGTTACAGAAACCTCTGCTGGACACTTAGGTTTCTGCACTATATTGCACAAGTCAGTTAGAAACTAACCTAAAGACACTAAAATTCAGACAGAATAAACTTATGTTGTATTTCTCAAAGTCTGTACATTTATATTAGAGTAAACCCAAAGTGTTAAAAGGACTAACAGAGGCAGAAGCGGAGAGTTTTACTACACGTACGTGTAATGAAAACCTAAACAATTTTTCTAAATACTTATGCATTGGCTGCAAGGCAACAGAGTGAAAATGTTTAAAACCTTTTAAAAAATGTTCATTTCAGAGAAACTTTTACAATAATAGAGACAGTTTCTACCATAAGAAATCTATATGACCTTCTTTTTTTAAGAAGAAAAAGCTAAGGTTGATAGTAGCTTGGCTGATAAGGTAATATTGAGCACATCAAGGAATTCTGCTGATAAGACTCCCTTTGTATATCTCCTTTTATAAGTGAAGTGAAAGTAGCTCAGTCATGTTTGACTCTTTGTGACCCCATGGACTGTAGCCTGCCAGGCTCTGTCCATGGAATTCTCCAGACCAGAATACTGGAGTCGGTAGCCATTCCCTTCTCCAGGAGATCTTTCCAACCCAGGGATCAAACCTGGGTCTGCTGCATTGCAGGCAGAGTCTTTGCCATCTGAGCCATTAGGGAAGCCTTCTAAAGACACACTGTCATTTCTGAAAGAGAGACAGCCTACCCATCCTGGTAGCTATAAATCATGAAAATACATTCACATTTTATAGAGTGAATAAAACATTTTTATTTTATACAATAAACTATGAATTTCCCAATTTTTAGATAATTCTAGGAAAGTTTCTGAAATGATCAAAAGAAAACTCTAAGGTTTTAAGGAACTATGGAGAGCAGCCTGGGATTCAGTCCCTATACTCACATTTCTTAAAGAGTGATCTTCAGATTCTGTGCCTCAGAATAATCTGGATGTTTGGTAAAATGTGGGTTCCTGGCCCTACACCAAATCTACATATCTCTGGATTAGATCTGTGGGGTGAGCTCCAAATATCTTCATTTTTAACCAGTTTCTCAATTAATGAATCAGGAAATCACTGATTTAGAAAACAGCACAAAGTTCTTTTTACCTAAAGAGGGTTCTAGCAGGAACTGTTTAATTTTGTAAAATTTTCCATTCACTTAGCTGATGAGATAGAAAGCTGTCCTACTCTGGAAAGTACAACATGCTTCAAGCTAGGTGTAATTTAGTGTTGATAAAGGGACACTCATGACATGATCATAGTTGTCAGAGACCATTTTGGATTTCCAAGAAAGCTGAAGATTTTGCTATTTAAGGCAAATCTCATCTGTTCACATTTTGCACAGTCCCATTCCCATATTTTTCAGAGCCCATCTCCTATGTCCAACTATAAAAGTATCAGTATCCTTAGTCTGTTTATAGTCTGGTTGAATGAAACAAATCAAAAATGATACTAGTGCGTAGCTCCTTGTTTCTTCCTTCCCTCAGGGCACTGGGAAATACCAATGTGACACTGTTCATTAATGCTCTCAGGTTAATACTCTTAAGATATATTCTGACAGATAAAAACTTTATGTCTCCAGAAATTATCCTTTTTAATGAGTTTAATAAAAAAAAAATTCAGGAAATGTGGTAGGCCAGCAGGAGGAGGAGTTTTTGTTATGGGGGCCTTTTGATTCTCCTACTTTTTAGGGCCATAAGATAACATTAAGCAAGTCACTTGTTCCATTTATGGTAATCATTAGCCCGCCTCTAGATATTTAAATGTTCAGAAAACTACATAAGATTTTTAAAATAATAATTTTATAGAAATATTCTATGCAGATTTGCCACAGAGTTAGTAATAATAATAACTACTGATTAATAATAATAAATGCCTATTAAGCAAAGCCCCTAGCATCTTGAATCATGAACTTGAATCTGTGCTCTGCCACTTACTGATTAAGTGACTTTGGCCAAGTTAGGTAACCTCCTTGAGTCTTAATTTTCCCCACCTGTAAAATGGGAATCATAACATTTCACAGGGCAATTGAGAAGATTAAGCAAATAGTGTACTACAAATCCTTAATACTGAATAAGGACTCAGTCAAGTTTGTTGTTACTGTGATTATCATATGAAACAGAATGGTTGGCAGTCTTGAGAGGCCCCATTCAAAATATCCTGCCTGATGTCATTTGCAGGCATGATAGTGATGGTATGATTCTGAGGTTGTATCATTCTTTAACTAAGAAGATTGTTTGCTTAGGTTTTTTTTTTTTAATTTAAATTTATTTATTTTAATTGGAGGCTAATTACTTTACAATATTGTATTGGTTCTGCCACACATCAACATTAATCCGCCACGGGCATACACATGTTCCCCATCCTGAACCCCCCTCCCACCTCCCTCCCCGTACCATCCCTCCGGGTCATCCCAGTGCACTAGCCTCAAGGATCCTGTATCAAACCTGGACTGGTAATTCATTTCTTATATGATATTATACATGTTTTCATGACATTCCCCCAAATCATCCCACCCTCTCCCTCTCCCACAGAGTCCAAAAGACTGTTCTATACATCTGTGTCTCTTTTGCTGTCTCGCATACAGGGTTATCGTTACCATCTTTCTAAATTCTAAACAAATCTCAGGGCAGCTCTAAATGTTTAGCAGTGACATTTATGATATAGATTAGTAACATCCTGACATTTTAGGGAGACTTAAGAAGCTCAGAATTAATACTCAAAATAAATTTTTCTAATTTCAGAAGTTGAATTTAGGTATTTGTATGAAGTAAAGAAATTTATAACTATGAGAACAGAATTTCAAATAGAAGCACCAATAAATGCTTTGGGAAGAGGCAGCCTCTTTGGGATGCCAAGATCAATTCTCAGTGTGACTTTTCTGAGGAGAAATACTCATTTACGTGTGTTTCTTCTGGAGTGTTTGCTTAGCAAGGAACTCACCTCACTGATTTACAATCATACTTGTTAAAGCCATCTCTACCTGGAGAGATAATGGATAATCAGAAGACATATTTTACCTTACATTCCCACATCTAGTAAACTGAAGTAGTAAGTGATTCATTTGAGAGTTTAATTCAGAGTACATGTGTTGGAGAAGGAAATGGCAACCACTCCAGTATTCTTGCCTGGAGGATCCCATGTACAGAGAAACCTGGCAGGCTACGGTCCATAGGGTCGTAGAGAGTCAGACATGACTGAAGCAACAGCACACACACGTACACCTGTGTTGACATTGACAATGAAGTCGCTCAGTTGTGTCCGACTGTTTGCGACCCCACGGACTGTAGCCTACCAGGTTCCTCTGTCCATGGAATTTTCCAGGCAAGAGTACTGAAGTGGGTTGCCATTTCCTTCTCCAGGAGCTCTTCCCGACCCAGGGATGGAACCCAGGTCTCCTGCATTGTAGGCAGATGCTTTATGGGTGGCTCCCGTCTGAGCCATCAGGAAGTCCTGTGTTATATCAGTATTTTAGTGACTTGACTGTACTTATTAAATAATTATTTTTAAATTTCTCAGTATGTCTTTTACATATATATTATTTAAATGATATTGCACTCTAAACTAGACATCTTTCTGGTTACTTTAAATACATAACCCATTTACAGAGTTTATATATTTGCATGACTTACATGAACATGCCTTCTGGGGTCATTCGTCCTGCTTGAATTAAGTAAGTTCCAAATTGAAATCCCACTGCGTAGGCAAAATATACAAAGGCATGGCTGAATGCATAACAGATTCCAGTGATCTGTGCTTTCTTCAAGGTATTTCTGAAATACACAAAATTTACCAGATAATGGGGCATGAGGTATAGCAAGGTCTTTTAAATAAATGTAGAGTAATGAATATAGAAAACAAGATACATTATTATTTAGAATTTTAGAGAATTTTTTCTAAGAATTAAAAAAAGAATTTACCTTTTTAACTACTAGTAATTATTACAGAGGAAACAACAGAAATAATGGTTATCCTTATAGCTGTATGGCTGTATAGTTCGATGTAACGAAACTGACTCCATGCATTTTCAAATGAATGGGCAAGGTCTGTTAAAGAAGACCTGATGAAAGAGTTAAAGAGATTTGGCTTAAAAATGCTTTCTATCCTAATCTTGCACTAAGAGAATAAATGATGGAAATTAAAGGGCAGTACTAACCAAAGAGGCATGAGTGTGAAAGAATACAAAGCTATCTTTCTGATAGAGTTNTTTATGTCTCCAGAAATTATCCTTTTTAATGAGTTTAATAAAAAAAAAATTCAGGAAATGTGGTAGGCCAGCAGGAGGAGGAGTTTTTGTTATGGGGGCCTTTTGATTCTCCTACTTTTTAGGGCCATAAGATAACATTAAGCAAGTCACTTGTTCCATTTATGGTAATCATTAGCCCGCCTCTAGATATTTAAATGTTCAGAAAACTACATAAGATTTTTAAAATAATAATTTTATAGAAATATTCTATGCAGATTTGCCACAGAGTTAGTAATAATAATAACTACTGATTAATAATAATAAATGCCTATTAAGCAAAGCCCCTAGCATCTTGAATCATGAACTTGAATCTGTGCTCTGCCACTTACTGATTAAGTGACTTTGGCCAAGTTAGGTAACCTCCTTGAGTCTTAATTTTCCCCACCTGTAAAATGGGAATCATAACATTTCACAGGGCAATTGAGAAGATTAAGCAAATAGTGTACTACAAATCCTTAATACTGAATAAGGACTCAGTCAAGTTTGTTGTTACTGTGATTATCATATGAAACAGAATGGTTGGCAGTCTTGAGAGGCCCCATTCAAAATATCCTGCCTGATGTCATTTGCAGGCATGATAGTGATGGTATGATTCTGAGGTTGTATCATTCTTTAACTAAGAAGATTGTTTGCTTAGGTTTTTTTTTTTNATAAGCTTAGATATGCAGATGATGCCACCCTTATGGCAGAAAGTGAAGAAGAGCTAAAGAGCCTCTTGATGAAGATAAAAAAAGAGAGTGAAAGTGGGCTTAAAACTCCAACAATCAAAATCTTTTTTTAATTTAAATTTATTTATTTTAATTGGAGGCTAATTACTTTACAATATTGTATTGGTTCTGCCACACATCAACATTAATCCGCCACGGGCATACACATGTTCCCCATCCTGAACCCCCCTCCCACCTCCCTCCCCGTACCATCCCTCCGGGTCATCCCAGTGCACTAGCCTCAAGGATCCTGTATCAAACCTGGACTGGTAATTCATTTCTTATATGATATTATACATGTTTTCATGACATTCCCCCAAATCATCCCACCCTCTCCCTCTCCCACAGAGTCCAAAAGACTGTTCTATACATCTGTGTCTCTTTTGCTGTCTCGCATACAGGGTTATCGTTACCATCTTTCTAAATTCTAAACAAATCTCAGGGCAGCTCTAAATGTTTAGCAGTGACATTTATGATATAGATTAGTAACATCCTGACATTTTAGGGAGACTTAAGAAGCTCAGAATTAATACTCAAAATAAATTTTTCTAATTTCAGAAGTTGAATTTAGGTATTTGTATGAAGTAAAGAAATTTATAACTATGAGAACAGAATTTCAAATAGAAGCACCAATAAATGCTTTGGGAAGAGGCAGCCTCTTTGGGATGCCAAGATCAATTCTCAGTGTGACTTTTCTGAGGAGAAATACTCATTTACGTGTGTTTCTTCTGGAGTGTTTGCTTAGCAAGGAACTCACCTCACTGATTTACAATCATACTTGTTAAAGCCATCTCTACCTGGAGAGATAATGGATAATCAGAAGACATATTTTACCTTACATTCCCACATCTAGTAAACTGAAGTAGTAAGTGATTCATTTGAGAGTTTAATTCAGAGTACATGTGTTGGAGAAGGAAATGGCAACCACTCCAGTATTCTTGCCTGGAGGATCCCATGTACAGAGAAACCTGGCAGGCTACGGTCCATAGGGTCGTAGAGAGTCAGACATGACTGAAGCAACAGCACACACACGTACACCTGTGTTGACATTGACAATGAAGTCGCTCAGTTGTGTCCGACTGTTTGCGACCCCACGGACTGTAGCCTACCAGGTTCCTCTGTCCATGGAATTTTCCAGGCAAGAGTACTGAAGTGGGTTGCCATTTCCTTCTCCAGGAGCTCTTCCCGACCCAGGGATGGAACCCAGGTCTCCTGCATTGTAGGCAGATGCTTTATGGGTGGCTCCCGTCTGAGCCATCAGGAAGTCCTGTGTTATATCAGTATTTTAGTGACTTGACTGTACTTATTAAATAATTATTTTTAAATTTCTCAGTATGTCTTTTACATATATATTATTTAAATGATATTGCACTCTAAACTAGACATCTTTCTGGTTACTTTAAATACATAACCCATTTACAGAGTTTATATATTTGCATGACTTACATGAACATGCCTTCTGGGGTCATTCGTCCTGCTTGAATTAAGTAAGTTCCAAATTGAAATCCCACTGCGTAGGCAAAATATACAAAGGCATGGCTGAATGCATAACAGATTCCAGTGATCTGTGCTTTCTTCAAGGTATTTCTGAAATACACAAAATTTACCAGATAATGGGGCATGAGGTATAGCAAGGTCTTTTAAATAAATGTAGAGTAATGAATATAGAAAACAAGATACATTATTATTTAGAATTTTAGAGAATTTTTTCTAAGAATTAAAAAAAGAATTTACCTTTTTAACTACTAGTAATTATTACAGAGGAAACAACAGAAATAATGGTTATCCTTATAGCTGTATGGCTGTATAGTTCGATGTAACGAAACTGACTCCATGCATTTTCAAATGAATGGGCAAGGTCTGTTAAAGAAGACCTGATGAAAGAGTTAAAGAGATTTGGCTTAAAAATACTTTCTATCCTAATCTTGCACTAAGAGAATAAATGATGGAAATTAAAGGGCAGTACTAACCAAAGAGGCATGAGTGTGAAAGAATACAAAGCTATCTTTCTGATAGAGTTTTCTTTGGAAGGAATGATGCTAAAGCTGAAACTCCAGTACTTTGGCCACCTCATGCGAAGAGGACTCATTGGAAAAGACTCTGATGCTGGGAGGGATTGGGGGCAGGAGGAGAAGGGGACGACCGAGGATGAGATGGCTGGATGGCATCACGGACTCGATGGACGTGAGTCTGAGTGAACTCCGGGAGATGGTGATGGACAGGGAGGCCTGGCGTGCTGCCATTCATGGGGTCGCAAAGAGTCGGACACTACTGAGTGACTGGACTGAACTGAAGGAGGGGTAGTTTAAAATTAAAATAAGTGATCACATTTGATGTGTATATATATATATTTAAATGTGAACTATTTTAGAGATTCAATATAAAGGGCTGCTGCTGCTAAGTCGCTTCAGTCGTGTCCGACTCTGTGCAACATCATTGACGGCAGCCCACCAGGCTCCCCCGTCCCTGGGATTCTCCAGGCAAGAACACTGGAGTGGGTTGCCATTTCCTTCTCCATAAACGGCTAAACAATATTAGTTTCTTTCTTAAATATGTTATTTCCTCAACCTTGTTTCATGGAAATAATAAAATGCTCACCCAGTTATACTTCATGGCAATGTGAGAGGACCTAAAACATTTTCTAAATGTGCTTACTCTCAACTCCTCTTTCTAGGCTCCTCTTGGTGGACTTATGTGAGAAATTCTGATATGCCATTATTAGGAATGATTCCAGAGCAAATGAATTGGCAGGCAAACCACTGCATTCACCTGGGAGTACTGCCTTTATAGGAACAAACTATAGCTAATGCAGTCAGTATGAATCTACAATCACCTGTGCTGAGTCTGAAGAGTCTCCTCATACATTTGCTCAAAGGCTTTTTCTCTTGTTAGTGACATTATAGTACGTATATTCTCCACAGCTTCAGTTGCTATCTTATAAAACAAGATAATAAAAGAGAAATAAAATTAGTAGTGGTTAAACTTCTGATTGTGAAGTACAGTCACATTGAAGACATGTTAAGTACATCAAGTCAATAAGTTTTTCTGATGAGTTTTCTTAGCTTCTTTTTTCCTTTCCCCAAAATAAGATTGTTGTTATTTAGTTGCTAAGTTGTGTCTGACTTTTTTTGCAATCCCATGGACAAAATAAGATAAGAAAGTAATATATCAGGATAATACACTCAAGGAAAATTCCTTTTGAAAAGATTTAGTCCACTGATCTAAATTTAGCCTTCTTTAAGTCTTCATTGAATTTCTATTTAGACTAGTTCCATAAGCAGAGGGATCAAAGATTAGTGAACATTATATCCATATGTAACTATGCAAAGGAGCTGTCTTATGAATTATGAGCTAATTCAAGAAAAAGACAGCAGAGAGAATCAAATAAATGTTTCATTATAGCACAGAAATGCAAATAGCAACCCAAGGACTTAGGAGCACTGCCATAAAGTAACATGGAGTGTGGCTTTTCAATTCTGTATAAGATATTTTATGGCTATTTTTCATTTTGATTTCTGTAACCTTAAAAGGATATTTATTTATTCAATTATTTGCTGCACCACACAACACATAGGATCTTAGTTCTCCAACCAGGGATTGAAGCTGTGCTCCCTGCAACGAAGCATAGATTTTTAACCACTGGATTGCCAGAGATATCCCTTAAAAATGATATTTAGTTTAATTATATTAATGCTTCTTCATAGTTACATAGTTTTCAAAAAGAAGAGGTATCAAAAATGGAGGAGACTTTTGGCTTAGAATAATTTGGACATGAGAACACATGTTGATCTGAAAGAGAAATTTCCTGTTTTCACAATCTGTTTCCAGAGTGGCAGAGTGGACTGTGGACAAATGAAGACCTAGGTAGACACTCAAGGTTATTTGAAGGGGAACTTGGGTTATGGGAGAGAATTGGATATCTAGACCATGATCAGGACACCTGGATTCTGCCCTAAAGTCTTGTAATTTCAAAAGAAACTCAAAGAAACCTCCATTTGTAATATTTTGTAGTACATAAGGAAAATGGATAAGAATGCTGAAATCTTGAAGAAAATAAAGAGAAATGAACACAAAATCTTGGGTTCACTTTTCACAAAGGAGAAAGGACTAATAAGAGAGCCTTAGAAAATAACCTTTATTTTTTTAAACTAATATGGTCATTTTAAATCTGAAAAATAAAACATTTGATGATTTGTCCAAATCTATACATGCAACCAAAAAAGGACCATATTCTTTCTGGTCCATATTCTAAGTTTTGGTGTTTGGTAAAGTGACAGATTAAAAAGCCAGTAGGAAAAGGACACGTTGCCTATTTGATTGTAATTATTAATTGTATAGTCTGAGGTTACTCTAATAATGCAAAAAGGAAAAAAATCAAAGATTTTTGATTTATAACTAAAGCTCATGACGTGTTCCCTCATAGCTCAGTTGGTAAAGAATCTGCCTGCAGTGCAGGAGACCTGGGTTCGATTCCTGGGTTGGGAAGATACCCTGAAGAAGGAAATGGCAACCCACTCCAATATTCTTGCCTGGAGAATCCCATGGATAGAGGAGCCTGAGAGGCTACAGTCCATGGGGTCGCAAGAGTCAGACACGACTTAGTGACTAAATCACCACCACCATGACATAAAAATTAAGATGAATAAAATACAATTAATTAGGGCCAGATTAACTTGGAAGTAGTGATAATTTGCAAACACATGGAGGGTTGAACAAAATTTCAGCCCTCAGAGGCAAATACATGCTAAACAGTTCAGTTTTTTTTTTTGCTCAAGTAGACATTCTAAAGGTCCTTATCTAGTGCAGGAAAGGTGGAAAGGTCCAAGGTCATGAAAACCAGATTTATTTGAGTCTTGTGCTTCATTGGATCCCTATTCATGAATAGGTGACTGTATCTAATATCATATTAGATACATATCTAATTAGATATGTATCTAATATGATATTTAATATGATACTATAATATGATATATTAGATCTATATCTATATCTAATCTATATCTAATATGTGGTCTATATCTAATATGATACAGTCAATGTGATTCAGACCATAAGGATATTAAAATCATTTTCATACCCAGGCATGTTCACCAACTTTGTTATAAATCTTTAATACTATATCTTGGGCTGAATGGCCAAGAGAAGACTTGACATTTACATGGTGCAGCTTCCTAAAGGCATGAGAAACAGGTTTTGGACCTCTACTGAGGTCCTCTACTGAGATGAAAACCGAGAAGGATAGAAGGTTCCCAAAAGCAAACAAACAAAAAAGTTGACTCTCATCTAAGGGGTAGGCAACAGCCTGGGAAAGTAATATACCACCTGCAACTGCAGAAAAGGGAGGATAGAAGATGGATAAACACTCAACAGGGATGTTACGTAAGAGATTCCTACTTTGGGTGAGTGGCTGGATCAAATGGCATCTCTTTCAATTCTTAGATATTATGGTACTACATTTCCAATATTTCCCTAAAGCTCTACTACAATGATGATTGTTATGAATATGACTGATCTTGGGAAAATTACACGTGGGTTTAGTTGCTAAGTCATATCTGACCCTTGCAACCTCATGGACGGTAGCCTGCGAGTCTTCTCTGTCCATGAGATTTTCCTGGCAAGAATAGTGGAATGGGTTGCCATTTCCTTCTCCAGGGGATCTTCCCATCCCAGGTTGAACCCTGGTCTCTTGCATTGCAGGCAGATTCTTTACTGACTGAGGTACTAGGGAAGAAAGTTATATATGTCAAAGCATTTTTCTAAGTAAATACATTGTTCATTTGATCAGTATAAAGTTTTGTTTTAGGCACTCCCAATACCAGTACCTTACCTTGCATTTAGTAATTATTATATTTCCTCTTTATTTTGAAAAATGAAACACCCGTAATTATTCAAGAAATTTAATTATTCGACAATTAGAGAGTGGATAACCACAATGTTAACAAATTCCCCCACAATTTGCTAACAGTAATAATGACTGACATTATTGAGTGCTTACTGCCTTCCAGATTCTATTGCGTATACCTAATAAGACTGTTTTCTATAATACTCATGAAGATCTGTAAGTGGATAGTATTTTATTTCTACTTTACAAAGGAAGAAATTGAAGTCTAGAAATGTTGATATAACTTGCTTATATCACACATTTGTTAGTGATAGAATCTGGATTCTAATTCAACCAATTTGACTGCATAGCTCATGCTCTAAATTATGTGCCCCCCTATTGCTATGACATACCTATCCCCGTCCTAAACTGATTTGTATGGATTTCAATACATATACACCACGTTATAGATTCTTAAGAAAGGAAGTTAATGTTAAATGTGGAATCTCTTATTGATTTTCTCTTAAAATGTTATGATGGTAGCAATGGTCTTTTTTTTACCTTTCCAGCACGCATAAGTTCTTGCTTATCCTTGTTGGCAAATCCAGTCATTGCTGCTGTTTCAATCATTCCTGTGAGAGCAAGTACTGGAGCAATACTCAAAATCAACAGTGTCATCTCCCATCCATATATGAAGGAAATGATAACTGAAAGTCCCATATTAATTGCATTTTGTTTTAAGACACCAACCCTTGAACCTGTTGCCTATAATCAGACATAAATTGGGGGAAATCCAGTCAATTTTAAGTTTATAAGAATTGCTATGAGAGTTTCTTGCAAAATAAGGTGGTTTTTTTTTGGATTTACAAGTAGATTTTTATTTTGAATATATTCCATAACATCTTACAGAAAACCCAAATTAACTTTTGGGTCAACCCAATAATTAGAGATTTTATTTTTTAGTCCCTCAGTTGTGTCTAGCTGTGATCCCATAGACTGCCAGACTCCTCTATCCATGAAATTCTACAGGTAAGAATATTGGAGTAGGTAGCCATTACAGATTCTTAATCATCTAAAACACCAGAGAAGTCCATTTAGAGATTAAATAATATTTAGAGTTTAAAAATGTCCTCTAATATGGGGTCACTATGTTTTATTTGTATGCCTATGTCCAATATTATTGTCCTTTGAATTGTTTCTATTATTCTTTGAATATATGATTGCTTTCTGATACAAAAATATTTTCTAGGCCCTACACCTTAAATTAGTAATTTCTTCAAGGAGTTTGAGTTCCTGTTAGTAGAGGATGTTATTTAGAAGTCAATATATGGTGCTAGTTGTGTTCATTATCAGTGGAATGTTAGTGGATATAACGGGGGAGTGTGTGTGTGTGTATGTGTGTAGATGCATGTACATATTGAAATCTATATTTATTTCTCTCTTTACATTTCTTGAAATCCATGGGTTTATATCAATACATCCAGTTCTAATTAAAAAAACACAAGGTTATTATTTCTGGCTTTCTCCCTTCTAATATTTGCTGTCCACTTCTTCAATAGTAAGAAACCTAGCTCCCATTTTCTTTAATAAAGTTTCGTGATCAGTCTCTCTGCTATCATGCAGATCATGACCAATCTGCTATCATGACCCCTGTTTCTGCCCAGGACGCAGACCATCTCCCCTGCATGTTCCAGCTTTGCTTTCCTGCATGAGGCTGGTGCCTCATATGAATGACCAACTCACCATATGTGGTCTCCAAAACTCAGTCCTGACCCTTCCTCTTACACTGAAAAAGGGCTGGTACTCTTAGCTACTGTACTATAGTAGTGCTGAATTGAATGAGGATATTCAGTGAAGTATATCCTTTGTATATAATATCTTCCCTTTTCTGCACTTTATAACAATTTCACTCAGCAAAGCTCTACAGAGGCAACATCAAGATAGAAAAGGAGTTGGAAACATTATGGTATAAGATAACGTAAAAGAAATTTGGGGAAAAAACTTAAAATAGATAGAAATATCTTCATCACTGTTTTATGAGAACTACATGTCTTGAAATTTTAAGCTCCTTTATACTGGGATGAAAAAAGGAAACCCCTATTTACCTAGAAACATAGCTACAATCAACTGAGTTATCAATTCACTTTTTAGAACATATGTTTTGCTCTGATTATGGAAACATGGTCATTGGAAAAAATCTAAATAATGTTTAAAATGACATCCTTCCAGACATAAATACATACACATTCAGATTAGGATTATTGTGTGTATTCAGCATTGTATCCTGCTTTTATCCCTTTATATTACACTGCAAGCTTTTTCATGGGTCATTAAATAGTCTTCAAAAATTTTTTAGTAGATTGCTTCCAATTTTTTACTACTAAAAACAAAGACATAATGAGCATCTTTGTGCAAAATCTTTGTGCTCATCTTTTATTTCCTGATATTAAATTCCTAGCCTGGAATTATATGTTAAAGGGTATATACCCTTTCATTCTTCATAGATATTGTCAAATTGCTTCTCTAAAAAATGATATTACTATTCACTGACATACCCTCCCCCCCAAATTAGTATCATCATTAAAATAACATTAATGAAAAAATCTTCTTTCCCCACAGGGCTCTGTGAAGTAAAAAGTTGCTCAGCTGTGTCCAACTCTTTGGGACCCCATGGACTATACAGTCCATGGAATTCTGCAGGCTAGAATACTGGAGTGGGTAGCCATTCCCTTCTCCAGGGGATCTTCCTGACCCAGGAATCGAACAGGGTTCTCCTACACTGCAGGCAAATTCTTTACCAACTGAGCTATCAGACAGGGCTCTGAGTTACTCCTAAAAAATTTTTTGTGGTTTTAGTTTCAAGACTGCATTTCATAATGATTCACTATTTTCCCCATTTTTCACTGAACAGTCAAAAAAACTCCCCAAAGTAGAAACAAATAACAATAGCAAACATCAAAAAAACCACTAAATACTGAAAATTCAGACAGACAGACAGATAGGTAACATATGTTAAATATGCCTTAGGGTATTTATTACAGACTGCCAAAGCCTTTGACTGTGTGGATCACAATAAACTGTGGAAAATTCTGAAAGAGATGGGAATACCAGACCACCTGACCTGCCTCTTGAGAAATCTGTATGCAGGTCAGGAAGCAACAGTT
>SJYX01010711.1:334768-351879 GCA_006410675.1 Oreotragus oreotragus
AAGGAGATCCAACCAGTCCATTCTGAAGGAGATCAGCCCTGGGATTTCTTTGGAAGGAATGATGCTAAAGCTGAAACTCCAGTACTTTGGCCACCTCATGCGAACAGTTGACTCATTGGAAAAGACTCTGATGCTGGGGGGGATTGGGGGCAGGAGGAGAAGGGGACGACAGAGGATGAGATGGCTGGATGGCATCACGGACTCAATGGACATGAGTCTGAGTGAACTCCGAGAGATGGTGATGGACAGGGAGGCCTTGCGTGCTGCAATTCATGGGGTTGCAAAGAGTCGGACACGACTGAGCGACTGAACTGAACTGAACTGAACTGACTCTAATCTATGAGGTTGAAATAAGAACATCATTTGGTACTTAATACTTACTCACACTGTGTCTCTTGAGGGTTCTGGATAATGCAGAGATATATGATGTGTATATTGACTGAATTGTCTTACACCTCCCACCCAAATTCATATGTTGAGATCCTGACTCCCAGTTCTTCAGAATGTGACTGCGTTTGGAGATAAGGTCCTTAAAGAGATGATTAAGTTAAAATAAGGTTTTTGAGGGTGAACCCTACTCCAATATGATTGGTTTCCTTATTTTTTAAAAAAGGAAATTTCAATGTGGACATGTTTGCACAGAGGAAAGACACAATATATAAGTCAAGGTGAGAGGATCAGGAATGAAAGCAACTGTGCTGACATTTTGATCCTGGGCTTTTAACCTCTAGAGCCATGAGAAAATAAATTCCTGTTGTTTAAGCCACTCACACTGTGGTACTTGGTTACAGCAGCCTAGCAAACTCGCTCCTTTTCTTCCACCCTCACCATGAGTTTCAGAGTTATATAGATCATATAGTTGGATGAAGAAGCTGTGGAATGTGGAATTAAGCACCTGTAATGTTGAAGGTCCCACCCCCACATCAAATTAACTATGTCAGGCAAACCACTGCATTCACCTGGGAGTACTGCCTTTATAGGAACAAACTATAGCTAATGCAGTCAGTATGAATCTACAATCACCTGTGCTGAGTCTGAAGAGTCTCCTCATACATTTGCTCAAAGGCTTTTTCTCTTGTTAGTGACATTATAGTACGTATATTCTCCACAGCTTCAGTTGCTATCTTATAAAACAAGATAATAAAAGAGAAATAAAATTAGTAGTGGTTAAACTTCTGATTGTGAAGTACAGTCACATTGAAGACATGTTAAGTACATCAAGTCAATAAGTTTTTCTGATGAGTTTTCTTAGCTTCTTTTTTCCTTTCCCCAAAATAAGATTGTTGTTATTTAGTTGCTAAGTTGTGTCTGACTTTTTTTGCAATCCCATGGACAAAATAAGATAAGAAAGTAATATATCAGGATAATACACTCAAGGAAAATTCCTTTTGAAAAGATTTAGTCCACTGATCTAAATTTAGCCTTCTTTAAGTCTTCATTGAATTTCTATTTAGACTAGTTCCATAAGCAGAGGGATCAAAGATTAGTGAACATTATACCCATATGTAACTATGCAAAGGAGCTGTCTTATGAATTATGAGCTAATTCAAGAAAAAGACAGCAGAGAGAATCAAATAAATGTTTCATTATAGCACAGAAATGCAAATAGCAACCCAAGGACTTAGGAGCACTGCCATAAAGTAACATGGAGTGTGGCTTTTCAATTCTGTATAAGATATTTTATGGCTATTTTTCATTTTGATTTCTGTAACCTTAAAAGGATATTTATTTATTCAATTATTTGCTGCACCACACAACACATAGGATCTTAGTTCTCCAACCAGGGATTGAAGCTGTGCTCCCTGCAACGAAGCATAGATTTTTAACCACTGGATTGCCAGAGATATCCCTTAAAAATGATATTTAGTTTAATTATATTAATGCTTCTTCATAGTTACATAGTTTTCAAAAAGAAGAGGTATCAAAAATGGAGGAGACTTTTGGCTTAGAATAATTTGGACATGAGAACACATGTTGATCTGAAAGAGAAATTTCCTGTTTTCACAATCTGTTTCCAGAGTGGCAGAGTGGACTGTGGACAAATGAAGACCTAGGTAGACACTCAAGGTTATTTGAAGGGGAACTTGGGTTATGGGAGAGAATTGGATATCTAGACCATGATCAGGACACCTGGATTCTGCCCTAAAGTCTTGTAATTTCAAAAGAAACTCAAAGAAACCTCCATTTGTAATATTTTGTAGTACATAAGGAAAATGGATAAGAATGCTGAAATCTTGAAGAAAATAAAGAGAAATGAACACAAAATCTTGGGTTCACTTTTCACAAAGGAGAAAGGACTAATAAGAGAGCCTTAGAAAATAACCTTTATTTTTTTAAACTAATATGGTCATTTTAAATCTGAAAAATAAAACATTTGATGATTTGTCCAAATCTATACATGCAACCAAAAAAGGACCATATTCTTTCTGGTCCATATTCTAAGTTTTGGTGTTTGGTAAAGTGACAGATTAAAAAGCCAGTAGGAAAAGGACACGTTGCCTATTTGATTGTAATTATTAATTGTATAGTCTGAGGTTACTCTAATAATGCAAAAAGGAAAAAAATCAAAGATTTTTGATTTATAACTAAAGCTCATGACGTGTTCCCTCATAGCTCAGTTGGTAAAGAATCTGCCTGCAGTGCAGGAGACCTGGGTTCGATTCCTGGGTTGGGAAGATACCCTGAAGAAGGAAATGGCAACCCACTCCAATATTCTTGCCTGGAGAATCCCATGGATAGAGGAGCCTGAGAGGCTACAGTCCATGGGGTCGCAAGAGTCAGACACGACTTAGTGACTAAATCACCACCACCATGACATAAAAATTAAGATGAATAAAATACAATTAATTAGGGCCAGATTAACTTGGAAGTAGTGATAATTTGCAAACACATGGAGGGTTGAACAAAATTTCAGCCCTCAGAGGCAAATACATGCTAAACAGTTCAGTTTTTTTTTTTGCTCAAGTAGACATTCTAAAGGTCCTTATCTAGTGCAGGAAAGGTGGAAAGGTCCAAGGTCATGAAAACCAGATTTATTTGAGTCTTGTGCTTCATTGGATCCCTATTCATGAATAGGTGACTGTATCTAATATCATATTAGATACATATCTAATTAGATATGTATCTAATATGATATTTAATATGATACTATAATATGATATATTAGATCTATATCTATATCTAATCTATATCTAATATGTGGTCTATATCTAATATGATACAGTCAATGTGATTCAGACCATAAGGATATTAAAATCATTTTCATACCCAGGCATGTTCACCAACTTTGATATAAATCTTTAATACTATATCTTGGGCTGAATGGCCAAGAGAAGACTTGACATTTACATGGTGCAGCTTCCTAAAGGCATGAGAAACAGGTTTTGGACCTCTACTGAGGTCCTCTACTGAGATGAAAACCGAGAAGGATAGAAGGTTCCCAAAAGCAAACAAACAAAAAAGTTGACTCTCATCTAAGGGGTAGGCAACAGCCTGGGAAAGTAATATACCACCTGCAACTGCAGAAAAGGGAGGATAGAAGATGGATAAACACTCAACAGGGATGTTACGTAAGAGATTCCTACTTTGGGTGAGTGGCTGGATCAAATGGCATCTCTTTCAATTCTTAGATATTATGGTACTACATTTCCAATATTTCCCTAAAGCTCTACTACAATGATGATTGTTATGAATATGACTGATCTTGGGAAAATTACACGTGGGTTTAGTTGCTAAGTCATATCTGACCCTTGCAACCTCATGGACGGTAGCCTGCGAGTCTTCTCTGTCCATGAGATTTTCCTGGCAAGAATAGTGGAATGGGTTGCCATTTCCTTCTCCAGGGGATCTTCCCATCCCAGGTTGAACCCTGGTCTCTTGCATTGCAGGCAGATTCTTTACTGACTGAGGTACTAGGGAAGAAAGTTATATATGTCAAAGCATTTTTCTAAGTAAATACATTGTTCATTTGATCAGTATAAAGTTTTGTTTTAGGCACTCCCAATACCAGTACCTTACCTTGCATTTAGTAATTATTATATTTCCTCTTTATTTTGAAAAATGAAACACCCGTAATTATTCAAGAAATTTAATTATTCGACAATTAGAGAGTGGATAACCACAATGTTAACAAATTCCCCCACAATTTGCTAACAGTAATAATGACTGACATTATTGAGTGCTTACTGCCTTCCAGATTCTATTGCGTATACCTAATAAGACTGTTTTCTATAATACTCATGAAGATCTGTAAGTGGATAGTATTTTATTTCTACTTTACAAAGGAAGAAATTGAAGTCTAGAAATGTTGATATAACTTGCTTATATCACACATTTGTTAGTGATAGAATCTGGATTCTAATTCAACCAATTTGACTGCATAGCTCATGCTCTAAATTATGTGCCCCCCTATTGCTATGACATACCTATCCCCGTCCTAAACTGATTTGTATGGATTTCAATACATATACACCACGTTATAGATTCTTAAGAAAGGAAGTTAATGTTAAATGTGGAATCTCTTATTGATTTTCTCTTAAAATGTTATGATGGTAGCAATGGTCTTTTTTTTACCTTTCCAGCACGCATAAGTTCTTGCTTATCCTTGTTGGCAAATCCAGTCATTGCTGCTGTTTCAATCATTCCTGTGAGAGCAAGTACTGGAGCAATACTCAAAATCAACAGTGTCATCTCCCATCCATATATGAAGGAAATGATAACTGAAAGTCCCATATTAATTGCATTTTGTTTTAAGACACCAACCCTTGAACCTGTTGCCTATAATCAGACATAAATTGGGGGAAATCCAGTCAATTTTAAGTTTATAAGAATTGCTATGAGAGTTTCTTGCAAAATAAGGTGGTTTTTTTTTGGATTTACAAGTAGATTTTTATTTTGAATATATTCCATAACATCTTACAGAAAACCCAAATTAACTTTTGGGTCAACCCAATAATTAGAGATTTTATTTTTTAGTCCCTCAGTTGTGTCTAGCTGTGATCCCATAGACTGCCAGACTCCTCTATCCATGAAATTCTACAGGTAAGAATATTGGAGTAGGTAGCCATTACAGATTCTTAATCATCTAAAACACCAGAGAAGTCCATTTAGAGATTAAATAATATTTAGAGTTTAAAAATGTCCTCTAATATGGGGTCACTATGTTTTATTTGTATGCCTATGTCCAATATTATTGTCCTTTGAATTGTTTCTATTATTCTTTGAATATATGATTGCTTTCTGATACAAAAATATTTTCTAAGCCCTACACCTTAAATTAGTAATTTCTTCAAGGAGTTTGAGTTCCTGTTAGTAGAGGATGTTATTTAGAAGTCAATATATGGTGCTAGTTGTGTTCATTATCAGTGGAATGTTAGTGGATATAACGGGGGAGTGTGTGTGTGTGTATGTGTGTAGATGCATGTACATATTGAAATCTATATTTATTTCTCTCTTTACATTTCTTGAAATCCATGGGTTTATATCAATACATCCAGTTCTAATTAAAAAAACACAAGGTTATTATTTCTGGCTTTCTCCCTTCTAATATTTGCTGTCCACTTCTTCAATAGTAAGAAACCTAGCTCCCATTTTCTTTAATAAAGTTTCGTGATCAGTCTCTCTGCTATCATGCAGATCATGACCAATCTGCTATCATGACCCCTGTTTCTGCCCAGGACGCAGACCATCTCCCCTGCATGTTCCAGCTTTGCTTTCCTGCATGAGGCTGGTGCCTCATATGAATGACCAACTCACCATATGTGGTCTCCAAAACTCAGTCCTGACCCTTCCTCTTACACTGAAAAAGGGCTGGTACTCTTAGCTACTGTACTATAGTAGTGCTGAATTGAATGAGGATATTCAGTGAAGTATATCCTTTGTATATAATATCTTCCCTTTTCTGCACTTTATAACAATTTCACTCAGCAAAGCTCTACAGAGGCAACATCAAGATAGAAAAGGAGTTGGAAACATTATGGTATAAGATAACGTAAAAGAAATTTGGGGAAAAAACTTAAAATAGATAGAAATATCTTCATCACTGTTTTATGAGAACTACATGTCTTGAAATTTTAAGCTCCTTTATACTGGGATGAAAAAAGGAAACCCCTATTTACCTAGAAACATAGCTACAATCAACTGAGTTATCAATTCACTTTTTAGAACATATGTTTTCCTCTGATTATGGAAACATGGTCATTGGAAAAAATCTAAATAATGTTTAAAATGACATCCTTCCAGACATAAATACATACACATTCAGATTAGGATTATTGTGTGTATTCAGCATTGTATCCTGCTTTTATCCCTTTATATTACACTGCAAGCTTTTTCATGGGTCATTAAATAGTCTTCAAAAATTTTTTAGTAGATTGCTTCCAATTTTTTACTACTAAAAACAAAGACATAATGAGCATCTTTGTGCAAAATCTTTGTGCTCATCTTTTATTTCCTGATATTAAATTCCTAGCCTGGAATTATATGTTAAAGGGTATATACCCTTTCATTCTTCATAGATATTGTCAAATTGCTTCTCTAAAAAATGATATTACTATTCACTGACATACCCTCCCCCCCAAATTAGTATCATCATTAAAATAACATTAATGAAAAAATCTTCTTTCCCCACAGGGCTCTGTGAAGTAAAAAGTTGCTCAGCTGTGTCCAACTCTTTGGGACCCCATGGACTATACAGTCCATGGAATTCTGCAGGCTAGAATACTGGAGTGGGTAGCCATTCCCTTCTCCAGGGGATCTTCCTGACCCAGGAATCGAACAGGGTTCTCCTACACTGCAGGCAAATTCTTTACCAACTGAGCTATCAGACAGGGCTCTGAGTTACTCCTAAAAAATTTTTTGTGGTTTTAGTTTCAAGACTGCATTTCATAATGATTCACTATTTTCCCCATTTTTCACTGAACAGTCAAAAAAACTCCCCAAAGTAGAAACAAATAACAATAGCAAACATCAAAAAAACCACTAAATACTGAAAATTCAGACAGACAGACAGATAGGTAACATATGTTAAATATGCCTTAGGGTATTTATTACAGACTGCCAAAGCCTTTGACTGTGTGGATCACAATAAACTGTGGAAAATTCTGAAAGAGATGGGAATACCAGACCACCTNATAAACTCTATATATTTTTCTATAATATAGAAATATTTAAAAAAATTACAATCAGGTTTTATTAAGAATAAGATATTCTTTTAATATAAAATTTATTTTTATATTACTAAGAAATTACTTGCCATCAATTACTTGATAGCTATGTTTTGTAGGCCTTTATACATTCATTAATTTCCACTTTGTAGTTTCTTAGTTTGAAGTCAGGAGAAGGCAATGGCACCCCATTCCAGTACTCTTGCCTGGAAAATCCCATGGACAGAACAGCCTAGAAGGCTGCAGTCCATGGGGTTGCTGAGGGTCGGACACGACTGAGCGACTTCACTTTCACTTTTCACTTTCATGCATTGGAGAAGGAAATGGCAACCCACTCCAGTGTTCTTGCCTGGAGAATCCCAGGGATGGGAGAGCCTAGTGGGCTGCCATCTATGGGGTTGCACGGAGTCGGACACGACTGAAGCGACTTAGCAGCAGCAGCAGCAGCAGTTTGAAGTCAATGACTTTTCCCTTTTTAGATGACAGTTCTTAGCACTATATCTATATTAACAAAAGTATGAAATATATCCAGTGGACAGTTATTCTTTTCTGTTTGGATATTTCCTATTAGGTGGCCATAATATAGTTCTTTTCTTCACTGCCTTCCTCTGTTTTTATCGTATTTTCTTTAAAAATTAAAATTCTTGACAGTTGATCAAAAGGAAGTAAAGATGTAGAAAACCAGAAGAAGAAAGACAGAAAGTATGCTGAGGATTGTAGCTTTTGTGTGTAAAATTATGCAGTGTGCTGGAAGAGAGAGAGAAGTACAGTAGATGAACTGTAGATGCCACAATAGATGAACATTTGAGAATCACTGAAAATTAGGCTATACACTATGCATACCAACCTCATGTCTAAAAACCTTCAAGTGTAAACCTGCTAAATTTTTGATGGAACAGTCTTGTGTTTAAACTTTTTGTTTAGGACATAAGAACTTTCTATAAACTGACTTGTACTTGCGTATCCTTTTTTATTCAACAAGCTTGAGTTATCCACTTTTGTACTAATCTGCTTCTTGAAAATAAGATCATATACGTTTCTACATGGCATTTTAGTTTAAGCTACCAGAAACTTATTGAAATATTCAGTCAATGCAGCCATGGACAGGTCACAATCCCTGCCTTTTGGTGATGGTAGTAGGATAAGAAGGATCCAAATATATCTTTCTTATTCCAGGAAGAATTAAAAAAAATTCAGCCTTGAAAAATACTACAAGAACTAAAGGAAAATAAAAAATTGCCTTTAAAGCCTAGAGTAATAGTGTAATTTTGGAAAAAATTTAGAACTGGAAATCAGAAGAAATTTAATTAAACTTCCTTAGATTCTTTATCAATGTGCAGAAAAATAGAATTTTTCCTTGAAAATTAAAAGCAGAAAGTAATAATTAAATAGTTCTGCAGATAACCATTATGGAGTACCTACTATGTCCAAGGTACTGTGCTAAATGTGGGGAATTTAACTTTGATAAGAAAATTCCAGAAAATGGCTACAATAAGAAAATAAATGGAAGTAAACTCAGTATGTAATTGTAGAAATAAAATTCCATATGGCAGGATTTCTGCTTCTGGCTAACATGAACAGAGACATTATTTTGCCGACTAAGGTCTAGTCAAGGCTATGGTTTTTCCTGTGGTCATGTATGGATGTGAGAGTTGGACTGTGAAGAAGGCTGAGCGCCGAAGAAGTGATGCTTTTGAACTGTGGTGTTGGAGAAGACTCTTGAGAGTCCCTTGGACTGCAAGGAGATCCAACCAGTCCATTCTGAAGGAGATCAGCCCTGGGATTTCTTTGGAAGGAATGATGCTAAAGCTGAAACTCCAGTATTTTGGCCACCTCACACGAAGAGTTGACTCATTGGAAAAGACTCTGATGCTGGGAGGGATTGGGGGCAGGAGGAAAAGGGGATGACCGAGGATGAGATGGCTGGATGGCATCACAGACTCGATGGATGTGAGTCTGAGTGAACTCCGGGAGATGGTGATGAACAGGGAGGCCAGGCGTGCTGGGATTCATGGGGTCGCAAAGAGTCGGACACCACTGAGCGAGTGAACTGAACTGATGCTCAGTAAAGTCCATTTGTCCCTATAGCTTTCTCTTATTTTTTGGGTCAAAAGTGGAAGTTGAATTTCTTGATTCCCAGCAGTTTGTGGGTTTAGCAGAGGTAAAGTTTTACTATGGAGTATTGAGTTCAGGACTGAGATTGAAAATTTTCTTTATAAGAAGAACCGCCTTGAACCATTATATTAGGTTTTGCTGTAGATTTGATAATGTCTCAATGAATTCAACCTAAAATTGTAAGGCAAACAGCAATTATACACCAACATTATACTGTGGTAAAGTGATTTCAGTGACTACTCACATTGTTCGAATCGTAAGTAATGTTAAGCTGTTTTATACTCTTTCCATGTCAAAAAATTTAATCAAGAAGTGAGGTCACCATTGTCTAGGCAATGATAGCCAAGCTCCACCTAATCAAATCATTGGGCTCTTGGAATTAATAAATGAAATTTTTATTTCGTGGGGGGCAATTCTCATCTGCCGATGAGAATTCTTGGAACTAACATCGTGTCTGTCAGTGGTATATCAAGTGTACTTTGTGGCTTTCTTAAGGACAAAAGGGAGGTAAGACTTCTGGTTGATGAAGAGGAGTTGCTAAAATATAAAGAAATAGTACCTTGTAATTTGTGAAATTCAGTCTCCCAAAGAATTTAAAATGGCTCTATACCTTTAATAAAACTACATTTTACACAGAAAATAGTCTGTTGACAGATGTACTGGCAGTAAGCCATTACCTTGGGCTGAAATAATACCAGTTAAATTGATTGTATTCAATCAACTGTTTCAGGAATCATTTTGTCCTATAACCTTAGTTCACTAACATGTTTTTCTCAAGACTTTCAGAGTATCAGAACATTTAAAAATGACTCGGAGCTTAGACTTTTGGTCATTAGTAAGGGTTTCATAATAATATTTATTGTTATTAAGGGGCTAGTTCATGAACATTCACCCTATTACATTTGATAAAAGTAACATGACTGAAATTGCATGATGAAGAAACTGAGATGGAAATATATCTTCCTTAAGTTGATATGATAGGACATATGACCCTGAATTATTGTTTTTTGATTAATCTCTAGTGTGGTGTGTCTTTGTGAGAAAAGAAATACTCGTCAAATGGGATTTGGAAATAATTTTTCCTTTGATAGAAAGAGAATCCATTCAAGTTAGATATGATTCTACCTATATATGGCAAAGCAAGGGCTTATGTGAATTATATGCTTGTAGACACAGTCTCCGGAGAAGGCAGTGGCAACCATTCCAGTACTCTTGCTTGGAAAATCCCATGGGCAGGGGAGCCTGGTAGGCTGCAGTCCCTGGGGTCGCACAGAGTCGGACACGACTGAAGCGACTTAGCAGCAGCAGCACCAGACATAGTCTCATTTTGGTATCCTTCTTTGGTTGCTTTACTTTTCAAATTCTGCAACTTTAAATGGGTCCTTGGTATTCCAGCCATCTAGTCTTTAGCTGCTGCTGCTAAGTCGCTTCAGTCGTGTCCGACTCTGTGCGACCCCATAGACGGCAGCCCACCAGGCTCCCCTGTCCCTGGGATCCTCCAGGAAAGAACACTGGAGTGGGTTGCCATTTCCTTCTCCAATGCATGAAAGAGAAAAGTGAAAGTGAAGTCGCTCAGTCTGTCCGACTGTTAGTGACCCCATGGACTGCGGCCCACCAGGCTCCCCCGTCCCTGGGATTCTCCAGGCAAGAACACTGGAGTGGGGTGCCGTTTCCTTCTCCAAGTCTTGAGCTACTACTTCTTATTCAATGAAAATGATTTGACTTGCCCAGAAGTTATCATGGGAACAACATTTACTAACCGCAACAGGAAATTTTCAAATGATCAAATGGTATTAGTCAAACACTTATAAGGAACCACACTGACAAATATTCTCATTAATTTCTCTTGATAAGAGACAATATTATCATTTGACACAACTAAGAGATTTTAGGAAAGCAGTGTTGGTCTTTAGTACTAATTTGTTCTTTTCATTCAAGTAAATACTTACTAAAAGAAATGTCTTACTTATAAAGTATAGCTGGTAGTAAGAATACCTACTTCACTGAATTCTTAAAAGATCTGAATGATGATAGGTAGTAAGAGAAAAACATTCACACGGCAAAAGAAAAAAAAAGTTTTGTAGAATGGAGATCCAAATGGAATTATAGGGACTGATATTTATGCCAAATTTAGTGAACCCTTGAATTTCTAAATACAGATGTCATTCATCTAATTCTATTGTGCTATGGAAGATTATTGCTATCCTCATTCCTTAATGACTAAGTGAAATTCTACCCATCATTTTTTTCCCATTTATATCAGTAAAATCCAGCTTCTCAGCCTTACTTTAAAATTTAAATGCTATCCAATGAAATTTAGAGCCTTGTTTTAAAAATTATAGAGAAGAGTTTCAGGAAGCAATGAAGATGATGCCCCCTTTCCTCTTTAGGTCTTTCTCCATCTTTTCTAAACCAATACAGAAGCATGTGAATGTTTATAATTGTAACCAACTTGCTCAGTTCTCTAGTATTAGAAATCTATTTCCTTGAATGTATATATTGAAAAAGAGGTTTTGCAAAAGTTACAAAAACTAGAATAGTGGCCATGTCTTGTGGAAATAGCTTCCAAAAGAAAATACAGTTTTGAAGAGCTGTTTTAGTTGACAATTTGTTGCTCTGATAGCGATGCTGTAATCAACATTTCAGTATTTCTAAACAATAACAACAACAACCAAAAACTGTTAAGATTTTTCTGTCCTTCAGAGGTGCGTCATTGACTTTCCTTTTCTCTACGTGCATAAGGAAAAAGGAAAGTTTATAACTCTGGTAGAATCCTTATTTTAACAAAGAGATCAAAAACTTTATCTCATTTAAATTCAAATTGGAAAAATTTTGTTTTACATTTCTTTTCTCAATCATAGTTGAAACTCCACTTGTAATAAAAGATTAATTTTATTAAAATAACTGGATGAAAGCTAATAAATTACTCTTTGTCTCTTCCATACTATCCTTCTCCCCATACTTATTTAAGCATCACTTTGACATACATTGTGCTAGTCATTCTGTCATTGATTTTGAATATTGTGCATCAATGTACATTTTATTTACACCTATTGTATCCAGTCATGATTACATGTAACTCTTTAACTTGATCTGTATAACAACAGCACAGAACCATTTCCAGACACACATGAATTTAACTTGTTCCATATTATTTAAATGAGATTTTATTTTCTGGGGGGAAAGAAAAATTAAACTTTCTTCTTTTAAAACTTCCAAGTTATTTCTGTGTTTTAATTTTGTTACTTTATCTTATATTACTATCTAATTCTGAGCTTTTTTGTCTAACTCATTCTTGGTATTTTCTGTGGTCCTCTGGTTATCCTATTATGTGTCCTAAATGCCCTTTATTTTTAGTTAAAAATGTCCAGAACTGAAAGGCTTCCTTATATCTTTCATTGAGAGCTCCCTGTTAGCCCTGAGACTTACCTGGTCTCCTTAATGATGTGGGTCATCTCAGCAGAGCTCACATATAGGCAAAGACACATATGTGTACATGCACTCATGTGTAACACAAACATACACCACTTAAAAATAAAAGCAATATACATACTCCTTGGATTTGTGCTATATCTATGGCTAATATTGTTGTCAAGGCTCCTGTGGTGTTTTCTTTATCATCAAACCAGGAAATATCCTAAAGAAAAAAAAGAATTTAAATGGTTATCAAAAAATTCTTTGACTTGTGATTGTGCTGTATTAACTTGTGCTATGTGCCTATTTGCTCAGTTGTGTCCAACTCTGCAACCCATGGACTGCAGCCTGCCAGGCTCCCCTATCCAAGGGGATTCTCCAGGGAAGAATACTGGAGTGAGTTGTCATGCCCTTCTCCAGGGGATCTTCCCAACCCAGAGATCGAACCTAGATCTCCCGCATTCCAGGTGGATTCTTTACTGTCTGAGCCATCAGGGAAGCGCTATATTAACTTTGAAAGCATTTATTTGCCTGCCTCTTTACTCACAGGCACTTAAAATTTGTGGAGCAAATAAAGTTTTGTTCTTACTTCATGAAGATCTATATGTAGATACAAACTGAAGAACTTAAGCCCAACAGCTTGGACTTTTTACCACGCTACAATACTATATAATAATCGGTGTTTAAAATGATCATTTTGAACCACTAAGTGATTTATAATTTTACTGCACAAGTAATTTTTGTGGAGAGCAGATTTTACTAAAAAAGTAAGGTAATGCACAACACACCTTAGAAATATTTTCAAACTTTCTGTCTAAACTTAGAAATGATAAAAAAAAAATCTGTTTCCTTCTCTTCAGAACCTATATAGGCAAGATTTTCCCTGACACTTTGCATTCCCACCTAGATCTTATAAGTACTGGGCATTGTGAGATGCTAAAGAGGCAGAAAGCCTGCTGTAAAACCCCTGCAGCCAAAAAAGCATGCAATTTGCTAGGTCAAAAATACACACAATAAAAGCATAATGTTATAAGCAATTTCATTTTCAACATCAAATACAGATAGCACTTAGCACTTCTCAACTTTGAGGAATGCTGATTTTCTTTCCTTAGCTATTGAATGTTTCCTCCCATGCACTCAAACTACTTAAACCTCTTATGGCTTAAAACTATGTGGAGACTGGCTCTAAAAATGACTGATATTTAGTGAGTGAAGAGCAAAAGAATTCTTGAATTACTAAACCCAGCCAGGGCCTTAATGCCCAGGTAACACGTTTCTGCCAACTAAGGAAACAAAAACAAGACAGATAGAAGGTGGTGCATTAATCATGCTGCTATGTAAGAAGAAAGCCCCTGTGGGGGAATATGGGAGGGGCCGGGGGATTGCAGTCCTAGCATGACATCACTACTCTGTAAACCCCTGGATTGAGAAGGTGTCCCAAACAATTTAGGATCTAGATGCTCAAAGCGCATTTTATAGAAATCACGATCTGCACCATACAGTAGTGGTGTTGAGAACAGAACCCCAGTCAAGAGCCTATCTTATTGTGAACACACATGAGTGGTAATTTTAATTATAGTGCTCCTGATCTGGAAGACATTACTTGGTTTCTATTGTATACTGCCAGGCTTAATCCCTGGTTTGGGAAGATCCCCTGAAGAAGGAAATGGCAACTTAACTCCAGTATTCTTGCCTGGGAAATCCCATGGACAGAGGAGTCTGGTGGGCTCCAGACCTTGGGGTTGCAAAGAGTTTTGGACAGGACTGAGTGACTGAGCATGCACTCATAGAATATATATGTATATAGTTTACACTGTGTAATTGTTTCTATATTTCAACATGACTTGGAATACCCAAAGAAGTTTTAGATACAATATAAAGTAAAAGTATAAAAAATAATTGATTATTTAATATTACATTCCTGATTCTGTTGTTCAGTTGCCCAGTCATGTTGGACTCTTTGTGACCCCATGGACTGCAGCATACCAGGCCTCCCTGTCCCCCACTGTCTCCTGGAGTTTGCCCAAGTTCATGTTCATTGCATTGGTGATGCTGTCCAGCCATCTCATTCTCTGATGCCCTCTTCTCCTTCTGCCTTGATCTTTCCCAGCATCAGGGACTTTTCCAATGCGTCATCTGCTTGAATCAGATGACCAAAATACTGGGCTTCAGATTTAGCATCAGTGAATATTCAGGGCTGGTCTTTAAGACTGACTGCTTTGATTTCCTTGCTGTCCAAGGGACTTTCAGGAATCTTCTCCAGCACCACAGTTCGAAGGTATCCATTCTTTGGTGTTCTGCCTTCTTTATGATCCAACTCTCATAACTGTACATGACCACTGGGAATACCATAGCCTTGACTGTATGTACCTTTTTGGCAGAGTAATGTGTCTGCTTTTCAACACCCTGTCTAGGTTTGTTATCACTTTCCTGCCAAGAAGCAATCGTCTTCTGATTTCATGGCTGCAGTCACTGTCCGCAGTGATTTTGGAGGCAAATAAGAGGAAATCTGTCACTACTTCCACCTTTTCCCCTTCTATTTGCCATGCAGTAATGGGGCTGGATCTTATTGGTTTTTTAAAAAAATATTTAATCTTAAGCCGGCTCTTTCACTTTTCTCCTTCAGCTTCATCAAGAGGCTGTTTATTTCCTCTTCGCTGGGTCACAAAGAGTCGGACACGACTGAGTGACTTTACTTACTTACTTACTCTGCCATTAGAGTGGTATCATTCGCATATCTGAGGTTGTTGATGTTTCTCCCGCCTATCTTGATTCCAGCTTGTAACTCATCCAGCCTGGCATNCTCCTTCAGCTTCATCAAGAGGCTGTTTATTTCCTCTTCGCTGGGTCACAAAGAGTCGGACACGACTGAGTGACTTTACTTACTTACTTACTCTGCCATTAGAGTGGTATCATTCGCATATCTGAGGTTGTTGATGTTTCTCCCGCCTATCTTGATTCCAGCTTGTAACTCATCCAGCCTGGCATTTCTCATGATGTGCTCAGCATATAGGTTAAACGAACAGGGTGACAGCAGACATCTCTGTTATACTCCTTTCCCCATCTTGAACCAATCAGTTGTTCCATACAGGGTTCTAACTGCTGCTTCTTGACCTGAATACAGTTTCTCAGGAGACAGGTAAGACAGTCTGGTATTCCCATCTCTTTAAGAGCTTTCCATATTTTTCATGATCCACACAGTCAAAGGCTTTAGTGTAGTCGATATAACAGAGATATAAGTGTTTCTGAAATTCCCTTGCTTTCTCTATAATCCAGCGAATGTTGGCAATTTGATCTCTAGTTCCTCTTCCTTTTCTAAACCCAGTTTGGACATCTGGAAGTTCTTGGTTTACATAATGCTGAAGCCTAGCATGCAAGATTTTAAGTATGACCTTACTAGCATGAGAGATAAGTGCAACTGTCTGATGGTTAGCACATTTTTGATACTACCCTTCTAGAAAATTGGAATGAGACTGACATTTTCTAGTCCTGTGGCCACTGCTGGGTCTTCCAGATTTGCTAACATAATGAATGCAAAACCTTGATGGCATCCTCCTTTAGGGATTTAAATAGTTCTGCTGGAATTTCATCGCATCCACTAGCTTTATTAACAGCAGTGCTTCTTAAGGCCCACTTGACTTCACACTCCAGAATGTCTGATTCTGAGTGACTGACCACATCATCATAGTAATCTGGTTCGTTAAGATCTTTTTTTTATACAGTTCATCCATGTATTCTTTCCATCTCTTCCATCAATGGTAGAGGCATAAACTCGAATTACCCTGATGGTGAATGGTTTGTCTTGAAAATGAACCAAGATCATCCTGTCCTTTTTTTTTTTAATAGAGCTTCCATTTCACTTTATTTTACTTTACAGTACTCTGTTGGTTTTGGCATACATTGACATGAATCTGCCATGGGTGTACACGAACTCCCAAACATGAACCCCCCTCCCACCAAGGTTGCACCCAAGTACTGTATTTCAGTACTCTGTTTCTTCTATGGCATTGTTTGCCTACAGTAGTAGATATAATGGTCATCTAAATTAAATTTGCCCATTCTTGCCCATTTTAGTTTGCTGATTCTTAGGATGTTGATGTTCTTACCATTTCCTGCTTGACCATATCCAGTTTTCCTATACAATACTGTTCTTTGCTGCATCAGATTTTACTTGTGTCACCAGACACATTAAAAACTGAGCATCATATCTGCTTTGGCCCAGCTGTTTCATTCACTCTGAGCTATTGCTAATTCTTCCCCACCTTTCCCCAGTAGCGTATTGGACACCTTCAGACCTGGGAGATTCATCTTTGGGTGCCATTTCTCTTTAAAAGGCCTTTTATACAGTTCTTGAGGTTCTCATGGCAAGTATACTGGGGTGGTTGGCCTGCCTCTTGAGAAATCTGTATGCAGGTCAGG
>SJYX01010711.1:352020-366272 GCA_006410675.1 Oreotragus oreotragus
ATTGGGGGCAGGAGGAGAAGGGGACGACAGAGGATGAGATGGCTGGATGGCATCACTGACTGGATGGACATGAGTCTGAGTGAACTCCGGGAGTTGGTGATGGACAGGGAGGCCTGGCGTGCTGCGATTCATGGGGTCACAAAGAGTCGGACACGACTGAGCAACTGAACTGAACTGAACTGAACTGAGCAACTTTAACTTTCATTAAGTTTTCCGACACTAGAAAACCCATTTTCCTGGCAATAATTCTAATAGAAGTAAAAATCTACAGAAGTGGCATTGTAAGTGCTTGGTATGTTTTTGCTCATTTAATCATCACAAGTATAAGACAGATACTACGATTATCTGTATTTTATAAATGAGAAGAGGGAGGAACTGAGAGATTAAGTAACTTGACTAAGGTCAAACAGCTGGAAAGAACTGAGGCCAGGATTTAAACCTAGGCAACCAAATGCTAGACTTTTAGTCAAAACCCTTTTCTGCCTCCCATCTAACTGAAACATTACAGTTGAGTTTCATGATATGTTTTTCCTGCTTCAGGATTTGTTACTTCAAATCTTTTTGGAGATTCCTTAGTGATCTCCACTAATGCCATCATCTAATGATTTAGAGCCCCCTCCTGCTCCCCCCGCGCCAAAGCCGTACCCAATTCAGTTTAGAGAGAAATAGGCAAAAATAAGCTTTACATCTTTAAAAAAGCCAAATAGATCTATAGGCTAATATTTATCATTGTGTGCTCACTTGGTCATGTCCAGCTCTTTGTGACCCCTGTGGGATTCTCCAGGCAAGAATACTGGGGTGGGTAGACTTTCCCTTCTCCAGGGGATCTTCCCAACCCAGGGATCAAATCCAGATCTCCTGCATTGCAGGCAGATTCTTTACTAGCTGAGCCGTAAAGAATGTTTATTATGTTTAAGAGAAGCCCTTAAACATAATAAGCAATGAGTTNCTCCAGGGGATCTTCCCAACCCAGGGATCAAATCCAGATCTCCTGCATTGCAGGCAGATTCTTTACTAGCTGAGCCGTAAAGAATGTTTATTATGTTTAAGAGAAGCCCTTAAACATAATAAGCAATGAGTTATTTATAATCACTGAAGTCAGCAACAATTTGAACATTCTTTTCAACTGGAAGGATCTCAAGTGATCTCAAATAAAATAGCAATTTTATACCTACAAAAAGACCACACCTGATTCCATAAATACCTCAACTTCAACTGAGGTTTCAAAATGATTATAAAAAGCACTGCAAGTTTCAGCATGCTTTCTAAGACTTGAAAAATAAATCTTAGGGGGAAAAAAAGTAATAGGAGTTAGGGCAACACTGTACGTTAGGAATTTCCCTTAGTAACAGACAAAAGGGAAATTTCTAAGACATTTATGAAGAAAAGGCTAATAACATTACTCTTTTTTTTTTTTTTTTTCCAATTTCAAAAAAGCAGATAAGCAAAAAGAGTGCTGAAGAATGAAGAGGGAAAACAAATGGTAAGCTGAAAGGGGNCACTATTCACAGCTGTCTCTTATACACATCTACTCTTTTTTTTTTTTTTTTTCCAATTTCAAAAAAGCAGATAAGCAAAAAGAGTGCTGAAGAATGAAGAGGGAAAACAAATGGTAAGCTGAAAGGGGCTCAGTTGAATTTATGGGAGAAATGAATAATATCTGCTGAATAGCACAATTTCTATTTGTGTCTTTGTATGTTCTGAAGAAGGAGAGCTTATAGTTTACAGGTAGGTGTATTCTCATGGGCAGACACTACTTAATCCAAGAATGTTATTCTCCTTGTGGTCTCATGGCTAATGCTAGGCAGAGGATTAATGTCCAGTATCAGCCATCAGAATGTTGGATTAACAATATCTACTGGTAAAACTGGCTTGTGGCCTTTAGGATAAGCCACCAAAAGCATCCTGTAAACCTCTAGAAAGAAGTTCAAAGTAATAATTGGAAAAGTTAAAATTTATATTCTTCTATTTAAGATATTCAGAAATCCAGGAACATTTTCAAAAGTTCCTGGAAATTGAAAATAAATGTCCTTGAATGTGGGAAAACATAAATACACAAAGAAAAACAAAAATGAGCAGAAATTTTCAACAAATGTGGAATATAGTATTAGCCAAACAAAATCACTCTTAATTTCATCAAAGATCTGAGGTAAAAAGGTAAACTATTCATAGAAAAAAAAAGTACAAGCTTAATGAGAATTACACAAAATGTGCAGTCTTTAAATCATTTTATGATCCATCAAGTAGATTTTTGTTTTTCTGGATTGAGTGCTTCCAATTGTCTCTAACAGGACCTTTTGAGAGAGGATGTTAGGTACTAACTGCTTCCAAGCATCAGGTTGCTATGAGAAACTTACTCTTTTTTTTTTTTTTTTTTAAATCTGTAATCCTCTAACAGCACACAAAGGTGGAGGAGTTTTGTTACTCAGCAGTCCTTTGAGCACTGCTGCTAAAAGTCACAAGATGTAAAAACTGGTTTTGATGACTCGGCTGGAGGGATAGTATCTCTACTTTTGAAAAGAAATGACCCTGGCAGGAAGCTATTTACTCCTGCATGGTGAGCTCTGGTGACAGAAAGTGTGGCAAAGGGCTTCAAATGATTACTGGCTTTCAGGGTAACCCAATACACCTCAGCCTCCTGAAAGAATTTTAGAGGTGCCAATCTGAGACATTCCTGCCATTTGCCCTCACGACTCACTTTTCAAGATTATTATTTGATTCAACTATTTTTAGTTATTTCATAGGTGTGAATGATTGTGTGTTGCAAGCTAGACAGATGTTATCTGAATTCAGTACTCTTCTGATGCGGGCAGAAAGAATGACTGCTTTAAGAAGTCAGCAGTGAACGAGCATTATGAGAAATTAACTCCTCCTTTTTCAACATATTCCTCGAGATACTGTAGTTTTTAACACTCCTTTTAAGTTTTAAGTTAGCCTTCCATTCTGATTCTAGAACACTATACATTGAAAGAGATTTGTCAAGATAAATGCAAGGAACAAGGAGTGAACTCTAAATCTTGTTTTCTGTAAGTTGCATTTTTGAACATAACAATTTTCAACTTGCTTCTGTTAGGAAAGTACACCATAAGAATTCTGATGTCAGATGCTGCCTGGGACACAGAAAGGATGCTTTTAAATGATCAAAGGAAAGGTTATGTCAAGAAAATGTTTATGAAGAAAAAACTAAAAACTAGAATATTTAAAAACACATTTTAAATAAAATAAGGTAAAAATAACTAACCACCAACCTGATATAACATGGCTTTAAATGCCAAGTGTCTTAATCTCATGGTTAAGATTTCGCCTGCTCTGCCATAAAATAATCCCTGGAAAAGAAACAAACAAAAATTTACATTTATTCTTAACTGTCTTTTCCATTTCTTTGGAATATTTAGTTACTATATTTACTTATTTGTATTTTATTTAGTTATATCTAGTTACTATTTTTAACTCAAATAGGATGATACAAAACAGTAATCACATACACAGTTAATTCATTAAAAGCTTACCTGAATAAAATAACTGACAAAGCAAATCACACCCAAAATTACAAACATCATGGAATAAATTTCTGCATCATGTTTTAATGTGGTTTTATCATCATTTTCAAACATCTGAAAAGGAGTAGATTTTTTAATCAGGTGATTGGAGGAGAATATAAAAGAAAGAAAAAAAACTAAAATATCTATTCATCAGGATTTTAAAAATGAATTTCAGCATAATAATTTCCACATATTTCTGGGGAAAAGTGCACCTTATTCTATCCTCTACATTCATTACATAAAATAAAAAATAACACTACTTTAATGAAAAATAACTTGTCATAAATCCCCTCACTTAAGATATACCAATAAGGGATCAGACAAATGAGTCCTCTATCTGCTATTAATATCACTGTATATTTTCAAAGAAACTATTGAAATTCATTTTCTAATTGAAATATTATTTCTAATAACTCCAATTTCTTAATATTCCTCTATTCAGAGTACCACCTGCAACATGAGAACTTTAACATGTCTCTAGAAATTGTTCCTAAAATTAGTAACTATACATATATTGGTATATGACTGTTGACACAGCGTCAACAGTCTTGGACTGTTGCTGTTGTTAAAACTGAAGACTTAATATGGCTCTAATAAGATCCTTGAATTCATCAGCTCTTCTGGGTCCCCAGCACAGTCCCGAACTCCTTATTTCCTCTTTCTGACTGGTAATAAAAACATGGTCATTGTTCAGACCAGTTGAAAGAAAGAGTAGCCGTATTTGTCTCTTTTATTACTTCGGTGTTTTGGAATGCTGATACAGCACTGGAGTCAGAATTAGAAAACAAAGCAATTTCTTTACTGATTGCCCAGTTAACAAGGTACAGCCCAACACTTCACAATAGAGGCTGGCTTATCCCCTGAGAACATTAGCTAACCTTTCTGTCATGGATCCCACACTAGGCGTGACCCACTACTTGTCTCAATTTTCCCCTTGTTTAGTTAAAGTACCCCAGGTCTGTTCTCTCAGGTCACGCTTTGTTTAAAGTGGTTAAAAATATTAGCGAATTAGTTTTACTTACAGTTACAATTTTTGCAAAGATGATGGAAAATACTGGATGAACAGTTCCGTTTAGAACAGAAGCCAGTGTCCCCAGAACCACAGAAGGCCATTCAGACTTATATAATTTAAAATTTTTTAATAGAGAAACTTCAGGAAGATTTGTCTATAGATAAAATGAAATACCTTGGTTATAACCCCAGTTTGAGAGCATAATGGAATCTAAAGAAGTTAGCTCATCTTGGATAGACCTATAATATAAAATATCAAATATAATAGGTAATAGAGAAGAAAGCAGAATTTCTCTTAGAAAAAATTTACTGCCTATATTACTGATAATGGTATCAAAACATAAAATAAATTTTATACAAAAGTGACTGTGCAACTCACCTTTTGGCATTTCACTCAGTCACTATCATTAAAAAAGTGTAAATTAACACACATGTGCTGATAGCTAAGACTTTAGAAGAAATGACAGGCATATTTTCCTTTACACCTGTTAAACTGGATTGAATATCATGCCCTAGCATAGGACAAAATCTAGATGGGAACTAAGCATAGACAGAAGGTAAAAGTTTTTCTAGCATTTTCTAGTTTCATGACTATTTATGGAAACATTTTTTTAATACCTTGGTTAAAAGCTTGTTTTGGGGTTCCCAATTATAAGTTAATTGCTGCAATATCTGAGTATGTTACTTACAATCACCACAGTTCACTTTCCTTATCTTTTTGAGGAAGACAACAGTTCCTATCTTACAGGACTGGTTTGTTTTTAGTTTTTATTTTATATTGAAGGATAGTTGATTCACAATGTTGTGTTAGTTTCAGATATACACCAAAGTGATTCAGTTATACATATGTCCATTCTTTTTCAGATTCTTTTCTTGTGTAAGTTACTATGGAATAGTGAGTAGAGTTTCCTATGCTATACAATAGGGCCTTGTTGATTATTATTATATATAGTAGTGAGTATATGTCAGTGCCAAACTCCTAATTTATTCCTCCCCCATACATTTCCCCTTTTATTTTCTAAGTCTGTGAGTCTGTTTCTGTTTTGCAAATAAGTTCATTAGTATCATTTTTCTTTAGGTTCCACATATAAATGATGTCATATAATATTTGTTTTTCTCTGATTTACTTCACTTAGTATGACAATCTCTAGGTCCATCTGTGTTGCTGCAAATGGCATTATTTCATTCATTTTTATGCTGAGTAGAGGATTGTTTTCAGAATTAAGCTTAACTCAGTATTTGCACACAATAAATACCCAATATCAACAACCTTGGATATGCAGATACCACTCTAAATGGCAGAAAATGAAGGGGAACTAAAGAGCCTCTTGATGAGGGTGAAAGAGGAGAGTGAAAAAACTGGCTTAAATTCAACATTCAAAAACCTAATATCATGGCATCAAGTTCCATCACTTCACAGCAAACAGATGGGAAAAAAATGGAAGCAGTGACAGATTTTACTTTCTTGGGCTCTAAAATCACTGTGGATGGGGACTGCAGCCATAAAACTAAAACACACTTGCTCCTCAGAAGAAAAACTAGATAGCATATTAAAAAGCAGAGATATCACTTTGCTGACAAAGGTCTGTATAGTCAAAGCTATGATTTTTCCAGTAGTCATGTATGGATGTGAGAGTTGGACCATAAAGAAGGCTAAGTGCTGGAGAATTGATGTTTTTGAATTGTGTTGTTGGAGAAGACTTTTGAGAGTCCCTTGGACTGCAAAGAGATACAACCAGTCAATTCTAAAGGAAATCAATCCTGAATATTCATTGGAAGGACTGCTGCTGAAGCTGAAACTCCAATACTTTGGCCACCTGATGCAAAGAACTGACTAGTTAGAAAAGATCCTGATGCTGGGAAAGATTGAAGGCAAAAGCAGAAGAGGGCAGCAGAGGATGAGTTGGTTAGATAGCATCACGGACTCAATAGTCATGAATCTGGGCACACTCTGGGAGAGGCCTAGTGCACTGAAGTCCATGGGGTCAAAGAGTCGGACATGACTTAACGACTGAACAACAACAATAAATACCAAATAAATGTTAGCTATTATTGATGTTATTGTGAAAGGAAGGATAATGTTATAAAAAATCTTGGGTCTTATACAGAGAATAAATATTGCAAATAACACTGGTATCTGCCAGTCCTTCCTGAGCCATGGAGGGTGCCATGGGGGAGGTAGTAGTCAAGATGATCAGAGGATAAATAATAATGATCTCTCCTTTCTCTTGTCTGGAATACCTAGGGGATTATTTAAGAAACTTCAAAAATCTTGTGAATAAATTCTGTGGTGAGTAATTCTTTTGAATAGCAATGTGGGTAGCAAACTACTAGGCATTTTATATGTTGAAACTTCCTCATGGCATTCACTGTTGAAATAATGAAATTTATGAACCTGATAACCAGAGAAAGATTTCAAGTAAGATATAAAATAGTATATAATTCTTGTTTTAATCTTAGCCTGGCAATTATAATACAAACTCTTGTTTGAACAAAAGAACTTTTAAAATTCTAAAGCCTGTAAAGTCTATTTTCAGGATAGCTAAACAAAATTTATATTGGGGGATTCCCTAGTGGCTCAGATGGTAAAGAATCTGCCTGCCACATGGGCGATCTGGGTTTGATCTCTGGGTCTCAAAGATCCCCTGGAGAAGGAAATGGCAACCCACTCCAGTATTCTTGCCTGGAGAATCCCATGGACAGAGGACCTGAAGGGCTACAAAAAGTAGCCCATGAGGTTGCAAAAAGTCAGAAACAACTGAGCTAACACTTTCACTTAATAATTTGATTATCTATTATCGTCCTTTCTGAAGTTTTCTGAGGATTTTCAACATAAAGAGCGTCACTTTTCAGTTAGGTCACTGTCCAACAGAACATAGAGACATTTTAAAAGTTCCATTCCAACTCTTTGTGAAGTCCTAAACATGGATTTTCTTTTTTGTCAAACTCTTTACAAAATTATCTCATTTTGTAATGAAACTACAAGCATGTCCCAGGACACAATACCAGTATATTACAGAGCTAGCTAATGCAGGAGGTCTATCAGCTTCTGTAGAATACATTTTTACCTCTAAAAATATGAAAAAGATTGAAAAAAGGGTATTACTTAAATAATGCTATAAAGAGAGAAAAGAATAAATTGAAATAAAAACAAAATGAAAAAATTTTAGTGAAATCATGAGAGTCTGGACTACTTAACTGTGTTATAGGTTATATTAATAGTGTGTTTTTAAGAGAACTTGATATAAAAATATATGAAATTAGAGTCATTTTATAAAGAGATATGAAAAGATTTTTAAAACTTAAAAAAACTTAAAAATTTAAAATTTAATCAGATATATTTTAAAACTTTATTGAGTTATAATTTTCATACAAGCTACACATATATAAACTGTACATTTTCATAAGATTAGACTTTAGTACACACCCATGAAACTATCACCACAGTCAACATAATGAACATACTCTTTACCCCGGTAAGTTTCCTCCTGATTTTTAATCCCTTTCTTCCATACTTCTCAGCTGCCTGTGCTCTTCCCCTACAACCACTGATATATTTTTGTCACTATAGACTGCTTTGCAATTTCTAGAGTTTTTTTAATATATATAAATTAAATCACATAGTATATACTCTTTTCATGTGGCTTCTTTTTGTTCAAAATAACTGCTTTGAGATTTATTCATGCTATTCCATGAATTAATATTTCATTCATTTTCATTGCTGAGAAGTGTTTCATTATTTGGATATACCACAATTTACCTCTTGACATAAATTTGGGTTATTCCAAGTTATGGACTATCACAAATAAAACTGCTATCATTCACATACAAGACTTTGTGTGGAGATATGATTTAATTTCTCTTGAGTGAACACCCAGGAGGGCTTCCCTGGTGACTCGGTGGTGAAGAACTCTCCTACCAATGCAGGAGACACAGGTTTGATCCCTGGATTGGGAAGATCCTCTGGAGAAGGAAATGGCAACCCACTCCCATATTCTTGTCTGGGAAATCCCATGGACAGAAGAGCCTGGAGGACTGCAGTCCATGGGGTCAAAAAAGGATTGGACATGACTTAGCAACTAACAACAACAACAACAAAACCTAGAAAAAGAATGGCTGGATCATAGTAGGTGCATGTTTAACTTTTAATGAAACTGCTGAACTATTTTTCCAGATTGGGATTACTACATTTTATTCCCACTAGCAAAATGTAGGGTTCCAGATGCTCCACATCACCACCAATACTTGGTAGAGTCTTTTTAGATTTAACTATTCTAAAAGGTGTATCATGACATCTCAATTATAATTAATTTGTTCTTCTCTAATGCCTAATGAAGGACAGGGAAGCCTGACATACTGCAGTCATGGAGTTGCAAACAGTCAGATAAGATTGAGCGATTAAACAATAACAATGCCTAAGGATGTTAGGCATATTTTCATATGCTTATTTCCCATATGCATATCTTCTTTGTCAAAATGTCTATTAAAATATTTTGCCCATTTTCCTATTCGGTTTTTGGTATTCTTATTACTGTGCTTTGGGAGTTCTCTGTATATTCTGGATACAAGTCCTTTATCACATATGTGACTTACAAATATTTTCTTACAGTTTATAGTCTATCTTTTCATTTCTTAAAAAGTTTTACTGGGAATTTCCTGGCAGTCCAGTGGCTAGGACACTGCTTTCACTGCCAGGGCCTGGGTTTGGTCCCTAGTCAGGGAACTAAGATGCTGCCAGCCTTGCGATGTAGCCAAAACGAAGTTTTACAAATAGAAATTTTCTTCATTTTGAAGTCTAACTTATCTATCTTTCTCTTTTACAAATTGTGATTTTGGTGTTGTAGCTAAAAAATCTTTGCCTAACTGAAAGCCATAAAGATTTTCTACTATATTTTCTTATGAAAACTTTCTATTTTTAGCTTTTCAGTAAGGTCTGAATTCAATTTATAGTTAATTTTCATCTGTACTTTGAAGTATGGATTGAAGATGATTCTTTTGGATACATAGGTATTTCTTTCAGCATCTTTTCTTATAAAGACTATATATTTTTTGAGGCTTCCCTGGTGGCTCAGTGTTGAAGAATCTGCCTGCCAATGCAGGAGACACAGGTTTGATTCCTGGTTAGGGAAGATCCCACATGCCGCTGAGCAACTGGGCCCGGGCTCCCTAACTAACCTGTACTCTAGAGCCCAAGAGTCACCACTACTGAGCCCGGGTGCTATAACTACTGAAGCCTGCACACCCTAGAGCCTGTGCTCAGCCACAGGAGAGGCCACCGCAAAGGGAGGCCCATGCACAGCAACTAGAGAGTAGCTCCCACTTGTGGTAGGTAACTGGAGACAAGTCTGCGCCCAGCAAGGAAGACTCAGTGCAACCAAAATAAACAAATAAAATTGAAAAAGACTATATATCCTGTATTGAATTGCCTTTGCACTTTTGTTTAAAGAGCTGATTATATGTGTGTGGGTCTAATTCTTGATTCTCTCTATTCTGCTCTATTGATCTATTTCTCTATTTTGTTCTAATAGCACATTATTTTGATTACTATAGCTTTATACTAAAAATTGGAATTAGTAATTATAAATCGTACAACTTTGTTCTTCCTTATGAAAGTTGTTGTTCTCTTTTTCTCTTTTTGAGTTTCCATTTAGGATCAGTTTGCCAAATTCCACAAAAAATCTGCTAAGATGTTGACTGCGATTGCTTTGAACTATGGACCCAATTGGGCTTCCCTGGTAGCTCAGACAGTAAAGCATCTGCCTCCAGTGTGGGAGACCCAGGTTCGATCCCTGGGTCGGGAAGATCCCCTGGAGAAGGAAATGGCAACCCACTCCAGTATTCTTGCCTGGAGAATCCCATGGCCTGAGAAGCCTGGTAGGCTACAGTCCATGGGGTCGCAAAGAGTCAGATATGACTAAGCGACTTCACTTATGGACCACAATTTGGGAAATAATGACTTCCAAATAATGTTGAATCTTTTTATTCTGAAGCTCAGACCCTCCCCCACCATCCTAAAGGACAGATTTCAAGTAAACTTTACCAGCAAGGTACCTTGGTATCTTCTTTGTTAGCCACTGAGTCATTTAGTTGCAGGGACTAAAGAGGGCTCTTCCTTGGGTCTCTGTTTCACCCCAGGGATAGTGGTTGGCACTTTTTATCTGCTACCTCGGCATTCTTTAACTAGCCAATTCCTATTACTTTAACTAAACTGTCTCCATTCAAATTGTATGGTTTCTGTCTTCTGACTCAACCCAACCTATTAATTCTGTTCTAAAATCTTACTTCATATTTTCCATTTCATTATTTATTTTTATGGTCTCTGTTCACTTTCCATTGCATTACTATAGTCTGAAAAAATTATTTGCAAATATAGCCATGGAGCTGAGGTTTGGCTTGCTTCCCTTGGTAAGACTATATCCTTCCAGGCTCTCAGCTTTCTATTCGCTATAGCACCAGGCACTGGTAACCAAGTTTGTAGTCTCCTTTTACTACTACATATAAAATAGATAATTAATGAGAACATACTATATAGTACAGGGAACTCTACTCAGTGCTCTGTGGTGAGCTAAATGGGAAGGAAATCCAAAAAAGAGTGGCTGTGTGTATATGTATAACTGATTCATTTTGTAGTACAACAGAAACGAACACAACATTGTAAAGCAGCTAAACTCCAATAAAAAAAAACAAAAACAGAAGAGTAGATGCATGACTGAAGCCCAGCTAACCACTTGGTACTTCTGCTCTGTTTCTAGTAGGCAGAGATATTTATCTTGTTTTGGAGCCTGGATATGTCTTATTGTTTTTTCCCTTTTTATGTTTTATCTATCATTACTATGTGTATGGAGCAGAGCAGTTGTATCAGAGTGTAAATTTACCCTATCATTTTCTCTGTAAATCTGAGTTGTTTTTTAATTTTATGATTTTCACCTTTATCAGATTTTTAAATTCCACTTTATACACCTAGTGAATTTTCAGACTTCAAGGTGGACTTTCATTCTGTTTTTAACAATTACAGTGGGAGGTCCAGTAGCTGTTAACAGATGTTTTAACATAGTGTTTTTTATACTCTTGCACAGCATTTCACAAACTCTTTTACGGTATAAACTCTTGTGCTGTCTTCTTATACTCAAGCCTTTTGCCATAGAGAAAATTACCTATGCTATGATTTACTTAATATTGTTCTTTTAATGTTTACATAAATGCATTTTTTAAAGAAAATTAATAGATAAGCAAACATATAAATGTGAATGCTATGTAGGATCACATACCTAAAAAGGGAAAAAACCGCATCTAGAATTAAAAGCAACAGACTGGCAGTGCCAGAGAAAGGCAGAGGAGGAGGTTTGAGGCAGGTCATCTCAGGGCTTCAGACAGATAATAGATGAGACTGGGAAGCGTGGGCAGGAAGATGGCGGGAATGGCTAAGGCTCAAGTATCTGTCAACCCAAGGAGAAGGGAACTCCAGTTCGTGAGAAATGGTGAGCCAAAGATAAGAGTGGATGATATGGGAGCTGGAGTTTAGGAAAACAGAAGCTAATATTCAGGGGCTGAGGTGAGGGACTTCATGGTGTATGAGTTTATAACGGAGAAGCAGCAAAAGGGCTGAGTGAGGTTGCGTGGGGTTGAGGAGAGAGCTGGGCGTAGGTAATGAGGAGGCGGGAAGGATCACAGGCTGCAGCGAGATGAAACTATGTTTTATGAAAGAATGCTGAGGGAAAGAGTTAGAGTGGAAGTTGAGGTCCAAAGAAGGTGCTGGGGATTTTAAGAAAAGGGAGGCTGAATGGGAAAGAGAAATTAGACGAGGTAAGAATGAAGACTGAAGAGATAGTACCGAGAGTTATGAGACATAGGGAGGCTTAAAGGAGACTGATCTGGACTCAGGAAGAGCCTGGGGGTAGGTGTAGGGAAGCAAGCATGGCAACAAGTACTCTTTGCCCAGCTGAACAAAGCTATTCGGGTTGTACCCTGGGGTTGAAAGACTGGATCCTGTATGTGCTAGTGCTTATCTGCGTCCAGTGTGTGGAGTGGCTCTGGGTCTTAATCTGACTTAGTTCACCTTGAGCATCACTGTTAGTACCACAACACCCGAGCCACTGTTTTAACCCATGGTTTGCCATATAGGAAAGGATTCTCACAAGATTTCTTGCCCCAATAATGACCTCTGACATTCAGTGCAGTCTTATTTGAAGGCTTCTTTCTTACAGTCACAGTGACGTTAGAGTGAAGTTCGGCAAAGACTTAGGTTTGGTAGGTACCTGAGTGCTGTCATAACATTTTATAATATGTACATTCTAAATATAAAGATTGTATCAAAATTCATTGGAGAACATGTTGGTAACTTGTTGATAGTTGACCCATTACCTCTTTATATTGGGTGGATTCCTCAAACTTGTCAGTAAAATCTGACTTCACACTATTCACAGAGCACAGAGGAACTGAGCTGGTATCTTTTTCAGCAGAATAAGCCACCGATTCTATCTGTTCATCAGCTTTTTTAATATCCTTAGATGAAGAATACCCATGTTACCACCAGAATAATGCCTTAAAAATTCAAAGCAATTCTACTAAGCATCCCTCTAAAATTGTACTGCCTTTATTACTGAAAGTAGTATATTTCTGAGCAGTTCTTGCTAAAGTTTTTAGACTCAATACAGAACCAGTAAGTCCAATTCAACTAAAGTGTTAGTGAGTGACAATAGCTTATTGTGTTTTTCCCCCCAAAGACCTATATGATTAACCACAGAAAATAATGCCTTAATTAAAAACAATTATTCCACTAGCAAGAACAGATCTTAGTAAAATGAGCTTTGTGAGGGCAATGACTCAAATATACTCTCTCTCTGATTCCTTCTTCCCAGCCTTTTCTGGCGCTTACAAATTTATAACATATAGTTAGGCACTCAAATGTGAAGCTAGCCCTAGGTAGGAGATAAATCTCAGGAGACAATAATACTTTGCAGGCTGGCCACTGTTGCCCATTCCAAACAAACTAAAAAGCAAATTTGGTGGGGTCAGCTCCAAAAGAATGAGAAATTCCAAAGACATCAAATTAACCTTAAAGAAATTGCTTAAATCATAGAATAGGATAAAGTTCTAAACCAGATTCCTCTAAGTCTAGTTTTTGTTTTTCTTGCTACTCCAGGAAGTAAGGCTAGTTTTAGTGACTTACTTATGAAGACATGGGAGGAGGGGTAAAGACAGAAAAGAAGAGTTTGTTTAGGATGACGAAGGCCCAACCAGGGCCTTTATAACTTTGTAATACTTATGAAAATCATGAATTGTCATAAACTGATTCATTTGGACACTACAGGCAATGGTAGCAAATAAGTCCATCCAGAGTTTCAGAACTGTGTTACTGTTTATGCAGATATCATGTATGTTATGTTTACTATATACAGTTTGCAAAATATTAGAGTTGTTCATTGAGTATTAATATTAAAAATTATATTATATCAGAATGAACATTATTTTATATAATCAGAGAGTACTAATCCATTCTGAATAAGATTTTGAATAAAAGTTTTACAGTTATACCATAAACACTCCATTTTTGTGTTCCTTACATTGTGGAACTCTTTAACCTAACACCTAAAAATAGCATTGAAATTTGTATACTATCATGTAAGAAATGAATTGCCAGTCTATGTTCAATGCAGGATGCAGGACGCTTGGGGCTGGTGTATGGCTGTCTCTTATACA
>SJYX01010711.1:368026-394449 GCA_006410675.1 Oreotragus oreotragus
CCGAAGAATCGATGCTTTTGAACTGTGGTGTTGGAGAAGACTCTTGAGAGTCCCTTGGACTGCAAGGAGATCCAACCAGTCCATTCTGAAGGAGATCAACCCTGGGATTTTTTGGAAGGAATGATGCTAAAGCTGAAACTCCAGTACTTTGGCCACCTCATGCGAAGAGTTGACTCATTGGAAAAGACTCTGATGCTGGGAGGGATTGGGGGCAGGAGGAGAAGGGGATGACAGAGGATGAGATGGCTGGATGGCATCACGGACTCGATGGACATGATTTTGAGTGAACTCCGGGAGTTGGTGGTGAGCAGGGAGCCCTGGTGTGCTGCGATTCATGGGATCGCAAAGAGTCGGACATAACGGAGCGACTGAACTGAACTGAACTGAACTGAACTGAATTCTAACATAGGTGTAGGCATTTAAAAATTTTGAGAGGAATTAATATATTTCCACAGGACGCACAGAGTCGGACACGACTGAGGTGACTTAGCAGCCACAGGACAATGAAAATATTTCCAAAGGAACAGTTTTATGATCAATGTGCTGGAGAAGGCCATAGCTACTCTTTAAAAAATGCAGTTTGAAGAAGTAAGAAATTTAAGTAGAAGGGAAGCAGGAGATAAGCAGAAACAGGAAATGGTTAAAGATACTCTTTGATAGCAATTATTACTCTTGTTCCCTGATGCCACCTTTTCCCTTCCCCTGCTTGATATTTTTCTGTATCAATTATCACCCCACATACAATGTGATTTATTCAATTTTTAAAATAGTGTATCGTTGGGGACAATAGGAAGTATAGTGAATTGGTTTGTTGGATTTACAATGTTGGCAGAACATCCAGGTCAGAGAGATAGACCTGAGATTGAGAAATAAATTCTGAGCTGGAGATACAGATTTGAGGATTATTAGTATGGTGCTGTTTATTAAGCTGTGGAGTATTAATAAGAGCAGCTCTACAGAGAAGATAAGGTACAGTGAACAAAGGAGAAAGCAAGAGAATAGGTAAGAAAGATCACATTTCAGATGGTATTTACAACCATAGAAGAGTCTTCTTCAGAAAATAGTGAAGACTTTTGCATCTTGAGACACAAGTGAATGTGTAAATCCTCTCTCCTCTTTTCTTCTTTAGCCAGGGAATGGTGGGAATGGAATGAGACTTTTATTTCTATGGTATGGATCCAAGTTGCCTTTTACATTGCGTATGTGTTTACTTTTAGTAAAATGAATTAAATTAAAAAACAGATAGAAGGTGGTGCTGGTTAGAGCTGTGGGTACAGAGGTAAGAAGAAGTTCTTTAAAAGTACAAAGCTGGCGAGTTTCGAGCTGTTGCCAGAAGTAACCAGACTTCTGAGAACGATCTGGTCTGGATGAGAGACTGTGCTCTACACAAATAGTTTCTCTTTCTCATTCCTGTTTGCTTCTGGAAATTTTTTCCTAACTCTTCCTATAAGTACAGTAGACCTTTGAACTTTACAAGTCTTCTTATATGTGGATTTTTTTTTTTNTGCCAGAAGTAACCAGACTTCTGAGAACGATCTGGTCTGGATGAGAGACTGTGCTCTACACAAATAGTTTCTCTTTCTCATTCCTGTTTGCTTCTGGAAATTTTTTCCTAACTCTTCCTATAAGTACAGTAGACCTTTGAACTTTACAAGTCTTCTTATATGTGGATTTTTTTTTTCAGTTAAGACATATACATACTATAAATGTATTTTCTCTTCCTTATGATTTTCTTAATAATAGTTTCTTTATGGTAAGAATATAATATATGATATATAAATAACATAAAAATATGTGTTAACTGTTTATGTTATTAATATGGCTTCTGATCAACAGTCAAAGTGAAAGTCACTTAGCTGTGTCCGACTCTTTGCGACTCCATGGACTGTGGCCTGCCAGGCTCCTCTGTCCATGGAATTCTCCAGGCCAGAATATTGAAGTGGGTAGCTGTTCCCTTCTCTAGGGTATCTTCCCCATTCAGGGATTGAACCCAGGTCTCCCATATTGCAGGCATGTTCTTTCCTATCCGAGCCACCAGGGAAGCCCAAGAATACTGGAGGGTATAGCCTATCCCTTCTCCAGCAGATCTTCTTGACCCAGGAATCAAACTGGGTCTCCTGCATTGCAGGCGGATTCTTTACCAGCTGAGCTACCAGGGAAGTCCCCTGATTAACAGTAGTCTATTAGTAAACTTTGTGGAGAGTCAAAAGTTCTATGAGGGTTATCAGTCGTGCAAGGCTGCAGATATAATCCCTTCACTGTTCAAGGATCAACCATATATCCTTGGTGAATTGGGTGGTAATGAAGAGCGGTTTCCTGGGCTTTTCTCACTGTGACGGAAGCATTTCATCAATTTCACTTTGGGTTGGTTTGTTCTGACGTCTGATAGGCCACAATGTAACAAAATGGTACAGTGTTTAGTTTTCAGCTGATAAAAACTCCATATGGTAGATAAGTAGGTATGTATTGGGTTGGCCAAAATGTCTCTTTGGGTTTTTCTGTATGATGCTAGGGAAAACCCCCAATGAACTTTTTGATGAACCTTATATATAACTGTCTATTGATCATATTTTCACTGGTTAAAACTTTATCATTTCCAAGTCGATTGAATTCTTTCTAGAAAGTCTATTTCAGTCTTGTAAAAATTAAATGTCTTATGTGATTCTGGTCTGAATGAAGAAATTATAAAAGACAATGCTGTGGATAAGACAGATTCAGAGGAAATGAGATGGCCAGATGACCACCATCCTAGTGATGACTTAAGTGACGCTTCTGTGACAAAAATGATTTATGTCTTTTTTAAAGCTGATAAAAAGATCCCAGAGAAAACGGATCTTTTAGAAATGTCTCATTAAAAATTGCACTTCTGCACTTACTAATTAGCTTTGGAGTTGAGGAGCAAGTACAACCCTAGTAAAGTGAAGTCGCTCAGTTGTGTCCGACTCTTTGTGACTCTCTGTGACTGTAACCCACCAGGCTTCTCCATCCATCGGGTTTTCCAGGTAAGAATATTGGAGTGGGTTGCCATTTCCTTCTCCAGGGGATCTTCCCCACCCAGGGATCAAACCCAGGTCTCCTGCATTGAAGGAAGACGCTTTACCCTCTGAGCCACCAGGGAACCCTAGAAAAAAAAAGAGGCCCAAAGCATTTGAATATACAGCAAATTCAAGTCAATAAATATTTAGTGAGAATTTAGTTTGTTGCCACCTTGGTGAGCAAGACTGACATAGTTTTAGGAGAAACTCACACAATAGCAGCTTAGATGCAAAGTCTTAAGACTATTTTGTTAAGAATTAAAAAACAATAAATAAATAAAATAAAATAAAAATCACTACTTCCTGTGTAACTCAAAAAAAAAAAAAAAAGAATTTCTGGTCTCTTCCAAAGTAGTTTGTCCTTGAAAGAGAAACAACGTGCAGACTGTGATACCTCCATGATGTAGTTTTGTTTTGTTTTCATAACAAATGTTTTGCTAGTCTCACTGAATATAGGCAACACTCTTGGTATAGTATTATTCTCGGCGAATGATAACTCTTTCAGTCATGTTCTAAAGAGAGAAGGATTTTGTGCTGTCATTTGCTTCTCAATAAGAATAAAAATTTAAATTAAAAATTAAGCTAATAGTGGATGTCTCTGTGGCAATATTCCTATAAATTTTATTGGTTTTGCCCAGTCGATCCGGTACTTGGCATCTGTAAATTTTTCATACCTGGTTAAACTTGTGAATCTTTGGAATTAGAATTGAGTTATGTCAAAAATTACATTAAACACAATACCTCAGGTTGAGCTCAGAAAACTTAATTTTTCCATATGATTTGTAATGAAGGCATCAGCAGTCCTGTAATTCTAATTCTTATTTGTAATATTTCATAGAGTAGAAATATTCTGAAAGTTAGAAATTATAATAATCACTTCTGGACATCTCTCTGTATTTCCCTTCTAGACCTTGTACATTTTACAATTTCTATTTAATAAAGGGTCATTCTGTTATCTGGTAAAGTAGTCTGGCACAGAGATTCTAGAAGCAAGTTCCAAGCAGAGTTTTATTAGCTTTCTACCTTTGTTTACATCCTGACCCCAGTTTTATTTGCAGAATTTATTTATGAAGCTCTTTTCCCCTTCTTGCTTGTGAAGCAGCTCTTGGGTCTGTAAGGCGCAGAGTAGTGTTCTCATCATGCATATATTTAGCACCCTAATCTCTGCAACCAGTTTTAGCTGCTTGGTATACTTTGCTTGACATTTTCTTGTACGCTTTTTGACATCTGCTTGCAAACTCCTGCAGCCTTTTCAGTCCTGATATTCACTTGTTTCATCTGATGTTGTTATCATTCTCCTTAGATATGCAGATGTGTTGCTTCCCTTCCAGTTCTGTCCCTTCAGTCTTGCTAGAGACGAGAGACTCACACCCATTGCCTGCTGATTGGTTTCTTTGCCTGTTTATTGTTATACTATTTTTCTGCCTCATACCTCTAGCTTCATACTCTTCCTTTGAGAACTGAATGCCTTGAGTTGACTTTTTAATGCAATCCATTTTTTGGCATACATGCATACAAACTGCGCAATGGATTGTATTTCAAAGAAGGCAGTACTTAACATCATCCTTTTCAATGACTCCAACCAAATTATTTGCAAAGCTCTTTCACAAGAGCTTGAAAAGCCTCATGAAATGAACACTTGTCAGAAATGATTTTATAAACTTGAGTCATTAGCAACCTAAGGTGCTGTCTCATCACGTGGCATCACTTTGTGTCAACAATCATCCTTTCTGATCATCACAGCTGAATTAATCGTTTATTTGCCTTTAGTATCATGTAGATCTGTGACATTATCTGAGTGTTTGGTAATGAAACTGAGTATAGCACAGTGCTTTCTTCAGATCTCTGAATATTTCAAAAGACAGAATCTTTTGTCTCTCTGGAAATGTGCCACACTTGTAATGCAATTTTTATCTGTGGAAGAGATGCCTGCGGGAATGCAGGCACAAAGCAGCCATGATTTCAGGTAAGCCAAAACAGGTATTGAGACCTTGACATCATCCTATGTAATGGCTCAGAGTCATGAAAGTTTACACCTAATGCTATATTTCTAATTTCTGAAACAAAGGCTCTCTTAAATCTATGTTCCAGTTATCAGAAGACATTTGGGTAGTAGTTAATTGGTAAAAATCTGTCAGTGCTGAAGGTGAAGCAGTAAGGAACTCAGCTTTCATCGATGCTGAACGTGTGATGTCTCACACATAATATTTAAGTCAGTAGCTTAACCTTCCTTGTATATTTAATGCATGATAAGCTACTAACACAGCATTTTGAAGTATTTAGGTAACTCTATGTTTGAATTAAGTTTGAATGAGCACCAAAATATTTTTCCTAGTAACATTAATAGGAAAAAATAACTCTGTACATGATTTTGTCCCTATTCACTACTAATAATAATTGACATACAATATTTGAATTTTATTTCTAATAGCAAACATTGGATTGTACGGATGGAGTAAATTATTGGAAGATTCAAAAAAATTGTAAACAATGCAGTATTAAAAAATATACTCTCCTATAACCATGATAAAATCTTTTTAAGGCAAGTTAAATAATATTTCTTGTATTTATCAGACTTTGAACTTTTCTTTTTTTAACTATCCTAGAGGAAGAAAAAGACAATAGCATAGTTTTCTGGAAGAATTGATTTCCTCCCCAGCTCTTTAAACAATGAGCTAAGTACATGAGTGATTGAAGTGAAATAAGTTGCTTTCAACAGTTGTTAATATATCATTAATAATCATACATGCAATAAATAACAACACGAGTTATTTCCTAAGAGATATATGACTGCAAATTGCAGTAACAAATCACAGCGTGTGTAAAGAATGCTCATTACTCTAGTGTGTACAGAAGCTGTTTTAACAACTGTATTCTTTATGGTGAAGCTCACCCTAATTAGCCTTGCAGATTCCTTAGGGAATGTGTGCAGAATGTTTGACATTGTGATGCTGGAGCGAAAGTGGGGGAGGAGGATATCATTTCTGCACCAAGAAAGCACCACCAGGCCACAAGCCTGGCTTTCTATTCAGTCACTTCTTTTAATGTATGCATTGTGGTGAAAGTAAATAGCCTTTTCAAACAAGTGGATAATAAGGGTGTTTGGAATTAAATGACTAATTAAATCAATATTAAACATGAAAGCTAGACGGCAATGTGGACTAACATTTCTTCCCCCCTTCTATGGTGCTCCCTCCAATACAAAGGTGCATAAACCAACTAGATGTCTGAAGTGCTTGAACACCAGGATTTGTAGCCATAAATGTAAGAGGAAACCACTTCCTACTCTCCTTTGCAGTTGAAAGCTAAGTGGAATATATATATATATAAGAAAAGAGAAAAAACAAGGTTGAAGAACACAAAAAAGCAGCATGTTTTTTTCCTCCTTTCTATGAAACATTATATGTGGATTCTGCTGCTCTGTTAGCTTATAGCTTGTTACTAAATCAGACCTTTCCTGCAGTGAAAAAAATTGCATCTTTTCGTTGTAATCCTTGACAGCTTAAAGTTTAATGGAGGCAGGTTTTTTTTTTTTTTTTTTTTAAGGTATATAATGGGTTGACACCATGGAAGGCTGCTGGGAGTGCACAAACTCAGAAATAGCATGAAACGCAATAAGAACAAGCTCTTGCCGATTTTTTTTTTAATCATAATTTTCTATTCTTGTTAGTGAAAGCAAGTGAAGGAAACAGCTTTTTGTTTTCTTCAAGTAAGTGGTTTGTCTCATCCTGATCGAATGATTCTCTTCTACCCTGGAAAAATTTCAAAGTGGGGATTTGTTCAGAAGGTAAGAGTGAGGTTATACAGCCATTAAGAGGGAGAAAACAGATATCTGCCTAAAAGTTAGAGTAAGTAAAATATGAACTGCCAAACTGAGAACTCAGCAACAGGGACAGATTTTATATCTTTGGAAAGAATAGACTTGTTAGACAAGGGTAAACCATCACTGGCTGACAGTATTGGCCTCCTTGACATACAGAGGTCAGGCCTGGTTACATTTCAATTTACAGATTCCAGAATATTATCTCTAGATAGCATGTGTTCAGGGATGTTCCTGAGGGGACTGCAGAGATTACACCTGTGGTGGACTTTAAAACAGTCTTGACAAGTTGGCACCAAGGTTCCTTGCAGAGAGATAATACTTCGGTTTATCTTGGTTTGGTTCCTCTTGGTTTAGGATAACTCTTTGATAAAGGCTCAGAATGTTAGGATAGCCTCAGGTGATAGGTCAAACTTTAAGGGAATTTGTTGGCCTACAGATAAGCAAAATAAAAAGACTGGTAACTACTTTACATCACAAATAGGAACATGAGGGACTGAGTAAAGGCAATGGAGGAAGGTGAGGAGAAAGGATAATTCAAAAATTCAAAAATATAGCAGGGCACAAATTTTCCTTTTTTTAAGAGTACAATTCTTTTTCTTCTTTTACTGTGTTCAGTTTAATTTTAATTTCTTTGAAAGACTACAATATAAAGCCCGTTTCGCCACAGCATTCAGGACAATTGGACATAGACACAGAAAACAAGGAAGGGAGAAATGAATAGCTTCCTTGAATGAACCAATATGGAACAAAGAGAAGAAACAATCCATAGACCTCACAGATAAAAACAGAGATTAACAAGTGAGAACCAGAGAGAGTAATAGTTCTGGAAAGGAAGACTTGAGAAGGTGGATAAATATCTGGAGGTGAACTGGAAGAAATTTGTCTTCAACAGGCTTACATTTTGCTTCCTTTGGAGAAAAGTGTTTACTTTTACCTGAGAGTCTTATTTTAATAATTCCATTATACTTTCCAAGACCTTTCTCAGGACTACATTAAGTTCAGTACAAGTGTGACACCCTATCGAGTGGCAAAATCTATAATCATGGAAATGCTAATAATGTTAATTAATTTCTTATATTAGTTTCGAGAATAAAATGAAATGCTTATTCTCAGGTGAATGATTGCTCTCTAAACAACAGTTCAGTTTGTGCTCAAGCATTGACATACGCATATTTAAAACACTGCTTATCTTAGGATTTTAAAAAATAAATTGAAAAAAGCAAATAGGGAAACCAAGGCTTATAATAGGAGGTAATCTGAACATATTGTAACTTTCTAACGCTATATGTACAGTATTTTCAAACCCTTTTAATTAATTTATTTAATCAATCTTAATTGGGAACTTACTGTGAAACAAAGAATATTCTAAATACATAGTGGGTACTCATGGTTCTAGATACTGATGATCTAAAACTTGATTTTTCAAATTTAAACAATGTTTCTGTTATCTCCTTTTAAAGTACATATGATAAAATCTGGATGTGTTAAAGTTTGAGTATAACTTTCACATATTTTTTAAAATCAGGTAAATCAATAGATGTAAAACAAATCCTAAACTGTCCTGTGATTTAGAATTGAAGCTTTCCAGTGCTTACCTGTATCAATGAATGCTGAAATTTTCATTAAGAAATATAGTTCAGTATCTTTTAAAATGATCATAATACCAAAAGAAATTTTGAGGGACTCCTAGGCCTTTAATATATGATATGCAAATGTAAATTAGTAAAGCACAATATTGTATGGAACATTACACCTGAACATGAACTGAACACCTATAGTTTCTAAGGATTCTGCTAGCACCAGATATGATTGAATGTTGAAACAGACAGGTACCTCTATCTTAAATAATTTACAATCCAGTAGAAGTAATCACTCACTCAAGTAGATTAAGGCAGGAAGTAAGACGTACTTCAAGAGAACAAAAAGAGGAGTATATCAGGGAAGGAAGATTATTTCCTATTCCCACAAAGTCTTCCTGAAACAGTGCTGGACCTTGAGAGATGCTATGTAGATACAGAGAGATGTGACAAATTGGGATTTAAAGGTGTGCAGAGCACATGTAGAGTAAGGCAGCAGGTGAGAGTCATCTATAAGAAAAGCAGGCTCCTTCATAAGGATGTTGAACCCAGTTAATTTAGCAGTGGTATGTAGAAAACTGAGATGAGGTGGCTTATTTCTTTATTTATGAAGAATTTTTAGTGACAGAATGGCATAGACTATTCCCACATTTTGTGCAACCCATTTTGATGTGATTCTACGCAGAGTGAAGAACCAACCAAATATTCATATTCAACCAAGTGTTTACTACTTTTCAAAAGTATCTTTGGGGGGTGTGGGCTGTCTTCCACTAGCAAGAAGAACAACTGATCAGAGAGCAAGCCCTTCCTTAAAAACATTTTATTACTGTTAAGAAATATGTAGTGAGAGATAACTAGGCATGCTCTTTCATGGATCACAGCCTTTTCATGTCCAAGGAGCTTGCTTTACTCAGTGAAGCTATGAGCCATGCTGTGCAAGGGCACTCAAGAGAGATGGATCATAGTGAAGAGTTCTGACAAAGTGTGGTCCACTAAAGGAGGGAATATGTGGAGTAATGGGCAAGTTTGGCCTTAAGAGTACAAAATGAAGCAGGGCAAAGGCTAACAGGGTTTTGCCAAGGGAACGCATTGGTCGTAGCAAACACCCTCTTCCAACAACATGAGACAACTCCACACGTGGATGTCACCAGATGGTCAATACCTAAATTAAATTAATTATATTCTTTGCAGCCAAAGACGGAGAAGCTCTATACAGTCAGAAAAAAAACAAGACTAGGAGGTGACTGTGGCTCAGATCACAAAATCCTTATTGCAAATTTCAGACTTAAAATGAAGAAAGTAGGGAAAACCACTAGACCATTCAGGTATGACCTAAATCAAATCCTTTATGATTATACAGCAGAAGTGACAAATAGATTCAAGGGATTAGATCTGATAGACAGGAGAACTATGGACCAGAGGTTCATGGCATTGTACAGGAGGTGGTGATCAAAACCATCACCAAGAAAAATGCAAAAAGGCAAAATGGCTGTCTGAGAAGGCCTTACAAATAGCTGAGAAGAGAAGAGAAGCTAAAGGCAAATGAGAAAGGGAAAGATATATCCATCTGAAAGCAGAGTTCCAAAGAATAGCAAAGAGAGATAAGAAAGCCTTCCTCAGTGAACAGTGCAAAGAAATAGAGGAAAAGAGTAGAATGGGAAAGACGAGATTTTTTCAAGAAAATTACAGCTACCAAGGGAATGTTTCAGCAAAGACGGGCACAATAAAGTACAAAAATTGTATGGACCTAACAGAAACAGAAGATATTAAGAAGAGGTGGCAAGAATACAGAGAACTGTACAAAAAAGGTCTTGATGACCCTGATAACCAGTGGTGTGATCACTCACCTAGAGCCAGACATCCTGGAGTGCGAAGTCAAGTGGGCCTTAGGGAAGCATCACTACAAACAAAGCTAGTGGATGTGATGGAATTCCAACTGAGCTATTTCAAATCCTACAGGATGATGCTATGAAAGTGCTGCACTCGGTATGTCAACAAATTTAGAAAACTCAACAGTGGCTACAGGACTGGAAAAGGTCAGTTTTCATTCTAATCCCAAAGAAGGGCAGTCCCAAAGAAGGTTCAAACTGTTTTAAAATTGCACTTATTCCACATGCTTGGAAGATTATACCAAAAATCCTTCAAGGTGGACTTCACCAATACTTGACCTGAGAACTTCCAGATGTACAAGCTGGATTTAGAAAAGGCAGTGGAACCAGAGTTCAAATTACTAACATTGTTGAAACATAGAGAGAGCAAGGGAATTCCAGGAAAACATCTACTTTTGCTTTATTGACTATGCTAAAGCCTTTGACTGTGTGTATCACAACAAACTGTGGAATATTCTTAAGGAGATGGGAGTACCAGATCACCATCTTACCTGTCTCCTAAGAAGTCTCCTGTATGCAAGTCAAGCAGCAATAGTTAGAATCAGACATGGAACAACAGAATGGCTCAAAAGTGGAAAAGAAATTCAATAAGGCTGTATATCGTCACCCTGCTTATTTAACTTCTATGCAGAGTACATCATGTTAAATGACGGGCTGAACATATCACAAGCTGGAATCAAGACTGCCAGGAGAAATATCAACAACCTCAGATATACAGATGATACCACTCTAATGGCAGAGAATGAAGAGGAAATAAAGAGCCTCTTAATGAGGGTGAAAGAGAAGAGTGAAAAAGCTGGCTTAAAACAACATTTCAAAAACTAAAATCATGACATCTGTTTACATCACTACATGGCAAATAAAAGGGTAAAAAGTGGAAGTGACAGATTTCTTTTCTTGGTCTTCAAAATCACTGTGGACAGTGACTACAGCCGTGAAATTAACAGATGCTTTCTCCTTGGCAGGAAAGCTCTAGATAGAGAAAACCTAGATAGAGAGCATATAAAAAGCAGAGACATTACTTTTCTAACAAAGGTCTATGGAGACAAAGCTATGATTTTTGTCATATATGGATGTGAATTTTGGACCATAAAGAATATTGAGTGCCAAAGAACTGATGCTTTCAAACTGTGGTGCTTAAGACTCTTGAGAATCCTTGGATTGCAAGGAGGTCAAACCAGTCAATCCAAAAGGAGTTCAACCCATGAATATTCATTGGAAGGACTGCCGCTGAAGATGAAGTTCCAAATACTTTGGCCACCTGATGTGAAAAGCCGACTCATTGGAAAAGACCCTGATGCTGGGAACGATTGAAGACAGAGGGAGAAGGGGGCAGCAGAGGATGAGTCAGTTAGACAGCATCACTGACTTAATGGATGTGAATTTGAGCAAATTCCGGAAGATAGTGAAAGACAGGGACGCCTGGCATGCTGCAGTCGATGGGGTTGCAGAGAGTCAGACATGTCTTAGCGACTGAGCAACAACAAAATCCCTTAACTATTATAGAGAATGTCTACGTGCCAATGATTGTGCTAAGCATATTGGGTGAATTATCGTATTTAATCTTCTAAACCACCCCTGGAGGCAAAGATATTATTATTCTTATTTTATAGATTTCAAACTCTAAGCTTTGATAAGGAAGTTGAAAGAGACCAGTTTATACCTATAACATATACCTCAATTGATGCATTGGTATAAATACATATGTGTGCATTTAACAGGGTCTATTAATTAAATAATTGTTCCAGAAAAAAGGATACAGTTCAAGATGGTGAGAATACTACCAGTGATTTGTTGAGCACTGGCTCTACCTGGTGAGCTAGGTAGGTTACAGATATGATCTCTGGACTGCTAAATTAGACTTGAGTACTGTTATCTGATCTGCATTATAACCATAAAGCAGTAATATAGGGCTGTTTTTCAGGGGGAATGAACAAATAGGACATGGACTGTTACGATGTGTGAATTCTAAATAGCCTTCTTCTTGGTACTATTTTAATCAAGTCTTCAGTATGTCCATTTTGAGGGCAAAAACATAAAAATAATCAGAATGGATATAGAGAAACCAGAAAAAGTGATTAAGATGGCAGAAAAGATTTCCTACGAGAAAAAGCTGGACTATAAGTCAGAATTAACATGACTTAGTGCTGTTTTGGGGGAAGGAAATGGCAACCCACTCCAGTGTTCTTGCCTGGAGAATCCCAGGGATGGGGGAGCCTGGTGGGCTGCCGTCTATGGGGTCGCACAGAGTCGGACACGACTGAAGCGACTTAGCAGCAGCAGCAGCAGCAGTGCTGTTTTTATTACTTGTTGACTGTGTAACTTCGGGGCACATTAACTATCTTTTGGATCTCAGTTTCACATTTATAAAATAAGGGTACTGTTAGAAGTTTTGTAGAGTAAATGTAAAAATTAATGAAAGATGGGTATTACCTTAAGCATTACTGAGGTGGGAAGGGAATGTTTTTTGCTAAGGGAGTTATGTGTAGAAAAGATAAGAGGAAAGGGAAGCCATGGAACATTAGGGAACTTAAAGTACATAACTTTTTATGTCAGCAGTGAGTGGTGAAAGCTGAGCAGTTGTGAGACGTGAAGATGAAGAGTTAGCCCTTACAAAATTAAGAGAAGCTATTTGTATTAGTGGTTAAAAGCATAGATTTAGCAACAGGACTATCTGGACTCAAATCCCCCTCTACTGTTTCTGTGTTGAATGATGTTGGATAAATTATGTCTCTCAATTCATTTTGATAGAGCAGTACGTCTGCATAATGAGTTATATATTTCTATTTATTAGTTGATTGGATTCATTTTTGCATAATCAGAAAGAGGATTGTTGTTGCTTTCTTCCTCTGAAAGCAATGGAGATTATCTACTAAAGAATTTTGAGCAGTAGAATGACATGATAAATTTGTCTTTAAAAAACACCCCTAGCAGTATGGAAGTCAATGAGAAAAATATATGCATAAAACTATTTTATTTCTCTGGGTTTGTGTGTGTCAGGATTACACTTTCTATTGAGTCATAGTGGAGAAAAATGAGAAAATGCAAAAGAAATAAAAGTTACTTTATATAATCTTGTGGCAGAAACACCTCCCTCACTAATTTTTACCAATAAAAATAACTCACTTGGAAGTTCCAAGGGATTTCCACATTCAGGGGATAAAAGGGAAATCAACTAATGCTGTAGTCTAAATTAAATGAAAATTCATTATACAAATTACTCATGAATTTGAAACAGGTGTTCCTTTCCTACTCTGGGAGGTAAGAAATGAGAAAACTGCCACAAATTTGTTATTTATTTAAAGTGTTCTTAAAGTGAAGGAAAAGTTCATTCATAGTGCTTTATTTCTAAGTTTTCTTCTGAGGAAGTCTTCTTCAACAAACAGAATTTACAGAATGTCAGAAGGAAAAGAAATAACCAAGAAAGAGATGTGTCATTTATAATATTTTGGTCTGCCAATATGGTTGGCTAAGTAATCAGGGAATTGCGATGCTCGTGGCTCCAAAAGAAAATTGTGATTTATTAGTTGGCGCCAATCAAATAAAGGTGTCTCTACTCTCTTTGTGACTTTGGAAATGTCTGATTCCATCCCTAAAAGGAATACAGAGATTAAAAATCCAGGACAGCTGCAGGAAGCTTTCTCTGAGGGTTCTCATTCTACTGCCTAAAAAAAAAGAGCACAGAAAAAAAAAATTTTTACATGAATCTGTTGGCAAGACTCTGCCTTCATAAAACTCAGCTGTTTTTGCATTAACTGTAAGAACGCCCATGAGCTTTGAATAAAAGCAGCCATTTCTCTTTTATACTGACCTCTCTTAGAAGACATTCAAGGGATCAACGTGTTCTTAAAAATCTCAAACTGACCACTTATAATAACACAGTTAGAGATATGATTCTCTAAAAAAGGATCACTAGCTTATAGCTTTCTTTCTTTCTTTTTTTTTTTTTTTTTCCAGCATTTTACTTCTGTGAGCATGAAGTTGCAAGGTATTCCTGATGTTCTCATGATAGTGTGAAGAAAGGCTAATCTGAGTAGAAACGTTGCATGAAAGTGAAACATATCAAAAGTATAAGTCTGACTGAAATAAATAATCCTGGACCCAGTAAATCACATTTGCAAAATCAAATTCAAGTAGATGCTGCATAATTTGTACTTCCTACCCACACATCATTCTTGTTTAAATTTATATGCCTTCTAAGCCCATCCTATGTATTTTCCAGCAGAAGGCAACCATGTCTTAGCTGTCTGCCAGGAAAAGTAAAACTTAAAAGGAATTAATAGAGTATCAGTGATTTGGTGTAGTGTCATATTGAAGCATGACACTGTTTGGATAGCATTTTGCCTTTAAATCCGCAACTTACTCTATAATCTCCATGAGTAGGAACGAACAATATTGAAAAATAAGAAAGAATGGGTATTTTGTTTTGAATCCACCATAACCAATACCTTTGGATTGGCTCTGTGATAGATCCATCATATCCAAAATTCCAATCGATCATCAAATACGTGCTGAATGCACTGTTCCATATATAGTGAACATTCGACAAATGTCACAGGAGAGTGGCAGCAGAGTAGGCGAGTAGTGAAGACAAAGCATGAAGTTCAGAGTCCTTCATGTGCTTTGAGGACTGTCCACTTAATTACTTAACTGTCTAGCATGCTGCTTTACTATCTAGCATCATGGATCTCTTAACCATTCACATTCCAGCATTCTGAGACAGCATCTTTTGAGGATATTCCCATTTTTCTTCCCTGCATTGCTTTCTCTTTATTCTCATTTTAGATACCTGGCGTATTCATCCAGGACATATTCCCATACTCCCAAAGCCTAGGTTACATGGCTCTACTGTAGATTATGACTATTTTGTAATTTCCTTATTATAATGTTTATTCCACAGTTAGAAATTTTCAAGTTGCGTAACCATTTCCCTCATGAGGCTATAACCCTGTGAACAACAGGAACTTTCTTGTTCACATTGTGTCAAAGGCTTTGGTCCTATGCCTGGCACATAGTGAGTACCCTCACTATGTGTAATTAATAAAAATATTTATTAATTGAGAAAAGGCTTGTATTTAAGGTGTAGGTAAGTTGATCAAGTGCTTTACAACTAAGAGATCCCTAATTAAACATTGCCTCATTCACTATGTCTGTAAGTCATTTGAGTTTTGGCCTCATTCCTAATATAATTGTTCAAAAAGACCAGGAGTAGAGAGACTGCATTTCTAAGTGAGTATCTCATTTGGACTATTTCAAAGAACCCTGAAGCAGCCACTGAGTCCATGATATATATTAACTTTTTTTAAGATACATTACAATATGATTTATACTACAAGTTACAACTGTTTCTCTGGTCAAATTGTGTTTACTGAAAACTGTCATCACAAGCAAATAATGAGATGGTATTAAAATTAAAATATAGGCCTTGTTTTTGAAGGCAATGGCAACCCACTCCAGTACTCTCGCCTGGAAATTCCCATGGATGGAGGAGCCTGGTAGGCTGCAGTCCTTGGGATCGCTAAGAGTCCGACACGACTGAGTGACTTCACTTTCACGTATTGGAGAAGGAAATAGCAACCCACTCCAGTGTTCTTGCCTGGAGAATCCCAGGGACAGGGGAGCCTGGTGGGCTGCCGTCTATGGGGTCGCACTGAGTCGGAAACGACTGAAGCGACTTAGCAGCAGCAGCAGCAGTGGGTATTAAAGATATTTCTAACATGTACCTTTTATAGAGATCTCATTTAATGATGTTTCAAAATGTCCCTCAGAGAAACTATTAAAGCAAGTTTGGTTTTCTAATGATGTATAGTCAGTTAAATCTGTTGACTCACATCATGAATCCTGTGTCATTCAGTAATCTATCTGTATCTGGATGACGTTGGGAAGCCATAACTTTAGACAAAAGCTTCCACTTTATTTTAATTTGAGGAATATGACCTTGTCTAGAAATACATAATTTTCAAAAGTACAAATATGGAAATGCTTTATTCTGATTTTCTGGAAGGAATAATGATTTTTTTTAAAAGCATGTGTGTGTGTGTGTGTTTTAAGTAGATGATAATGAATGTAAATCATTCTACAAAACAATGTGAGCTTATTTTCACATTTGTTTGGGATTAAACTGCATCCATAAACTGCTTCCACATGTATGCTAATTAACTCTGCAGCAGTACCAACTACTCTACTTTGAGGATTATAGACAAAAGCTTTATGAAATCCTACCTTTTTAGTTTAACATTTATCACCATATTTCTGGTCACCAGGGCTGTTTTAAGTCTGTTTGAGGGTCTCTTTTGGCTCGGGGCATTGGTAACAGAATATAGAATCTTTCTCTTGTAGATAAAAAGACTGAATGCAAACCAGCCTGATCTAAACCCATAGTTATTATTATTATTTGATAGCTGTCAGTAGTGAAAATAAAATGATTAGTGGTTTTCTAGAAAATGAATCTTAAGATTAAAAAGAAGCGAGTCATCTTTACACTGGAATTAATTGCTAGAAGCTTCAAGAGACCAGATATTAAGTAGGCATTTAATAACATCCATACCTCTTGGACTAGAAACTCTAGGTCACATATTAGCTATGCTATTAGCTATGTTATTTTGATGGTTTCAGGAAGTTATTATATGCCTAAGCCCTGTTTGGAAGAGCTTGTTTGTATTTGACATTTGTAATTCTAAGTTACAAGTAAGTAAAATGAAAGAAGAGCAAAATGTAAGTGAACAATAGTGGTTTTTTTTTTGTTTTTTTTTTTTTAATGAATGTGTTTGTTGTGTGTGTGTGGGAGAGGAGAGGAAGAAAGACCATCTTTTAAATATAGGCACTATTTGTCATTACTAATTGGCAGAGAAATTGACTCTAATTTTACTATGAGAATCATCTTCATTGCTCATTGTGTTAGTTCTTTATTTCATTTTGTTTTGGAGTAAATATATAAATAAAAATCTTAAGAATTATAGGAGTATCTAGTTCTACGTTGATTGCAATACAGGTCAGATGGCTCAAGATAGCAGTTCTTTCATAGTTAACATCATTATGGTATAGTTTTTGTAGTGATTTAGGTAATAATTGTAAGGCAATAATGCAGATGATACTAACTGATAGCTTTCAAGTTTCTCAGACTAAAGCAATACTACAGAATTTCCACCATTGTTTCATACTTTCATCCATACATTCATTCAGGAAGAAATTACTAAACATCAACTCCATACCAGATATATTGCTAGGCACTAATTCTATACAGACATGCATGTACCTTTATTTTACAGAGCTTTCAGCATAGTATATGTGTGCATGTGAGTGTGTATATTTAATTTAAAATTGTGAAAACTTTTTTAAAGGAAACTAAAAGGATTTATTAGGCAATTAAGAGAAATTTGCTTAATTTAGATTAAAGGCCAGAACAGGCCTCTGAGCATTTGCACTATTAAACTTGAATATCTCACTGTGTTAATGTTATTTACTTGGCTTAACTGATATTTAAGCAGTAATAGAGAAGAATGTTTTAGCTCAAATATGCACATTTAGAATAGCTTTGGGGTGTCTCTTGCTGTAGTATATTGTTGACTGGTTCCTGAAACAATTGATTCAGAATACTATGGGAGTGGAAAAAAGTGAGATAGACAAGTTATCTAGAGTGATCAGCGCTTTGTGTTACCCTCCTTTCCTCAAACATCCACTATAAAAACACTCTGATTAGCTTTCTCATATTTACTGGAAACGTGGAGATATTGTTAAATATATAATTCCAAATTTAACCTTACTTGGCACAGGGTATAATTTAAAAATAGAATAAACCTCCAAATATATACTTCAAACTTTTTTAAATTGATGTTAATGAGAATATCAGGTTAAAACTGGCCCAGTTAATACTCTGTTACAATTCACAATTCCTTACATTATTATTTTTTTGGTCTACAGAAATACTATTACATATGAAAACATTACATTGTGTCAATTACACATTTTGATGACAAAAGTAAACTGGAATACTGAACATTTGTAGACTTTAATAACCTAGGAAATAAACGAATCTTTCTTCTATTATCTCAGCTACTTTTACATTTTAAACAAATTTCCTCTTCTGATGTGAAAAGAATCTTCCAAAATTACTGTTCCATCTCTATGTTGTACATGATCATAAAGTGAGTAAGTATCACATTGTTGTGTTTCTTAACTATTTTGGATTGAATAAATGGAGGGCTATTGAGCCAAATTTCAGTCCTTGTGAATTTCTCCACTTTATAAAATAATGCACACCTTTAGAACTAATATGATGAAGGAAGAAACAGGGTCACAATAGTTATCTTCTACATGAGAAAGAAAAGATATCAGCTTATAAAGATCCACTGAAATAGGCTGGAAAGGATCTGAAGCTGCTGACAAAACCACAACACTGGGCCCAATTAACAATACCCATTTTTAATTAACAGTTGCCGACTCTTTGCCATTGAAATATTCACGCTCTAGGTGTGAAATGGCAACCCCCATTTGTCATATCTGTCAAAATTAATTTTGAAATCCTATGTTCTTCCTTCCACAGGATAAAACTGAATAACTAGAATATGCTTCCTACCTACTAAAGTTCAGTTCCAGGAAGAGACTAGGTAAACAGCACTCAGAAAACAGGTTGTGTCAGCATTAGTAATATAATTCATATAAATTATTTTCATAGCATTTATGATGCTAACTATACCAGCATTTATCCCATACTTTGAGATAGCGTATAAATGGCATTTTAAAGTTCTTATCTATAATTCCTTTTTATTTTACCATTCAAAAAATATATTAAGCATTCAGTTCAGTTCAGTTCAGTCGCTCAGTCATGTCCGACTCTTTGCGACCCCGTGAATCGCATCATGCCAGGCCTCCCTGTTCATCACCATCTCCCGAAGTTCACAGACTCACGTCCATCGAGTCCGTGATGCCATCCAGCCATCTCATCCTCGGTCGTCCCGTTCTCCTCCTGCCCCCAATCCCTCCCAGCACCAGAGTCTTGTCCAATGAGTCAACTCTTCGCATGAGGAGGCCAAAGTACTGGAGTTTCAGCTTTAGCATCCTTCCTTCCAAAGAAATCCCAGGGCTGATCTCCTTCAGAATGGACTGGTTGGATCTCCTTGCAGTCCAAGGGACTCTCAAGAGTCTTCTCCAACACCACAGTTCAAAAGCATCAATTCTTCGGCGCTCAGCTTTCTTCACAGTCCAACTTTCACATCCATACATGACCACAGGAAAAACCATAGCCTTGACTAGGCGGACCTTAGTCGGCAAAGTAATGTCTCTGCTTTTGAATATACTATCCAGGTTGGTCATAACTTTTCTTCCAAGGAGTAAGCGTCTTTTAATTTCATGGCTGCAGTCACCATCTGCAGTGATTTTGGAGCCCAAAAAAATAAAGTCTGACACTGTTTCCACTGTTTCCCCATCTATTTCCCATGAAGTGATGGGACCGGATGCCATGATCTTCGTTTTCTGAATGTTGAGCTTTAAGCCAACTTTTTCGCTCTCCTCCTTCACTTTCATCAAGAGGCTTTTTAGCTCCTCCTCACTTTCTGCCATAAGGGTGGTGTCATCAGCATATCTGAGGTTATTGATATTTCTCCCGGCAATCTTGATTCCAGCTTGTGTTTCTTCCAGTCCAGCGTTTCTCATGATGTACTCTGCATATAAGTTAAATAAGCAGGGAGACAATATACAGCCTTGACGTACTCCTTTTCCTATTTGGAACCAGTCTGTTGTTCCATGTCCAGTTCTAACTGTTGCTTCCTGACCTGCATACAGATTTCTCAAGAGGCAGGTTAGGTGGTCTGGTATTCCCATCTCTTTCAGAATTTTCCACAGTTTATTGTGATCCACACAGTCAAAGGCTTTGGCATAGTCAATAAAGCAGAAATAGATGTTTTTCTGGAACTCTCTTGCTTTTTCCATGATCCAGCGGATGTTGGCAATTTGATCTCTGGTTCCTCTGCCTGTTCTAAAACCAGCTTGAACATCAGGGAGTTCACGGTTCACATATTGCTGAAGCCTGGCTTGGAGAATTTTGAGCATTACTTTACTAGCGTGTGAGATGAGTGCAATTGTGCGGTAGTTTGAGCATTCTTTGGCATTGCCTTTCTTTGGAATTGGAATGAAAACTGACCTTTTCCAGTCCTGTGGCCACTGCTGAGTTTTCCAAATTTGCTGGCATATTGAGTGCAGCACTTTCACAGCATCATCTTCCAGGATTTGAAACAGCTCAACTGGAATTCCATCACCTCCACTAGCTTTGTTCTTAGTGATGCTTTCTAAGGCCCACTTGACTTCACATTCCAAGATGTCTGGCTCTAGATTAGTGATCACATCCTCATGATTATCTGGGTCGTGAAGATCTTTTCTGTACAGTTCTTCTGTGTATTCTTGCCACCTCTTCTTAATATCTTCTGCTTCTGTTAGGTCCATACCATTTCTATCCTTTATCGAGCCCATCTTTGCATGAAATGTTCCCTTGGTATCTCCAATTCTCTTGAAGAGATCTCTAGTCTTTCCCATTCTGTTGTTTTCCTCTATCTCTTTGCATTGATTGCTGAAGAAGGCTTTCTTATCTCTTCTTGCTATTCTTTGGAACTCTGCATTCAGATGCTTATATCTTTTCTTTTCTCCTTTGCTTTTCGCCTCTCTTCTTTTCAGTGCTATTTGTAAGGCTTCTCCAGACAGCCATTTTGCTTTTTTGCATTTCTTTTCCATGGGGATGGTCTTGATCCCTGTCTCCTGTACAATGTCACGAACCTCATTCCATAGTTCATCAGGAACTCTGTCTATCAGATCTAGGCCCTTAAATCTATTTCTCACTTCCACTGTATAATCATAAGGGATTTGATTTAGGTCATACCTGAATGGTCTAGCGGTTTTCCCTACTTTCTTCAATTTAAGTCTGAATTTGGAAATAAGGAGTTCATGATCTGAGCCACAGTCAGCTCCTGGTCTTGTTTTTGTTGACTGTATAGAGCTTCTCCATCTTTGGCTGCAAAGAATATAATCAATCTGATTTCGGTGTTGACCATCTGGTGATGTCCATGTGTAGAGTCTTCTCTTGTGTTGCTGGAAGAGGGTGTTTGCTATGACCAGTGCATTTTCTTGGCAAAACTCTATTAGTCTTTGCCCTGCTTCATTCCGCATTCCAAGGCCAAATTTGCCTGTTACTCCAGGTGTTTCTTGACTTCCTACTTTAGCATTCCAGTCCCCTATAATGAAAAGGACATCTTTTTTGGGTGTTAGTTCTACAAGGTCTTGTAGGTCTTCATAAAACCGTTCAACTTCAGCTTCTTCAGCATTACTGGTTGGGGCATAGACTTGGATAACTGTGATATTGAATGGTTTGCCTTGGAAACGAACAGAGATCATTCTGTCGTTTTTGAGATTGCATCCAAGTACTGCATTTCGGACTCTTTTGTTGACCATGATGGCTACTCCATTTCTTCTGAGGGATTCCTGCCCGCAGTAGTAGATATAATGGTCATCTGAGTTAAATTCACCCATTCCAGTCCATTTTAGTTTGCTGATTCCTAGAATGTCGACGTTCACCCTTGCCATCTCTCGTTTGACCACTTCCAATTTGCCTTGATTCATGGACCTGACATTTCAGGTTCCTATATTTAGCATATAACATGTTAGGTACTAACCTAGATATGTCTTTCAATCCTGAGGCCACAAATATGCATAAGACAAGCATTTTAGAGATTATCCCAATCTAATAGAGATGGAAAAGTTGCCAAATTTCTATATATGTGAATATTAGGAATGAAATTATAATCTCTTTACAAAGATGTAAAAGTGTACCACCATCAAGGATAGCAGGGTTGGGAAGGAAGTTAAAATAAGACTAAAGAGCAATCAAGCTTCATAAACCTAGGTAAGACTTCTTTTTACAAATGATCATAAAGTGTTCATTTGGATTCTATAATAGAGTTAGAATTCACATCATTTGTGAGTATTTACTGAGCATTTATGGGTTTTTTTTGGAAACAGCAATTGATATATCATGTTCTACTTATCTCATTTGACCCTTCCATTTATCTTATGAAGTCAATGGTATTATTTTTATTATATAAAGGAAAAAACAATCTCAAAGACCTAATTGACCATCCTAAAGTTGCAGAGTTGGTAGTATTAGAATGACTAATTAAAACATCATTTTATGAATTCATTTATTGAGGGATCACTATATACCCTGAGATACTGGTGATTGAAAGTACAGAGATGTAGTAAAACAAATAAGGTCCATCTAGTCAAGGCTATGATTTTTCCAGTGGTCATGTATGGATGTGAGAGTTGGACTGTGAAGAAAGCTGAGCACCGAAGAACTGATGCTTTTGAACTGTGGTGTTGGAGAAGACTCTTGAGAGTCCCTTGGACTGCAAGGAGATCCAACCAGTCCGATCTGAGGGAGATCAGCCCTGGGATTTCTTTGGAGGTGAAACTCCAGTACTTTGGCCACCTCATGCAAAGTATTGACTTATTGGACAAGACTCTGTTGCTGGGAGGGATTGGGGGCAGGAGGAGAAGGGGACAACAGAGGATGGGATGGCTGGATGGCATCACTGACTCGATGGACGTTAGTCTGAGTGAACTCTAGGAGTTTGTGATGGACAGGGAGGCCTGGCATGCTGCGATTCATGGGGTCACAAAGAGTCGGACATGACTGAGTGACTGAACTGAACTGAACTGAAAACAAATTCCCTGACCACAAAGCATGTGTTGCAGGCAGAGGTGGAAGGTATGTCTATAAGAAATTATAAAGAAGAGAAAATACCATATACACATCATACTATGTGCCAGGGGAGCATAGATTAGGGGGAATGCTAAATTCCTGCTATAGAGGTAGAGATGTATTCAAGAGAAAATGACATTTTCTGATATATTTCATGACTTTTCCCCCCAATTGTCTGCTTTTTTGTCCGTTCTGTGTAAAACACAGTTATCATTAGAAAAGAAAAAAAGATCTAAAAACATTGAATTGTTCCAGGGCTCAAGAAGCTTATATTCTAATTAAAGAACAAAATACCACCCTTGAAGCAACAGAAGAGCAATAGAGTTTCCAAGGTTGTAATCATTGCCTAGATCTCCAGCTAAACAAAAGCAAGAGTCAGCAGTGGAATGTGGAGGGCTTGTCTCAGTCCTCTACCACTGCAGAATTTACTGTGGCTAAAAGGAGAACTAAGCTGAGTGTATCAGCGGTAAAAGTAAAATGGAGGAGGTAAAATGCAACTAAAGTTACCTGGAAACTGTGGCTCTGTTTAAAGCCGTGTACTGTTTCATGTATGCAGAAAGATGAACAAGATAAAATCCCTGTAAGATTCAGTTCAGTTCAGTTCAGTCGCTCAGTCGTGTCCAACTCTTTGTGACTCCATGAAACGCAGCACGCCTGGCCTCCTTGTTCATCACCAACTCCCAGAGTTTTCTCAAACTCATGTTCATTGAGTAGGTGATGCCATCCAGCCATCTCATCCTCTGTCATCCCCTTCTCTTCCTGCCCCCAATCCCTCCCAGCATCAGGGTCTTTTCCAATAAGTCAGCTCTTCTCATGAGGTGGCCAAAGTATTGGAGTTTCAGCTTTAGCATCAGTCCTTTCAATGAACACCCAGGACTGATCTCATTTAACTGAGATTAAACCCATTATTAACCAGACTTGACACAAAAGCCCAGATACACTACTCATTCAGAAATTTGAGTTAAATGAAGGAGGCTTATATTCAGTCAGTTCAGTTCAGCCGCTCAGTCGTGTCTGACTCTTTGAGACCTTGTGGACTGCAGTACACCAGGCTTCCCTGTCCATCACCAACTTTCCGAGCTTGCTCAAAGTCACATCCATTGAATTGGTGATGCCATCCAACCATCTCATCCTCTGTCGTCCCCTTCTCCTCCTGCCTTCAATCTTTCCCAGCATCAGGGTCTTTTCCAATGAGTCAGTTCTTCACATCAGGTGGCCAAATGTTTGGAGTTTCAGCTTTAGCATCAGTCTTCCCAATGAATATTCAGGATTTGTTTCCTTTAGGATTGACTGGTTTCATCTCCTTGCAGTCCAAGGGACTCTCAAGAGTCTTCTCCAGTACCACAGTTAAAAAACAATTCTTTCATGCTTAGCTTTCTTCATGGTCCAACTCTCACATCCATACATGACTACTGGGAAAACAATAGTTTTGAGCAGATGGATCTTTGTTGGTAAAGTAATGTCTCTGCTTTTTAATATGCTGTCTAGCTTTTCTTCCAAGGAGAAAGTGTCTTTTAATTTCATGGCTGCAGGCACCATCTGCAGTGATTTTGCAGCCCAAAACTGTATAAATCTTCTCCACCTTTGGCTGCAAAGAATAGAAGCAATCTGATTTCGGTATTGACCATCTGCTGATGTCCATGTGCTGCGTCGTCTCTTGTGTTGTTGGAAGAGGGTGGTTGTTATGACCAGCACGATATCTTGGGAAAACTCTGTTAGCCTTTGCCCTGCTTCTTTTTGTATTCCAAGGCCAACCTTGCATGTTATTCCAGGTATCTCTTGACTTACTACTTTTGCATTCCAGTCCCCTGTAATGAAAATTACATCGTTTTTGGTGTTCTAGAAGGTACTGTAAGTCATCATAGCTCCGTTCAACTTCAGCTTCTTCGGCGTTAGTGTTTGGGGCATAGACTTGGGTTACTGTGATATTGAACGGTTTGCCTTGCAAACAAACAGAGATCATTCTGTCGTTTTTGAGACTGCACCCAAGTGCTGCATTTCAGACTCTTGTTGACTATGAGGGCTACTCCATTTCTTCTAAGGGATTCTTGCCCACAGTAGTAGATATAATGGTCTGAATATAATAATATAATGGTCTGAATATAATAATATATAATCTGAGTTAAATTCATCCATACCAGTCTATTTTAGTTCACTGATTCCTAAAATGTGGATAGTCACTCTTACCATTCTCCTGTTTAACCACTTCTAATTTACCCTGATTCATGAACCTAACATTCCAGGTTCCTATGCAATGTGGTTCTTTCTAGCATCAGACTACTTCCATCACCAGTCACATCCACGATTAGGTGTTATTTTCACTTTGGCTCAGCCTCTTCATTCTTTCTGGGGCTATTTTTCCACTCTTCTCCAGTAGCATATTGGACACCTACCTATCAATGATTAGCAATAACTCTTTTTTCTTCATTTTATGTGATGTTAAAATGTTAGTAAAAATAGGTAGATAAAAAGAGAAAAATACTACATTTTCATTGTAAATGGAATGCACACACACAAACACCACATTTGTGGGATTATATTGCATAGGATTTAACGCAGATGTTTTCACTTTATAGGCCATTAGTATCATCTAGGATTTTATTTTCAGTGGCTACTTATTATTCACTATGTTTCCCTGGTGGCTCAGCGTAAAGAATCTATCTACCAACGCAGGAGACCCAGTTTTGATCCTGGTCGGGAAGATCCCTTGGAAAAGGAAATGGCTACCCACTCCAGTATTCTTGCCTGGGAAATCCCATGGACAGTGGGACAGTCTGTCAGGCTACAGTCCATGGGATCTCAGTGGATTGGACATAACTTAGCAACTAAACAACAATAATAACAATTATTCACAATATCTTGGTACCACACATTTAATCAGTCAGTCATTTTGAGAACTTCCAGTTTTTCCCTATTGTAAACAGTACTTATTCTCATAGATAAATATATCATAGTTTTATGAATGTTTCCTTTTCTCAGATTTCTGAAAATGCAGCTATTAGATAAATGAACAGTAAATATTTTAACACTTTTAACATGTGATCAATTTTCATATTAGAAATATACTGATTTACACCCCCTTTGGTATTGAGAAGTCTTATTTTCTCAAAATTGAGTTTCAGTAATGTTATTTCCAGTTCAGTTCAGTTCAGTCGCTCAGTCGTGTCCAACTCTTTGCGACCCCATGAATCGCAGCATGCCAGGCCTCCCTGTCCATCACCATCTCCCAGAGTTCACCCAGACTCACGTTCGTCGAGTCCGTGATGCCATCCAGCCATCTCATCCTCGGGCGTCCCCTTCTCCTCCTGCCCCCAATCCCTCCTAGCATCAGAGTCTTTTCCAATAAGTCAACTC
>SJYX01010711.1:406220-460739 GCA_006410675.1 Oreotragus oreotragus
ACGACTGAGGATGAGATGGCTGGATGGCATCACTGACTCGATGGACATGAGTCTGAGTGAACTCCGGGAGCTGGTGATGGACAGGGAGGCCTGGCGTGCTGCGATCCATGGGGTTGCAAAGAGTCGGACACGACTGAGCAAGTGAACTGAACTGAATTATTTGTTGATTAAATTTAAGTTTAAAATATTATCTTACAAGCTGTGTGAAGACAGGCAGACCTATTAACCTTCATGGAACTGAATATTTTGTGTAAAAATGGGGATACTAATTTTCTGGGTGTATTTAAGGTTCTTTCTTCATGCTGAAAGTAATCAGAGATCTAGCAGAGATTGAGAAAGTTAAGTGAGAGTTTGTTTAAGCACGGATATGCTCTCAGGAGAGCAGGCAGACAGGCGATGAGCTGCTACCTGGTTTTCTTGGCAAGCTGGTTATGAGGTGCATGCAAATAAAGGGGTGGACTATTCATTGTGGAAGGAGGAGTTTCAGGGATGCCTTATTTCCTGATTTTCCATTCCAGCTCCATTTTCCAGCGGGGAGGAGGGATTTTGTCCTTATTGAGCTTTGATGAACAGGTCATGGTGTTGGCCTGTTTTATGATGGATACCTATGTGCAAGGCTGATCTTGTTGTAATGAGAGCATAATTAATGAGCAACAGGCTACATTCAGATGCAGAAGAGTCCTACCTTGCCCCACTTTTCTTTGTCTGCTATCTGGACACTTATCACCCAAAATGTGTGATTTCCTGTCAGTCTGGAGGTCTCTGCTTTTGTTTGTCTGCCTATGGACCCCTGCTTTTTAAAAGATGTGTGATTTCCTGCCACCTGACCCCTGCCCTCATTTCTCTGCTCATAACTAGCTACCTGCCTGCTATAACAATAAAGTTGTCTGATGTGGTTTATATAATATATAAAATAGCTGGCATAATTTCTGGCACATTATCAGAACCCCCTATGTGGTAGTTACAATAATAATAATTATTATTATTATATATTACCTGGCTACTCCTATTACTTCCTAGTCCCTAGACTAAGCTCAGAGATTAAAACAAACAAACAAAAAAAAAAACTCTTAAAAGACTCAGTCTACTGAGGAAAACTTAAAAGATCATCAAAACCCAAAATATAGTGCTGTTCACCATCAAGAAAGTGGAGCATAGTAAGAACCCGATGGGTGATGGTTGGCAATAGAACTACCAATGTCATTACCAACTTAATTGAAGTTATTTACAAATCAGGGGATTTTATCCTCGCTATTAATGATTTTTTTAAATTTTTGATTATTTTTAAATTTACTTCTTTTAAGACTGTGTGTCTCTTTGTAAAGCTAAGCATAGGGAGTTGCTCTGACTTTGGACTTGAGCATCAAAAACTTAGAGGATACCACTGACCTAGCCTGTTGCCTTATCCTGGAATTAGAAGGAGTCTCTTAGCATGAGTAATGTGTGTGTGTACCCGGGCATTCGTGTGGAATATTTAGAGACTGAATATTAATCACCTTTGTAGAGATGAATTTCAGAAATTTAGAGATCTTAAATATTTTCCTATCATTCGTATAACATTGACGCAATTTCCCCAACTTCAGCGCTTTAACATATAGTAGTTTAAGATTAAAGAAGATGCTATAAGACAGAGAGGAGCAATTTTCAGAAGACTCTAAACTCCTGAGGTATAGGAGTGATTGCAATCTGGACCACAATAAAATTTATTAACCCCAAAGTTGTTGGAGTCAGGATTAGCAACTGGAGTTTGAGAAAGGATGCAGCACTTATATTTACTTTCTCCATCACTTTGATGGGTCTGGCAAAGCTTAAAATGTGTGTGTTTCTCAGGATATCACTTTTCACACTTCTTGAGAATTAGAAGTTAAGATAGTTTGAGACTTGGGCTGATTTAAAGAGAAAGGGAATCTGATATTGTTCTTTTTCATCATCAAACACAAGTTAGAGTAACTGGGAATGGACAGGAAATGAAGTCCTTACAGGTGGACATAAATAATGCTAAGTCAAAACAAAAACAAACAAAAAACAAAGAATTTAAGCATGGATAAGAAATGGGAATACTTAGGAATCAAAAACTGAGATAGAAGAAGGTAAGTGGGATTATATGAAATAAAGAAAAAAGACATCAATGTAATCTTTTTAAAGAAACACAGACTAAGCTGAAATCGTCTAATATAGTCCCCTTCACTGTTTTTCTCTCTTAGTTTCTAGACAAGAAAAAGTCCTCTGTGAGCTGCTTACTTTCTTCTGTGTTTTGTGGCTGGGGAACTGGGGGACAGAAAGATGAAAACCCAAGGTAAGCTATCCATGAGGGGCTGAGCAGGGTCTCAGCCCCAGATGTACCGGAGTCTGTTACACTGCCTGTCCTCTCTGAGTTTTAATTATGTCTTTTTCAAAATTTGGGTAAATGTAGCAAATAAAATGTACAGAATTAAATGCTTCCTTTCTCAAGTTTTTATACTGTAGCCTCCTTTTTAATCTGACTTGCAGTAAATAAATATTCATCTCACTTCACTGGTTTTCTCTGAGGCTAGAGTTCACTTAAGGTTCAATTTTAGGAAGTTGGATTTTTAATAAGATTCCTCTAAATGGTTTCCATATTTAGCCAATCTTGTAGTTCTCAACAGTACATGGAAGAGCAAGCAGGGAGCTTAAGAAAAAAATTAGCTTCTTCAACTACTAGATGAAACCGAAATTTGGGCTGTCTGACTCCTACGAGGTGGAAGTCGAGTTTGGCAATCTAAATTTATCAATAGCCTAACATACCACTCTTCAAAAAGGACTTCTTTATCTTTCTTATGATAGTAATGTTTCTTAAGTTATCAGGAATGGTCTTTTCCCTCTAAGTGTTTTCAGCTTGCCAGATAGCTCTTTTCTGAAATGCATTAATTTCGATCCTGTGCCACTGCTGCATATTAATTTATACATAAGAAAAACATCAAATATGGAAGAATTCATTCATGACCCTGTTTTAAAAAGACAAATCTGGGTGTAGTTTTTAAAACTGTGCAAAACTTGGCCATTTTTATAGTACATGTGTGATGCCATCCCTTGTTTTTCTCTACCAATACTTCAACAAAATTAAGAATGTTATTTTTCTTTGGATTATTACTTGAATTCTGCGAGGCAGTCAATACCGAGCCCTGTAACTGCTGATGGTGTAGAGAGGAAGGTGGGCAGGGGAAGGAAGGTGGGCAGGAAGCAGAAGGATAGCAGGAAACACTTTATGATTTATGCAACTTTTATGAAAAATGTTCTCTTTACTTACGGCATAGTGTTACTATTATTATCACTTGGTGGGCCTGAGGCATGGGCCACACACATCATCTGGCTAAAAATAATTCTGCAGTATGTCTGGGTGTCATTATGGTGTTTGTTTCATAACAACTGCCTATGAATCTTTATTAAAATTCAAGTGGGTTGCGACTTGCAGCCAACAGTGGGGCCCGTATATAACTAAGAGAGCACGGTCTGTCTCTGGGAAGGCTCTGGCAGGATCAGAGCAGGGTGCGTCCAAAACTGGCACTCTGCAAAGATGCTCAGACCAGAGACTCTGAAAGAGACAGGAAGAGACCATTAACATGTGTTTCTCACAAGTAAGATATGTGATATTGAGTTCACTCACAGAATGAAAAGGGTAGACCTGCCAAGCTAACAACCTAGTTGAGAGCGAGTTGCCACCTCTCCCCTTGCTGACTGACCTGGGGAGTGAGTGTTAAGGGTCAGGGACTTTTCTAAAGATTTCTGCAAGCACAAAAGCAACGATTTAGCCTCTTTGGTAGATAGATTATGAAATCATAGGATTTCAGTGGTGGTATAATAATCTTTATAATTGCTTCTGTTCTTTCATGTACTGAGATACAACCAGGGTTTATGACAAAATCTTCATAAAAATATAGGTAATAATCAAGGGTGAGGTTCACAGATTTAACATCTAAACTGTATACTTATTATTTTTGCAAGTTTTTTTTTTTCTAGATTAAAATACTCCTAGAAAACTACTATGAAAACATGGAGGAAGAAATACATAGTCTTAGTATTAAAACTGAATAATTGTTAAAAGGAATTTATTTGGTATTAAATGACTACCGTGCTTTGTGCTCATTCACTGCAGTTGTTTCTGACTCTTGGCGACTCCATGGACTGTAGCTACCAGGCTCCTTTGTCCATGGGATTATCCAGGCAAAAATCCTGGAGTGGGTTGCCATCTTCTATATATTCCATTAATTACAAAATAATATATTTATTACAAGTGTGGGAGTATGTAGATACCAAATGGAAAAAAATATTTCTCATGATCATATTGGAGCATTTGTATAGGTGTTTTGACTCTGAACAGTTTCGAAGAATGGCGATAAACTGGTTGAAAGGACTTGAGTATAAGTGATTTTAGAATGCTATTTGATATTCTTAAGGTTAAGTATTAGTGGAAATGTTATAAAATTTTGCTTTATTCTTTATTTCTTTCTAAAATTGCTTTATTTAGTAATTAAAAGCAGTACGGTGTGGTGTAAGGAACTATACAACAGACAGGTCTGTGTTCAAGTCTCAATAATACTGTTCCTTAACTTTGTGACTTTACTGAACTCAGGTCCTAAGTCTCAGTTTAATTGTATGTAAAATGGACATAATAGGCTATACCTTAGAGAATCATGAAGAATAAATAATACTAATGTGAAAGCACCTACTCCTGTTTGTTGGTTTTTAAATCTGTTTTTAATATTTAATGTTGGTATGAACTTTGATGTAAAAGTTTAAAAAGAACAAAAGATGTTATTAACAGACACAATGTATCTCTACTTCACATTTAAGAAATTTTAACATTGTACGTTAAAAAAAATAGCAGCTGGATCCCTTTCTACTTTTTCATTAATACAAGTCCTTTTGTATTTGTACAAATACAAAACTGGTTTATATTATCCTGATGCATTTATAACAATTTTATTGAAGTTTGACTCATCACCGTATGATCNTGTATCTCTACTTCACATTTAAGAAATTTTAACATTGTACGTTAAAAAAAATAGCAGCTGGATCCCTTTTTACTTTTTCATTAATACAAGTCCTTTTGTATTTGTACAAATACAAAACTGGTTTATATTATCCTGATGCATTTATAACAATTTTATTGAAGTTTGACTCATCACCGTATGATCTACCTGTTTAAAGTATCCAGTTTAGTGCTTTTTCGTCTCTTCACAAGATGTGTGTCCATCATAACAGCCTAATTTTGAAACATGTTTGTCCTTTGGGAGAGAAATTCTGTATCCACTAGTGATCACTCTCCATTCCTCCCCAACATCACCAAATCTAGGCAAGAATCTATTTTCTACCTCCATAGATTTGCCTATTCTGGATATTTTATATAAATGAAGTAATATACATATGGTCTTTTGTGACTGGCTACAAGCATCTAGTACACATTTTTAAATGTTCACTCGTATTGTAGTGTGTATTAGTACTTTCTTCCTTTTGTTGACAATATTATTGTACAGAATGGACATACCACATTTTTTATCCTTTATCATTTGATATACATTTGGGTCTTTTCCATCTTTTGCCTATTATAAGAAATGTTGTTATGAACATACATATGCATTTTTTTTAGAAATATATTTTTTATTTCTCTAGTGTATATTCCTGGGAATGGAACTGTGGCATCATACTATAATTCTATATTTATTATATAGAGAAATTTATGTTTCCAAAGTGGCTATACCATTTTTCATTCCCACCAGCAGTGTGTGATGGGTCCAATATCTCTACATCCTGATGAGACATCTAGTCTAGTTCCTTCTCTGGTTAACTCATTGAAAATGTTGACTAGTATTCTATTGCATGAATAAAACATGGTTCAATCATTATATTTTCTTCTTCCTATATAGTGTGTTCCAGCTGATTTTGAACTAGACACCTTGAATACATTGGCTACTCTCTCATTCTTAACAACCATTGGCACGTTAACTGTTAAATATTGTCAGATAAAAACTCCTTCTAAAATAGAGGAATTAATAAAGCCCAGATGCTATTACTCAATACAAACAGTATCCCAGAAACATATCTTTAGTCATCATAATTGATATAGTAATGCCTTACTTCTGTGGACATAAAAAGTGTGTTTATTTTCATTCTGTAGGCTGAGGCAGAGTCATAGTAATTAAGCCTGATGATCACATCATATGTTTCTGAAGTTACAAAAGTAGGAAGAAGAAAAATATTTGTAACTTAAAACTGCCTGAAGATAATTCATAAAAACAAGTCACAAGTGGACAGTGGGGCAGTTGTCCACCCCCCAAATTCCTCTGTAAAGTGAACCTGGGGGGGAAAAGGTTGTTGAGGACACTGAGGAATGATGCTGAATACTACATGGTGTCAGAGATCTTGACATCTCTCTCTGCTAGACACTGATTTAAAAGAGGGCACATTCATCTCCATCAGATGTTCTGTGTCAGAAAGTCACTGCTCATACTTCAAAGGGCAGCTGCCATTCTATTCACGGAGAATGCTCTGATTCTGAGGAGGCTATACTTTGACCTGGAGAAGTAGAGGGACAGAAAGAGAGCTCTAAAAACAGACTTTCAGGACTTATTAATTGTATTATTTTTTTACCTTCTGAATTTCTTTCCATCTTTACAAAGCTTTGCCAGATTGGTTATCAGACCAGTAAATGTCTCTTTTCCATGGGTGAAATTTATTTGCTCATCTCAACACATAACCAGAACTCTAACCCTCTTACCCATGTTTCAGGTTCTAGAAATTTGTTTACTCTAAATGATTTTATACTCTTGCTACACTTTGGGTTTTTTACTTTTTAAATTTCATTTTTTATTAGTCTTGACAGATCAGTCATTTTTAAAAGTTCAATTTTGTGTCTTTTGAGAAATAGTCAATAGTTTTGTTTCTTACTACATCTTGGCCCCTGAAGCCAGATGTCTGGGAAGTGCTTCAAAATAATTTGGGCTTGGGGAGAAATGAGTGGATCTTGATATAAGGTGGCTTATTAGCCTATCTTTCTAGCTTTCAACATGGATTTGGAATTTTCTGTAAAAAAAATTAAAAATGTATTGAGTTGATTTTATTAAACCCCGCTTTAACTACAATATATATGTATATATTTTATTATATATATTTTATATATTTACAACTTAGGTTTAGTAGAATTAAGGTGTAAGAAAATGACAATTGAGTAAAAATGTGAAAAAGTGACTTTGAAGCAAAAATGCAAAAAAGCATACTATATTACTTTGTGAAGAGTAATTAGCATCATTAAGAGACCTAAAAAAGGCTGGGGCAGGCACGTTTTTTTCATAGAAGCCAAAACTACTTATTATAAAAGAAGATAGCATCCCTTTAAAGTAGGGCCACCCTAGCTTTCCTCCTGACTTCATTTATACACAGAGAAATCAAGACTTTTTTTTTGCTTATTTAGCTCTGCCATATGTACATATCTTTGTTCTTTTACATATATTCTTTTATGCTCATTTCTATCACCTGAAGCAGTTGAAATACTATAAACGACTCTTAATATCAAAAGAGAATAGCTTCCCGCTTCATGACTTCATATTTCTAATCACATTTATATCACTTCATACAGTCCTGTTCTTGGTACCTAAGCTGACTATCAAATAAGATGGCTTCATATTATTTTGGGAAATTGATACTCTGAACAGATAAGAACATTTCTAATACCTAAACCATCCATTTAAAAGCTAATATTTGGAATTATTTACTTATTTCACAGCTACATTTCTAAAATGTAATGCCCATTCTTTACCTTATTAAATAGACGACAAGAGTAATGCTTAATCCTTTTCTAACTAGCTGTGCTCATAATTATGCCCATCAGCATTTGTATTCACTCTAAATACATTGACAGCTGCAGCACTCCTGAGGTTAGGTTTGCTTTTAAAGTAAATGACTACAGGTAAACTGTGATGATTCTGATGTCCGTTTGTGAGTGTTTTCTTATTTTTTTCACAATAGATCAGCTACTAACACTTTCTTCCTATTGCTAATCAGGTGTTCACTATCATTTGGTAAGAAATCAAGGTTTCCAAGGAAACCAGGTGAACACATTTGCTAAGAGAATACTCTTAATTCTACATAAATTACCAAGTCATTTGACTATTGTTTGAGGGTTGGACATACTTCCCATGCAATGCTCTTGAGCTTTATTACAATTATTTTCTTCATTCTTCCAAAGACTTTCTTACATATTTCCTGTGAGGCTAGTGTCTGAATCTGGATACAGCTGAGACTGCAGAAACGGGTTGCCACCATCCTTTAAAAATTTGTGAGTGGTTTTTTAGTTATGTTGATTAATAACTGAGAAGCTATTGAAATAAAGGCAGAACTAGTATAAGAACTAAACCTAAAACCAGGAGTTTCATTAAAACCATTCTTGACAGAAACCAAAGAGGATCTCCTTCTTAAAAGCAAAAAATAAGAGTACAGTGTTCACCCTGAAGTTCTTGATTTCTTATAACTTCCCTCATGCTGATAATACGATACACAGTGTTTATATACTAGCTAAATGATTTCTATTTTGTTCCAGAAATGTTTAGCTAAATGAATAGTTTATGAATAGTAAAATAGTTTTGAAAATACATTCCTTTACCTAGTAAAGGAAAAGGATAACTTTAAGTTTGGGACTAATTTATAAAATTAAAATATATTTTGATCACTAATAAATATTAAATTGCATTTTGAAGTTAAATATCTTTATGTATTATTAAGGAAATAAAAATAAACAATTTTCTTTTTACTGATTGCTTTACTGATATGTAAATATGAGTGACAGACAACTAAAAAGAAATTGCACAGAATTTTTGAAAGCTTTCAGGGGGAGATAACCCATTGAGTTAATTATTTTTTCCTTTACAATGAGAAGATGATTTTGAATATTTGGTAACAAATCACCATCTCAATTAAAAATGATTCCTATTAGGGGCTTAAAAGCTGCTACTTCATTTTATTTGTGCCTTGGCCATTAGACTGTATAATAAAAGAAATTAAAGTGAAAGGAAATTAGTTTGAATGCTGTATAGTACAGAATTAAGGAACAAATGAAAAATGTTTCTCAAAAACAGTGTTACATTATTTAATTTACATGTAATATTTGAATCTCTCATTATTAGCTATATAATCAAAGAGCCAAGCAACCAAACTATTGTTTGAGGTCATTTACCATCAATCAGATGCTGCTTCACACATGCAGTAAGAGGAAGGTTATATTCACGACTCTCTGGGAATGAAAATTTCTGTGATTATTTTCAGTTGCGGCTATTTTTCACCTGTGTAAGAATAAAGATATCTCTGTTTTCATTTATATGACTCAGTATTTGAAACAGATCGAGAGATCCAGAATAGAGCAATCAGAGCTTTTCAAGAATCAGTCACTATTTCAGGGAAACATTCCTCTGCTTACATTTGCTGTTCTCCTTAATATTAAAACATCAAAACAGTGTGAAAACACCAGGAGCTACTTCCATGCATCTTAAAAACTGTTTCATGAAAGATGTTTAGGGTTCTACACTTTGGGACTTGGAAGTTTAAGCGATCTTACTTGTTCATCTTGTTATCCAGGGCTGCACTGCATAGCAGTGTTATTTGTCCCCTGCAGAAAATTGTGGGGGGTGACTTTCATATTGTTTGCCCATCTAAATGGTGTCCTCTAAGACAGTTTAATGCCAGACTGTAACACTATGGCAAACTTAGAGCATTGTCATTAAACTGATCTGTCATCTATAAAATTACTGAACTCTACCAAAGTATTTTATTTCTGTGTTTTGAAAATAAAGCAATTCAAGTTTCAAGACCAAAGCAGAAAACACAACTTGAATGATATAAGATTTGGATTATATTGTAGTTCTAAGTTTAGTTCAGTTCAGTGGCTCTGTTGTATCTGACTCTTTGAGACCCCTTGGACTGCAGACAGCACACCACGCCTCCCTGTCTATCACCAACACCCGGAGTTTACTCAAACTCATGTCCAGCGAGTCAGTGATGCCCTCCAACCATCTCATCCTTTGTCATCCCCTTCTCCTCCTGCCTTCAGTCTTTCCCAGCATCAGGGTCTTTTCCAATGAGTCGGCTCTTCACATCAGGTGGCCAAAGTATTGGAGTTTCAATTCAGCATCAGTCCTTCCTATGAGTATTCAGGATTGATTTCCTTTGATCTTCTTGTAGCCCAAGGGACTCTCAAGAGTCTTCTTCAACATCACAGTTCAAAAGCATCAGTTCTTCGGCACTCAGCTTTCTGTACAGTCCAACTCTCACATGCATACATGACGACTGGAAAAACCATAGCTTTGACTAGATGGGACTTTGTTGGCAAAGTAATGTCTCTGCTTTTTAATATGCTGTCTAGGTTGGTCATAGCTTTTCTTCTAAGAAGCAAGTGTCTTTTAATTTCATGGCTGCGGTCACCATCTGCAGTGATTTTGGAGCCTAAAAAAATAAAGTCTCTCACTGTTTCTATTGTTTCCCCATCGACTTGCCATGAAGTGAAGTGATGAGCCTGGATGCCACGATCTTAGTTTTTTGAATGTTGAGTTTTAAGCCAGCTTTTTCACTCTCCTTTTTCACTTTCATCAAGAGGCTTTTTAGTTATTCACTTTCTGCCATAAGGGTGGTGTCCTCTGTGTTTCTGAGCTTATTGCTATTTCTCCTGGCAATCTTGATTCCAGCTTGTGCTTCATCCAGCCTGGCATTTCACATGATCTGCACATAAGTTAAATAAGGCAGGGTGGCAATATACATCCTTGACATACTCCTCTCCCAGTTTTGAACCAGTNATTCACTTTCTGCCATAAGGGTGGTGTCCTCTGTGTTTCTGAGCTTATTGCTATTTCTCCTGGCAATCTTGATTCCAGCTTGTGCTTCATCCAGCCTGGCATTTCACATGATCTGCACATAAGTTAAATAAGGCAGGGTGGCAATATACATCCTTGACATACTCCTCTCCCAGTTTTGAACCAGTCAATTGTTCCATGTCTGGTTCTAACTGTTGCTTCTTTACCTGCCTACAGACTTCTCAGCAGGCAGGTCAGGTGGTCTGGTATTCCCATATCTTTAAGAATTTTCTACAGTTAGTTGTGATCTACACAGTCAAAGGCGTTGGCGTAGTCAATAAAGCAGAAGTAGATGTTTTTCTGGAGCTCTTTTGCTTTGTCTATGAGGGAATGGATGTTAGCAACTTGATCTCTGGTTCCTCTGTCTTTTCTGAACCCAGCTTGAACATCTGGAATTTCACAGTTCATATACTGTTGAATCCTGGCTTGGAGGATTTTGAGCATTACTTTGCTAGTGTGTGAGATGAGTGCAATGGTGTGGTAGTTTGAACATTCCTTGGGATTCCTTTTCTTTGGGATTGGAATGAAAACACCTTTTCCAGTCCTGTGGCCACTGCTGAATTTTCCAAACTTTGCTGGCATATTTAGTGCAGTACTTTAACAGCACTTCAAAAATAAGACCTTATAAGTATTTGATTCTTTACAGTTTACAATAAGCTTTGTAGAGTAACAGTAAAAAAAAAAAAAAAAAAACAGTGATAATAATAACATTCTCAGTTCTCAAATACACTGAATGGAGGCTAAAGAATTCTTTAGCTTTCCTAGTGATTCAGATGGTAAAGAATCTCCCTGTAGTGTAAGAGACCTGGATTCAGTCCCTGGAGAAGGGAACAGTATTTTTGTCTGGAGAATCCCTTGGACAGAAGAGCCTGGTGGGCTATATATAGTCCATGGGGTGGCAAAGTATGGTCTTTTGAGGTCAGCAAGGATATTAGAATTTCATTGCTCTTTTCTCTAACAGTGAAAAGTAGAGCGTTTTTTCCATCTCTCACATTCAAATGCTGTATTATTAGATTCTGAAAATTTCCATGAAGAAATGGTGTAAGCAATAACAAATCTCAAACTAGAGATATGTGTTATGTCTTGTGAAAATGTCTTATATCAAGTATTTTTTAACATATATGCTCTCTATGTGATCTGATCATCTTTATTCTCTTTCTGTTCCTTCTTAAAACTTGTGGGTATGTATATATACATGCTTATATGTGTATTTACTGTATATACCTACATATAAACAAATGGATACTTTATGCAGATGGTGAGTTCTTATGGTGTTTGAGGATATAGTTAAGTAGGCTAAGTAGACTTCTTAAAAGAATGACCATAATTCATTGACCATCTCATCATGGGGAAGTCTGGTGGTATTAGTATTGAACATTTTCTTTCCAAACGAGGCATAGTATGTTGAATGACACCACAAGATCTACAAATACTTTTGAAACCTATTGTAAAAGACTAGCATATATTTGTGTTCCAAGGGCTAAGCTAGGAACTGTATGCTAGTTTCTAAGGATTTCTGTGAGCCTTTTTCATCTTGCCCTTGGCTGACTCAATTCTGTAGCTGGGGAGATGTGGGGCAGTTATTTGAACTAGAGTGCCTTTGGAGAGTCCCCACCATTAAAATAGTCTCCATTGGCTTAACTTGTGAATAAACTCATACATTCCAAAAGCAAAGAGGCAAAAAAGAAAATATAAACATTTTTCCCCCTACACTTGCTTATAATGGGGTTTATTGTTGGTAAGAGGAATTTGTGAAAAAATTTTCTTTTTGAAATGGAATAGGATAAATAGAACTTTATTGCACCTGGGAATGAATGTTCTTTGAATCCATTTCAAATGTGTTTTGCATATGCTTAGCCTAATATGCTAGCTTTCCTTTGGCAGAAAAGTACTCTGCTATGCCCCTTCTTTTTGACCTAGCAATTCATTAACAGATATCTCAATTTACTGGTCAATCACAATTTACTAAAAACTGCCTATAGGCAAAGTTTGCAATACAGAGTGATGTTCTCCAAGGACAAGAATTCTCTTGCATCATCCTCAGTTTCCTACCATCTAGAGATATAATGGGAAACAGAGAAAAGTGTTTTCAAACTCTGTATCTATCCTTTAGTGCAACAAAGTTCATGTGCTCAGGTGTGTCCAGCTTTACAACCCCATGGACCGTAGCCCACTGGGCTCCTCTCTCTGTGGAATTTTTCAGGCAATAATGCTAGAACAGGTTGCTATTTCCTACTCCAGGGGATAGTCCCAACCCAAGGATCAAACTTGCATCTTTTAGGTTTCTTGCATTGGCGGCAAATTCTTTACCACCCTGCCACAGTGCGACAATGACAGAATGGTAATTTATTTTGGGTCACATAAGTGATTCATGTTCAAAATACTTGTTTGATCCCAAACTTATGGGCAGATATGTTTCATGAGATTAAAATATCTCACAGTGTCCCTGTTAGCCTTGCATTTTATTTGTCTGATCTATATTCTTTTTTGAGCAATAAGCTAATAAATATTCTAACCAGGTTTTTTTTTTATTAATTCTTTTTGCTTTCCTTTTGTGACTTTTGACTGACATCTATTCACTTCAAGGGTGATTTTCCTGTTGGCAAGAGGCAGAAGAGACACACCAAGCATCACCTTCAGGAACAAGCAATTTAAGTACTATAATGAGATGGGTCTTTTCAGAATCTATAATTGGTGACAAGGTATGGCAGTTTCATATCAGACAAAGATGTACAACACAGAGCTTATTAATGAGGATGAAGCGTCATACTCAAGAAAGCTTCCTGTGACTATAAGACAGGAGAATATAACAGATAGTGTAGGTTGTTACTAAGTCCAATATCTCCAATTTGCATCATAAAACCTTTATGTAAGCCAATTCAAGCTAACCCAGGATGGGATATTTTTCCCCTCTAGACTTCACTAGGGTAGCCAGCAATCCATCACTTTGGATCCCAGCCCTCACAGACAACAGCAATAATCATCTAAGCTTGCAGATATGCTCAATTTAATTGGGTTAGTTTAGTAACCTTTCTTGTATTAGAGCCAACTTGCAAAGAGATGTAATATTTTCACAGTTATGAAGATATAGCAGCTGGCCATAGTGAGATTTGATTGTGGATCAAGAAATCAGATTTTCATCAAGTTAAGAACTCTTCATGGAAATGTATATGGAATAAATAATAAAGTAAAATGATTAACAAGAAGACTTACAAAGATATTGGCAAAGCATAGGAAAACTGTCTTACTGGCAAAGCTGAAATCTGTTACGTAGCTTATTCAGATGATTTTTACTTATATTTCAGAGAAAACACATTAATTTTAAATAAAATCAAAAGATAAAAAAGTAGATATTGAATTAATACATTATTTTAATATTAAGAAGATCTGTGAAACTTCAAGAGTTCAAATTATTTTGTTGATGTCAAATTTAGACCCACGTTCTGGAGAAGGAAATGGCAACCCACTCCAGCGTTCTTGCCTGGAGAATCCCAGGGACGGGGGAGCCTCATGGGCTGCTGTCTATGGGGTCACAAAGAGTCGGACATGACTGAAGCAACTTAGCAGCAGCAGCAGCAACACGCTAAGCTTTATACAATTTTCTAGGAAGGTAGCACTGTCTTCCTTTTAACATTCTTAAACACTTAAAAAGTTAATAACTTTGATATAGTCGAATAGAGTTTTAAAGAAAGTCGTAAAGAGAATCCACGCTACAAGTTCTCGGTGCTTTGTTCTAACTGATGGATGATGCTTTTTCTTTTGAGAGCAATAGAAAACAAGTACCTTTTCTTAATAGAGCCTCATGGGCTGCTGTCTATGGGGTCACAAAGAGTCGGACATGACTGAAGCAACTTAGCAGCAGCAGCAGCAACACGCTAAGCTTTATACAATTTTCTAGGAAGGTAGCACTGTCTTCCTTTTAACATTCTTAAACACTTAAAAAGTTAATAACTTTGATATAGTCGAATAGAGTTTTAAAGAAAGTCGTAAAGAGAATCCACGCTACAAGTTCTCGGTGCTTTGTTCTAACTGATGGATGATGCTTTTTCTTTTGAGAGCAATAGAAAACAAGTACCTTTTCTTAATTGTAACCTGGGACCTATTTTAATGAGGCAAGTGACGAAAATGCTGAAGAATAAAACACTGTAGTCTCTTCACCATCTGTAGCGTATTAACAAATTTCCTTGATGAACTGTTTATAATGTAATTACCAAGAAAAATAAGGTGGAAATAAAACAGAATGAAAGGTAAAGGACTGTCGAACTTAAAATGCCCCCTCCCTGGTCATCAAGCATTCATTTGCAGAGAAAGGGACCTTCCTTTCAACATGCATTGCTTAAGGCATGGGATGTGTCTTACTGTTTATTATTAGGGACCCTTTATTCTATTAAGCTGTAGGATTCTCCCTCAGATTGTCACACTATGATAATGTTTCTAGGGAGTTCATGAATTTTTCAAGTAATTGGAATATTTCTTGAGGTCCAAGTTTGGCCTTCATTGATTATAAGCTGGAAATCATAGCTCAAGAAAACTTTTAGAAATATTTAAAATTATAATTATACAGAGTGAAAACACCCAGGACCATATTAGAAACCAGCAGTGATTGCATGGATATTATTACTAATCCATTGCACATGACAAGTTAAGGGAAGCTAGAAGCATTTCCTTTTGTGCATCAGAAGTAAAGAGAAAGAATTCCAAGGGTCAGAGATTGGCTTATCCTGTTTGGTCAGGGATAAGTCAGGGATAATTAATTAGAATTATAGATACTAGGGAGCTTGGAAAGACCTACTATGTTTCACTCCCTCTAACCAAGGTTTGTTCTTACCCTCAGGACTCTGTGTGTGTGTGTATGTATGTGTGTATGTGTGTATATGTGTTTCTGTATCTGTCTTTCGGGTTTAACCAAGACACTGGTGAAAAACCTGGAATAAGTTTGTTCCCTGTCTGACTCAGCATTTATGAAGTGAGGAAATGAAAGGGAGAGAGAGGATTCATTTGATTCATTAAGACTATCCAGTATCTTAGGTGATACATTAAAAATAAGTGCTGTCGGATGTAATATGACATAGAAATTTCTAATTTAGTGAATCTATTTATGCACTAAATTTATGTTTCATATATCCATTGTGCTTGTTTCCCACTTTATATTTACCAGCAAAGTATGTTGAGTAGAGTGTGGGCTTTGATATCAGATAATTTTGAGATCAAGCACTGGGAAGTCCTTCTTACTATTAAGAAATGCAAGCCACAGATAAGCCTTGGCCTCATTGAGCTTTGATTTTTCTCATTCATGAGCAAAAGTAATACTGTCCACTTCATAGGACTGGTTTAGTGGCTAGAAATTATATATGAAAAGTACCTGTCTTAGGAATTAGCGTTTACTAGATGCCCAGTGGATATTGTTGCTGTTGTCATTTCTACTGTTGTTATACGAGCAAGAGGGTCTTTGGAGAAAGGATAGTTGTCTGGGAAAAGACTAGTGGGGGATCTTAAGGTAGAGTCTCTTTCAGATATCTTGCTCTTGTAACAAATTACGTTTGTGCCTTTTCTCCAGGTGAGTCATTCACATCCAGCCTGGCCAGCTGCTTATAATGTCGCCTCTCTTTCACTTTCACTAAGTGTTCAGTAATAAAAATAAGATGACAATTTGCCACTTCCAAGTGTGGTGACTCAGCCCTCAGGGTTGTTTGTGAAGTCACTTACCTTTCCCTCACTTTGTGCCGTACGACATTGAAGAAAGAGTGTTAGGTGGCATAAACAATTTTTTTCCTTATCCTGAAATTTTAAAAAAGTTAAGTATCGCACCTTTTCTGTTAAATAATGTTTTTTCTTTCTTTTTTTTTTTTACAAAATAATTAAAAGGGAATTAGACAAGTATCAGTAAATTATTAACATCAAAATTCAAATATATTTCTGTCTAATTAAATATGTTAAATATCTACAAATTCAAGACTGTTGTAGACGTAGGCTTTATAACAGGCATAATAATAGTCAAAGTTATTTCAGTAGTGAAATGTAATAGAAATAGGAGGAATTTGTGTGTAAGAAGAAGATATTTTTTAAAGAGTTTAGTATTAAGGGAAACAAAAGGCTAGGAAGCTAACCAAGAATGACAAATGATTGTTTTCAGTTAAATGAAAATATAAAATATGTCCTTTAAAATGAATGAAGACATATTTTATCCTGTTTTTTTTTTTTTTTGACATGTATCATTTTTCCAGGGCAATTGTTTGAATATTTTAGTTACTTTTATTTTATTTTATTTTTTATTGTGTATGGGATGATCTGGAGGGAAGATGTGGGGTGGGAGGTGGGAGGGGGGTTCATGTTTGGGAGTTCGTGTAAAAAAATAAATAAATACAAAAAAAAAATATTCTTTTATGGTTTATCATTGGATACTGAATATTGCTCTCTGCTATACAGTAGAGCCTTGTCAGCTGCTAATAATTTCTGAAGTTTGAAACTGGTGACCAGTCATCAGGTGTTGAGCTGAAACTTTCATAGTTGTCAGCATTTTTTATTCCTCTTATCCCTGTAAGTGAACGTTTTTGCAGAGAGTCCAGTATCACACTATCACTGGCTGAAAATAATTTGAAATTGGAGTTATTAGAACCTACCTATCTGTGAAACTATCCAACTTGTTCAGTTCTCAGTAGAAAAAGGAAACTATTAAATCTTTATCAAGTATTTAAATTTCAACACTTGTCTTTTTGTTCTTCTTTGAGGCAACTTTTTTTTTTTTTTTTTAGTATTTCTCAAGTTTTACATCTGTGCATAAAGACATGTTTTAGCTCCTGGGTCCTCCCATGTTGTATACCTTATTTCAGTAACTCTCAATCCTTTGTTCCCAAAAGCGGGGAAGTGCTCCCCGGTATTTATGAGAAGATGAAAAAATTAAAAGAAAACAAACTTGTTCACTTTGCTTCACAGATTATTCCTTTTTTAAGTTAATGTCCTCTCCCTTTGTGGTTTTTCTTGTGAGCAATGAGTAGCATAGGAAATAATATGTTATGTGTCTAAAAAGGTTAGCATTCTCTTAAAAGATTTAAGCATTGCTGACCATGAAAGAGGTGGCAGGTAAACTTTCAGAGAAAGAGAGTAACTGGCAGCTTTTTGGTGGCAATAGCAAGCAAATGTGTTGTCTTGATTTGTAAAGGGTTTTAATGTCATCAATAGTAATTCAGCAAAGAGAGAGTTGTAAAATGCAGCTCAAAATGTAGCAAATTGCATCATTGTTAGTGCTTTAGAATTTTAAAATATCTGCAGCAGATGGTAGAGTGCTAGGAGCAATGTCTTGCTTTAGTGTCTAGGAAAAGTTTATGTCATCATAAACCCTAGCATGATTGTGGCTTCTTTGGCCTGCTTTAAAAAGTTGTTATTTATTTTCCTTCAAATTGTAATTTGCTTTTAAAAATATTTAAGAGTATCAAGAAATCAAAATTTCTTAGAGAAATGGTTCACTTTCCAAAGATATAAAAGAATGTTATATAGTATCCTCAGTAGAGAAATATTCTGAAACANTTTTTTTTTTTTTTGACATGTATCATTTTTCCAGGGCAATTGTTTGAATATTTTAGTTACTTTTATTTTATTTTATTTTTTATTGTGTATGGGATGATCTGGAGGGAAGATGTGGGGTGGGAGGTGGGAGGGGGGTTCATGTTTGGGAGTTCGTGTAAAAAAATAAATAAATACAAAAAAAAAATATTCTTTTATGGTTTATCATTGGATACTGAATATTGCTCTCTGCTATACAGTAGAGCCTTGTCAGCTGCTAATAATTTCTGAAGTTTGAAACTGGTGACCAGTCATCAGGTGTTGAGCTGAAACTTTCATAGTTGTCAGCATTTTTTATTCCTCTTATCCCTGTAAGTGAACGTTTTTGCAGAGAGTCCAGTATCACACTATCACTGGCTGAAAATAATTTGAAATTGGAGTTATTAGAACCTACCTATCTGTGAAACTATCCAACTTGTTCAGTTCTCAGTAGAAAAAGGAAACTATTAAATCTTTATCAAGTATTTAAATTTCAACACTTGTCTTTTTGTTCTTCTTTGAGGCAACTTTTTTTTTTTTTTTTAGTATTTCTCAAGTTTTACATCTGTGCATAAAGACATGTTTTAGCTCCTGGGTCCTCCCATGTTGTATACCTTATTTCAGTAACTCTCAATCCTTTGTTCCCAAAAGCGGGGAAGTGCTCCCCGGTATTTATGAGAAGATGAAAAAATTAAAAGAAAACAAACTTGTTCACTTTGCTTCACAGATTATTCCTTTTTTAAGTTAATGTCCTCTCCCTTTGTGGTTTTTCTTGTGAGCAATGAGTAGCATAGGAAATAATATGTTATGTGTCTAAAAAGGTTAGCATTCTCTTAAAAGATTTAAGCATTGCTGACCATGAAAGAGGTGGCAGGTAAACTTTCAGAGAAAGAGAGTAACTGGCAGCTTTTTGGTGGCAATAGCAAGCAAATGTGTTGTCTTGATTTGTAAAGGGTTTTAATGTCATCAATAGTAATTCAGCAAAGAGAGAGTTGTAAAATGCAGCTCAAAATGTAGCAAATTGCATCATTGTTAGTGCTTTAGAATTTTAAAATATCTGCAGCAGATGGTAGAGTGCTAGGAGCAATGTCTTGCTTTAGTGTCTAGGAAAAGTTTATGTCATCATAAACCCTAGCATGATTGTGGCTTCTTTGGCCTGCTTTAAAAAGTTGTTATTTATTTTCCTTCAAATTGTAATTTGCTTTTAAAAATATTTAAGAGTATCAAGAAATCAAAATTTCTTAGAGAAATGGTTCACTTTCCAAAGATATAAAAGAATGTTATATAGTATCCTCAGTAGAGAAATATTCTGAAACAACAGAGGGTTTTTTTTTTGTTGTTGTTGTTTGTTTTTGTTTATTCCCCTCAACAGAAAAATTCAGTTATATATTGTCCAGTCTAGTTTTAAGTTTCCTGAATAAGGAAGATATTTATACAAAAAACAAAACAAGTTCCAGTGATGTACAAACTCATCACATTTTAGTTCTGGAAGCATCTTTAAATTTTAGCTACTCTTATTCCACTATTTACAAATGATGAAACTGGAATCCCTCAGGATTTATCTGGAATTAGGCCACCAGGTGTCTTTATCTTCCTTGATTTAGATTTTTGGTTTGCGGTTTTTAATATACTAGATTGTAAAGAATTAATAATCTAATTGACATTCTGGCAAGTACAGAAACTTTCTAAATGGAAATTGATAATTGTACAGTAATTGTAGATTTCCCACCTTCAATCTTCTGGAACCTTGAAGAAAATGAGCAGTAGGTTGCCTTATTTTTGAGAATCATGCAAAAATAAAAGTGAGGAATAGAATGAAATGACCTCCTATTTTTTAGAAGGAACAAATATGACAAAAATATTTAAAATTAGAAAATTTCTCACTGGCAAATATTATATAGAAAGGCTCTTTGGTTCTGTATTGTGGTGGCTATTAGAATCACTTTTGATGCCAGTCCATCTGGTTTGAACTCTCAACTCTGCCACTTAATGATTCATGATTTAAGCATGTTTCTTAGTCTCTTAGTTTCTTAGTTTTATCATTTGTAAAATGGACTCTCAACTCTGCCACTTAATGATTCGTGATTTAAGCATGTTTCTTAGTTTCTTAGTTTTATCATTTGTAAAATGGAGTTGCTTATTCCTAGGTGTTGTTATAGGGATTGAATGAGTTAATAATGTAAAACACTTTGCATAGTCTCAGGAAATCAGCAAGTGATAAACTTCAAGCTCTCTGATTTTTATATATTAAACTTCATGCATTATAGGGTGAACTTTATGTCAGGAAAGGAGTGGTTGAGATGAACAGAAATGTGCAAGTAGATATCAAGAAAACTAACTAGGGCCAAAGAATCAGAAGGTTTCCAAAGCAGATTAGTACTAGAAAGGGGTTCCACAAATCACTTTCTGCCTCATTTCTTCCATGCACATATCCCCAGTGTATACAGAATAAGCTACATTTTTTAACCTATACTTTAGTCCCCTCCAACGTTTTGTACCCTAGTTCCATTCTCCTTATCTTGACTTATTTTTCCCCTTAAAACTAAGTATGCTAAGGAGACTATGATGACTACTGAGAAAAGACCTTCAGATAAGAATAAAATAAGAAGGTGCAGGAGCAGTGGCCAAGAAGAGATACCCCATGTCCAAGGTCAGGAGCAGCAGCAGTGAGGAGATACCTGCTTTCCAAATTAAAATAAACCCAAGTAAGATGGTAGGCACTGAGAGAGGGCATCAGAGGGCAGACAGACTGAAACTGCAATCACAGACAACTAGCCAATTTGATCACATGGACCACAGCCTTGTCTAACTCAATGAAACTAAGCCATGCCATGTGGGGCCACCCAAGACGGACAGGTCATGGTGGAGAGATCTGACAGAATGTGGTCCACTGGAGAAGGGAAAGGCAAACCACTTCAGTATTCTTGCCTTGAGAACTCCATGAACATCTTGAAAATGCAAAAAGATAGGATACTGAAAGATGAACTCCTCAGGTCGGTAGGTGCCCAATATGCTACTGGAAATCAGTGAAGAAATAACCCAGAAAGAATGAAGGGATGGAGCCAAAGCAAAAACAACACCCAGTTGTGGATGTGACTGGGTTAGAAGCAAGGTCCAATGCTTTAAAGAGCAATATTGTATAGGAATCTGGAATGTTAGGTCCATGAATCAAGCAGATTGGAGGTGGTCCAACAGGAGATGGCAAGAGTGAACAGCAACATTATAGGAATCAGCGAACTAAAATGGATTGGAATGGGTGAATTTAACTCAGATGACCGTTATATCTACTACTGTGGGCAGGAATCCCTTAGAAGAAATGAAGCAGCCATCTAGTCAACAAAAGAGTCTGAAATGCAGTACTTGGATGCAATCTCAAAAACAACAGAATGATCTCTGTTCATTTCCAAGGCAAACCATTCAATATCATGGTAATCCAAGTCTATGCCCCTATCAGTAATGCTGAAGAAGCTGAAGTTGAACAGTTCTTTGAAGACCTACAAGACCTTTTAGAACTAATACCCAAAAAAGATGTCCTTTTCATTATAGGGGAAAAGTGAAGACATTCAGCCGTGTCCAACTCTTTGTGACCCCATGGACTGACTGTAGCCCACAAGGATTCTCCATCCATGGGATTTTCCAGGCAAGAGTACTGGAGTGAGTTGCCATTCCCTTTTCCAGGGGATCTTCCCAACCCAGGGACTGAACCTGGGTCTCCTGCATTGCAGGAGGATGCTTTATTGTCTGAACCACCAGGGAAGTCCCATTATAGGGAACTGGAATGCAAAAGTAGGAAGTCAAGAAACACCTGGAGTAACAGGCAAATTTGCCCTGGAGTACAGAATGAAGCAGGGCAAAGGTTAATATTTGCCAAGAGAACGCACTGGTCAGCAAACACCCTCTTCCAACAACACAAGAGAAGACTCTACACATGGACATCACCAGACAGTCAACACTGAAATCAGATTGATTATATTCTTTGCAGCCAAAGATGGAGAAGCTCTATCCAGTTAGCAAAAACAAGACCGGGAGCTGACTGTGGCTCAGATCTTGAACTCCTGAATTATGCCAAATTCAGACTTAAATTGAAGAAAGTGGGGAAAACCACTAGACCATTCATGTATGAACTAAATCAAATACCTTATGATTATACAGTAGAAGTGAAAAATAGATTTAAGGGCTGGAAAGGGAGGCATGGGCTGCATCCTTGGTGCTTAGGGTAAGGACAGGGCCTGAATGCCCTGAGGACAATCTGAGGGGGCTAATGTGAGATAGCAACCCAAACTGTGGGATCACCAGAGAGAATATGAAAAGAGAACTTTCCCAGGAAAAGCTCTAACGGGCAGCCTGGCCTGCTCACAGAACAAAGGATTGAGCAAATGTCAGAGGAGAGGTAGCTGGCAGCATACAGGCCCCATCAGAGTCAGAGAGGCAGGCGAGAGACAGCCAGAGCCAGGAGGCAAGGGGCTGCTCCAGTCTCGACCCCAGAGACCGGCATCCTCCACCAAACTGTGAACAGGCTCCCAGTTGCTAACCACATCTTCCTGGCATCCTAGATGGTTGACATCTGCCAGGAGGTTCGCAGCCAGAGATCAGTTCCCCAGAGGAGACACACAGCACACCGGGCATGGCACACCCAGGAGACTGAGTGGGACTGGGGAGGTGATTAAAATGCATGGGTCACCTGGGGCAGCACGCTCACCAAGCACCCGGTTGCCTGAGCTGCTTGGACCTCGAAAGGACACAAAGTGCATGCCTAACTGAGTCTGTGCCCTTGGGGAGTACCCGAGAACCTGAGTGGCTTAGGTTCTCAGTAGTGCCCGAGAATGCAGTGGGAAGTGCACGAAATGCAGGTGCCCTGCAGAGCACCCTGGAGCCTGAGCTGGGGCAAACTCACGTGATCCATACACTGCGACACCCCCCACACATGCCAGCATTATTTGTTTGTAGTGTTCCTCACTCCCCACAACATTGATTACTGGCTAGATTGCACTCTCCCCTTTTGACTCCCCCTCGTCTCCTCGTGGTCACCTCTATATCCCTCCTCCCTCTTCTCTTCTCCATGTAACTCTGTGAACCTCTCTGGGTGTCCCTCACTTTTGGAGAGTTGTTTCACCATTAACCTAGATGGTTTATCATCTGTGCCATGTGGATGGAGAAGTCTTGAGGCTACTGTAAGAATAAGACTGAAAACTAGAGGCTGGAGGCTTAACTCCAGAACTTGAGCACATCAGAGAACTCCTGATTCCAGGGAACATTAATATACAAGAGCTCACCCCAAAGCCTCCATACCTATACTGAAACCAAGATCAAACTCAAAGAGCAAGTGTTAAAAGCGGCAAGTAAAACGCAACAAATAACACACAAGGGGATTCCCATAAGGGTAACAGCTGATCTTTCAATAGAAACTCTTCAGGCCAGAAGGGAATGGTAGGACATACTTAAAGTGATGAAAGAGAAAAACCTACAACCTAGATTACTATACCCAGCAAGAATCTCTTTCAAATATGAAGGAGAAATCAAAAGCTTTACAGACAAGCAAAAACTGAGAGAATTCAGCACCACCAAACCAGCTCTTCAACAAATGCTAAAGGATCTTCTCTAGACAGGAAACACCAAAATGGTTTGTAAACTCAAACCCAAAACAACAAGTAAATGGCAACAGCATCATACTTATCAATAATTACCCTAAATGTAAATGGGTTGAATGCCCCAACCAAAAGACAAAGACTGACTGAATGGATACAAAAATAAGATCCCTATATATGCTGTCTACAAGAGAACCACCTCAAACCAAGGGACACATACAGACTGAAAGTGAAGAGCTGGAAAAAGATATTTCATCAAACAGAGACCAAAAGAAAGCAGGAATAGCAATACTCATATCAGATAAAATAGACTTTGAAATAAATATCATGAAAAGAGGCAAAAAAGGACACTACATAATGATCAAAGGATCAATCCAAGAAGAAGATATAATAATTATAAATATATAGGCAAATAACATAGGAGCACCTCAATACATAAGGCAAATGCTAACAAGTATGAAAGGGGAAATAACAGTAACACAATAATAGTGGGAGACTTTAATACTCCACTCACGCCTATGGATAGATCAACCAAAGAGAAAATTATCAGGGAACACAAACTTTAAATGATACACTGAACCAGTTAGACCTAATTGATATCTATAGGACTTTTCACTCCAAAACAATTAATTTCACCTTTTTCTCAAGTGTACATGGAACATTCTCCAGGATATATCCCATCCTGGGCCATAAATCTAACTTTGATAAATCCAGAAAAACTGAAATCATTTCAAGCATCTTTTCTGATCACAATGCAGTAAATTAGTTGTCAACTATAGGGAAAAAAAAAACTATTAAAAATACAAATATATGGAGGCTGAACAACAGACTTCTGAATAACCAACAAATCACAGAAGAAATAAAAATATACATAGAAACAAATGAAAATGGAAACATGACAACCCAAAACCTATGGGACTCAATAAAAGCAGTGCTAAGGGGAAGGTTCATAGCAATATAAGCTTACCTCAAGAAACAAGAGAATAGTCAGATAACTAGCCTAACTTTATACCTAAAGCAACTAGAAAAAGAAGAAATGAAGAACCCTAGGCTTAGTAGAAGGAAAGAAATCATAAAAATTAGAGCAGAAATAAATGAAAAAGAAACAAAGGAGGCTATAGCAAAAATCAACAAAACTAAAAGCTGGTTCTTTGAGAAGATAAATAAAATAGACAAACCATTAGCCAGAGTTATCAAGAAAAAAAGGGAGAAGAATCAAATCAACAAAATTAGAAATGAAAATGGAGAAATCGCAACAGACAACACAGAAATACAAAGGATCATAAGAGACTACTATAAGCAACTTTATGCCAATCAAATGGACAGCTTGGAAGAAATGGACTAATTCTTAGAAAAGTATAAACTTCCAAAACTAGTAGGAAATAGAAAATCTTAACAGAACCATCAGAAGCACAGATATCAAAACTGTAATAAAAAATCTTCCAACAAACAAAAGCCCAGGACCAGATGGCTTCACAGGGGGATTCTACAAAAAATTTAGAGAAGAGCTAACACCTATCCTACTCAAACTCTTCCAGAAAATTGCGGAGGAAGGTAAATATCCAAACTCATTTTATAAAGCCACCATCACCCTAATGCCTAAACCAGACAAAGATGCCACAAAAAAAGAAAGCAACAGGCCAATATCACTGATGAACCTAGATGCAAAAATCCTCAACAAATTCTAGCAAGCAGAATCCAATAACATATTAAAAAGGTCATACATCATGACCAAGTGGGTTTTATCCAACGGATACAAAGATTCTTCAATATTTGCAAATCAATCAATGTGATACACCATATTAACAAATTGAAAGGTAAAAACTATATGATTATCTCAATAGATGCAAATAAAGTCTTTGACAAAATTCGGCACCCATTTATGATAAAAACTCTCCAGAAAGCAGGCATAGAAGGAATATATTTCAACATAATAAAAGCAATATATGATAAGCCCACAGCAAACATTATCCTCAATGGCTAAAAATTGAAAGCATTTTATCTTAAGTCAAGAAAAAGACAAGGGTGTTCACTCTCACTACTACTATTCAACATAGTTTTGAAAGTTTTACCACAGCAATCAGAGAAGAAAAAGAAATAAAAGGAATCCAGATTGGAAAAGAAGTAAAACTCTCACAGTTTGCTGATGACATGATCCTTTATGTAGAAAACCCTAAAGACAGAACCAGAAAATTGCTAGAGCTAATCAATGAATATAGTTAAGTTGCAGAATATAAAATTAATATGCAGAAATCCTTTGCATTCCTATACACGAACAATGAGAAAACAAAAAGAATCCTATTCACCATTGTGATGAAAAGAATAAAATACTTAGGAATCAATGTACGTAAAAAAAACAAAAGATCTTTATATAGAAAACTACCAAACACTGATGAAACAAATCAAAGATGACACAGATAGATGGAGAAATATACCATGTTCATGGATCAGAAGAATCAAAATAGTGAAAATGAGTACACTGCTCAAAGCAATCTATAGATTCAATGCAATCCCTATCAAGCTACCAATGGTATTTTTCACAGAACTAGAACAATAATTTCACAATTTGTATGAAAATACAAGAAAACGTCAAATAGCCAAAGCAATCTTGAGAAAGAAGAATGGAACTGGAGGAATCAACCTGCCTGACTTCAAGCTCCACTACAAAGCCGCAGTCATCAAGATAGTATGGTACTGGCACAAAGACAAAAATATAGATCAATGGGAAAAAATAGCCCAGAGATAAATCCATGCACCTATGGACACCTTATCTTTGACAAAGGAGGCAAAAATATACAATGGAGAGAAGACAATCTCTTTAGCAAGTGGTGCCGGGAAAACTGGTCAACCACCTGTAAAAGAATGAAACGAGAACACTTTCTAACATCATACACAAAATAAATTCAAAATAGATTAAAAATCTAATGTAAGACCAGAAATTATGAAACCCTTAGAGGAAAACAGGCAAAACACTCCCTGACATAAATCACAGGAGGATCTTCTATGACCCACCTCCCAGAGTATGGAGATAAAAGCAAAAATAAACAAATGGAACCTAATTAAACTTAAAAGCTTTTGCATAATGAAGGAAACTATAAGTAAGGTGAAAAGACAGCCTTCAGAATGGGATAAAATAATAGCAAATGAAGCAACTGACAAAAAATGAATCTCAAAAATATACAAGCAACTCAATACCAGAAAAATAAGTGACCCAATCAAAAAATGGGCCAAACAACTAAACAGACATTTCTCCAAAAGAGACATACAGATGGCTAACAAACACATGAAAAGATGCTCAACCTCACTCATTATCAGAGAAATGCAACTCAAAACCACAGTGAGGTACCATCTCACGCCAGTCAGAATGGCTGCTATCAAAAAGTCTACAAACAATAAATATTGGAGAGGGTGTGGAGAAAAGGCAATCCTCTTAACACTGTTGATAGAAATGCAAACTAGAACAGCCAATACTTAAAAAATTGGAAACAGAACTGCCATATGACCCAGCAATTCCGCTGCTGGACATACACACCAAGGAAACTAGAATTGAGACTGTGTTCCCCAATGTTCATCGCAGCACTGTTTACAATATCTAGGACACGGAAGCAACCTAGATGTCCACTGACAGATGAATGGATAAGAAAGCTGTGGTTACATATACACAATGGAATATTAATTACTCAGCTATTAAAAAGAACACATTTGAGTCAGTTCCAATGAGGTGGATGAAACTGGAGCCTATTACACAGAGTGAAGTAAGTCATAAATAAAAACACCATTATACTATATTAATGCATATATATCAAATTTAGAAAGATGGTAATGACAACCCTATATGCAAGACAGCAAAAGAGACAGAAATATAAAAAACAGGCTTTTCAAGTATGCAGGAGAAGGTGAAGGTGGGATGATTTGAGAGAGTAGCATTGAATCATGTAAATTACCAAATGTGAAATAGATAACCAGTCCAAGTTCAATGCATGAAACAGGGCACTCAAAGCTGGTGCACTGGGACAACCTAGAAGGATGAGATGGGGAGGGAGAGGAGAGGGGACTCCAGGATGGGGGACACATGTACACCCATGGCTGATTCATGTCAATGTATGGCAAAAACCACCACAATATTGTAAAGTAATTAGCCTCCAATTAAATAAATAAATTTTAAAATAAATAAAATGGCTAAAACAACAATATTTAAAAAAAAAATACCTTGTGGGAAATGAGAAAGGAGCGTTTTTATCCTTTCCCTTAGCATCACAAAAAATCTAACATAGAGTCAACTTCAGTTGTTTCATGCAATTCAGCCCAATTCCTGGTACCAAGGGAACAGATCAAAATTTTTACTAACTAGTTGTTAAACCTCACCCCCATCCCCCACAATCTCTTCCTAAAGGCAACATACCCAACATGGTTCTATTCATAAAAAGCTAAAGGATAAAGTAAACAAACAGTCAAAAACAAAGGCAGAGCACGTTGCTAGGCATGCTAGGGGAGTATTTCCACCATTCTTTTATTCTGAACTTCAGTACTTGTCGCCTTAGTCACCAGGCTCTAGAGATTCTTTTCTTTTGATATAACAGTTTGACATTCATTTATACTCTCTTCAGTTATATGTAAAGTTACTTGTCAGAATCTCACATTCCTTAGTCCTTACCTGTTGCTTGTTAGTTTGTGATCAAGGACAAAGGCATTGATGCTGCTGGTTGATGTCCCTGCCTGTACCTGTCACCACTGACATTCACCTTTCTGATTGTTACCCTTGAAAAACAATATATCATTTCTGAGGGCCATCTCCTTTCATAGATTCAGACCTCGATGTATATTTTAAAAGCCAATTTTTTCCCCACTATCTTTGTTCATCAGTGCAACATAGCTCTCGAACTGCAAGATGCAAAAGAAATCTTCTAGAACATGACTCATTTTTACAAGGGTTCAAAAATGGTGCATATCAAATGAGAATTCAGAAAAACTGAAGTCACCCAAATAATAAACAGGAATACTATAATTCCCCTACAAACTTGAGTAAGTTTTGTCACCCAGTGCCATGTGTGTAATATCCTGGGCCAGAGAGAAATACCAAGGACAGAGCTTTTTCCAGTGACCTAACATCCTTCATTGACTCCCAGAAGCTCTACTGGCATAGAGAGTGCCCAATTCATTCCCTTTCTATGTGTGAAAAATTTTTTTTCCATTATTTCCGTAGCTCAAGTGTAGATGAGTACCTTGGATTGTCAATTTCTGCATCATTTATTGACATGCAGTACACATTGCTAGTGTATTTTCCTTTGGAATGGATAAACCACAACCACATAATACATCTGAAATGTAGGAGGTTCTTGATAAAGAAGTATTTTTTTTTTTCCTGTGTTGGAAGATTGGTAAGATAGCAAAGTTCTTATAACTCAAAAATCTGTGTTAATGGAATGGTCACTTGCAAAATTAGTCCCTACCCTCCATTACTGGCACCGGTTTTCTATTCATTATTTCCCTATTGGCTACTTTTAACTGATTTGCAAAAGACAGTACAAACCAAAGGCAGGACAAAGGTATGTTATATGAACTTGAATCTTGTAAAAAGTGCCAGATTTTATGAAATCACTGTACCTTGGAACAATATCACATTGCCTTACTCCTTTGAACCTGAGTTCTGATATCTCTTTTTTTTTTCAGACACCCACACAAATTCTCCTCTCCAGAGGGTACCCCAACCAGACTATCCAAGTACCTAGCATCTCCTTTTTTAGCTATTGTTGAACCAAAATGAAACTTTGACTTAAGTTATATTTTCAAGAGAAGAGAATGATTTCAGTCTTAGGCTTTGAGAGAAATACAGTTTTTCTCTTTCACATGTTTTCATTTCTCTTTGTATGGAATTCAATAAATAATCCTCAAATACCTTTGGAAACTAACTTGCAACTACAAGAGGGCCAGCCTTTGAATGATACCTAGGATATGGAAGTCAGATTGAAAGACCAAAAGAACACATGAGTTCTTGATAGCATCATTAAATACCTGACATAGACCTGGAGCACACTCAAGATCCAGTTATGTATGCTAATAAATTTCCTTGCAGTTGAGCTGGGAATATCATGTATTTCGAGCAAAAGCACCGTAATTTCATAGACTGAAATTTATAGGAAGAATTATTAGAATTATAAGCAAAAACACTGACAAATCAGCACACAGAAGAATTTGGCCATTTACAAATTGCTGCTGCTGCTGCTAAGTCACTTCAGTCATGTCCGACTCTGTGTGACCCCATAGACGGCAGCCCACCAGGCTCCCCCATCCCTGGGATTCTCCAGGCAAGAATACTGGAGTGGGTTGCCATTTCCTTCTCCAATGCATGAAAGAGAAAAGTGAAAGTGAAGTCGCTCAGTCTGTCCGACTGTTAGCGACCCCATGGACTGCAGCCCACCAGGCTACTCCGTCCATTGGATTTTCCAGGCAAGAGTACTGGGGTGGGGTGCCATTGCCTTCCCCGGTTACAAATTGCAGAAGACAAAATTTCTATGTATAAGGATATTTTATGCATTCCAAAAGAGAATATTTGGGTATTAGAAAATGAGACATTGGAAAACCTGATGAATCACTAAAATATATTTTTCAAGTTTCACTCTGTTTGTATCAGGCTGTGTCAGAGAAATATGAAGGTGTTCTCCCTGCCCTAAATAGTTTCACTGGAAAAATCTACCTCCTTCCAAAAAGAAACTCCTTTTTTATTCTAAATTTAGTGTATATTATCCACAAATATTGATTTATTAATAATTGAGACATAAAACTTTTAAAAAGTATATGTTTTTGTCTTTTGGTATAAGTTTCCAAAATATTGTTAATAGTTTGAAATGAGTTGACGTCTAGCTTTTTTTTCCCTAAGAATTATTATCACATGCAAAACATTTTTTGCATGTAGTCAATCATGATCTACATTTCCAGTTTTAGATAGGAATGAAATTGCAAATGGAATTACTAAGTATTTCTCTTTCAAAATAAGTAAAGCACTATTATGCCATAGATTAATGCATGTGATGAGCCAACTCACATATTTTACAATATGACATGATTCTAATGTCGTAGCAGATATAACATGGCTAGCTTACAAATTGATTCAAATTATGGCCAAGAACCAGTGTTTGAAAAGTACTTCCTTCTTTAAGTCCAGGTTTTCATCCAAATATTTTTTTCCCCTTAACATTATAATCAGTCATAAACAAATCTCAGTTCAGTTCAGTAGCTCAGTTGTGTCTGACTCTGACTCCATGAACCGCAGCACACCAGGCTTCGCTGTCCATCACCAACTCCCAGAGTCCTCCCAACCCCATGTCCATTGAGTTGGTTGATACCATCCAACCATCTCATCCTCTGTCGTCCCCTTCTCCTCCTGCCTTCAATCTTTCCCAGCATCAGGGTCTTTTCAAATGAGTCAACTGTTTGCATCAGGTAGCCAAAGTATTGGAGTTTCAGCTTCAACATCAGTCCTTCCAATGAACACCCAGGACTGATCTCCTTTAGGATGGACTGGTTGGATCTCCTTGCAGTCCAAGGACTCTCAAGAGTCTTCTCCAACACCACAGTTCAAAAACATCAATTCTTCTGTGCTCAGCTTTCTTTATAGTCCATCTCTCACATCCGTACATGACCACTGGAAAAACCATAGCCTTGACTAAATAGACCTTTGTTGACAAAGTAATGTCTCTGCTTTTGAATATGCTATCTAGGTCGGTCATAACTTTCCTTCCAAGGAGTAAGCATCTTTTAATTTCATGGCTGCAATCACCATCTGCAGTGATTTTGGAGCCCCGAAAAATAAAGTCAGCCACTATTTCTACTGTGTCCCCATCTATTTGCCATAGGAGCAATATTTGTCAGACATTGCAGAGTCAGGAAATATGAGACATGATCCCTTCTCTCAAAAATATTTTTCTAATTGTATGGAAGAACCTATGTCTATTAAAGCAGAATAGAACTACGGGCCAGAGCACCACTGGAGATAACAAGCGTTATGGTCCTTGAGAGGAGGGTGTGGTGCCTGTGTGTCTGAGCACTGCCTGGACACCAGAGACATTAGAATCTACATGCATTCTTGAGCTTGCTATTCACAGTGTGTCCTTGGACCACAGGACATCATCACTTTGGAGCTTCTTAGAAATGCCATCTCCCAGTCCCCGCCCTGCACTGAATCACAGTCTCCATTACAAAATTCCCAGGTGATTTATATGCACAGTAAATTTAAGAAACATTGTATGCAGGGTATGACATAAGGAAAGATTTTAATCTTTTTCCCAATTTTTTTTTCTGGATTGACTATCTCTGAGAATTTAACGCCAATCTTAATATATTCACAGATTTCTTAGTTGCTTTGCAAGCAATATTTGAAGGAATAGTAATGTTTTATGTGCAGGACAGCTCTGTTTGCAAGGTGGGCACTCCACACCTGCTGTGTAGGTGTGGGAGGACTTCCACACATGGCCCTCATTTCCGGAGATCAGCTGAAGCCTGGTTTGGAGAATTGTGAGCATTACTTTGCTAGCATGTGAGACTGTCTCTTATACACATCTAGATGTGTATAAGAGACAGTTCATGTGCAGGACAGCTCTGTTTGCAAGGTGGACAGTCCACACCTGCTGTGTAGGTGTGGGAGGACTTCCATACATGGCCCTCATTTCCGGAGATCAGCCATGGGTTTCTTTCCTGTTATCTCCAAACCAACTGCAAGGATGTGTGGGGAAGGAGAAGGAACACCTGACCGGAGTCCTGGCTTCTGTTCTCAATTTGGGAACCAATGGGCAACATGATCTCAATCATACAATTATTCCAAAGAGTAATATTCTCTTATCAATAAAAGGATATTGAATGATCACTACGTTTTCTTTCAACTCTGAAGTTTAATAATTGTATTTCAAAATATCATACATTAAAAAGGAATAAGCCGAACACTACTTAGCCTTCTGTGCAAGTCTTTTTAGAGAAAAGCATGATGAATAATCGGTATTGTGTGTGGAGTATGTATGAAAGCAGATTGTTGCTGGATTAAAAACACGAAAATACCAAGATTCCTCAGTGCCATGTTGTTATTTATGGGAAATTTTGTTTACTTTAAAACACAAGACAGATTTTTTTCACCTTCAGTAGCCAACCTTGAAATATTGTACATATCTCATATAATCTAAACATTGCTAGTATGACTCATAAAGAAGAATATTAATGAACTCAACTTTGCCCTATATACTTATTTTCATTTTGCCCTCTTTGACCTTATTTCCTTTCTTTTATTATTTACAGGTTTTTTTTTTTAAGGACTAATAGTTTCTTATCAAATGCTTTGCTTTTGAAAATGTATGCAGTAAATGATTATTGAATGTATCATAGGATCAAAGCAATGTAAATCTCCGTCGGATGGGATATTCTAAGAAATAAAACAAGCTTATGGTATTAACACTTTGAGTAACAGAATGGTGTAATGAAGGTTATAAGCAAGGTGGGGATGAACCTGGGTCTCCTGTATCTGAGGCAGATTCTTTACCCTCTGAGCCACCAGGAAAGCCCCACCATACCCTCATCAACATTTAATTCTGTTCTTTTGGTAACAGCCAAGTGTGAGGTGATATCTCATCCTGGTCTTGATTTGCAATTCTCTGATGACTAGTGATGTAGAGCATCTTTTCACATGCCTGTTGCCCATCTCTATGTCTTCTTTGAAAAAATAGCTATCCATATCTTTTACTCATTAAAAAGAATTTTTTTAATGTTGAGGTGTATGAGCTGTTTACATATTTTGGACATTAATCCCTTATTAGTCATATCACTTGCAAATATTTTCTTCTATTCTGGAAGCTGCCTTTTTTTTGGTTGTTGATGGTTTCCTTTACTATGTAAAAGATTTCAGGTTTAATCAGGCCCCATTTGTTTATTTTTGCTTTTATTCCCTTTAGTTTAAGTGACAGATCTAAAAAAAATTTTTTTTCTATGATTTATGTCAAAAAAGTGTTATACCTATGTTTTATAATTTTTTATAAAATATCTTTGACCCAGAGTTTGTTGAATTCACAAATTCAGAACCTATAGATAAAGAGGGTCAACTGTATACATTCTCCTCACCTTCTTTCATGTTTTGCTAGCGGGATGCTGAGGGACTATAAGACTCTGGTGCTTGAGTTGGCAAATTGCAACCCATAGACCAAACCTTCCCTGCAGCCTGTTGTGTACAGAGTTTTATTGGACTACAGCCACACCCATTTTTTACACATTGCTCGTGGCTGCTTTGTGCTACAGTTGTTATTCAGTCCCTTAGTCCTGTCCAGTCTTTGCAACCCATGCACTGCAGCAAGCCAGGCTTCCCTGTCCTTCACCATCTTCCGGAGCTTGCTGAAACTCACGGCCATTGAGTCGGTGATACCATCCAACCATCTCGTCCTCTGTCATCCCCTTCTACTCCTGCCCTCAATCATTCCAAGCATCAGGGTCATTTCTAAGGAGTTGACTCTTCACATCAGGTGGCCAAAGTATTGGAGCTTTAGCTTTATCATCAATCCTTCCAATGAACATAAAGGGTTAATTTCCTTTAGGATTGACTGGTGTGATATCCTTGAAGTCCAAGGGACTCTGAAGAGTCTTCTCCAACACTACAGTTCAAAAGCATCAGTTCTTTGGCACTCATATTTCTTTATAGTCCAACTCTCATATCCAATCACAACTACCAGAAAAACCATAGCTTTGACTAGATGGACCTTTGTTGGCAAAGTAATGTCTTTGCTTTTGAATATGATGTCTAGGTTGGTCATGGCTTTTCTCTCAAGAAACAAGCATCTTTTAATTTCATGGCTGCAGTCACCATCTGGAGTGATTTTGGAGCCCAAGGAAATAAAGTCTTTCACAATTTTCCATTGTTTCCCCATCTATTCACCATGAAGTGATGGGACCAGATGCTGTGATCTTCGTATTTTAAATGTTGAGTTTTAAACCAGCTTTTTCACTCTCCTCTTTCACCTTCATCAAGAGACTTTTTAGTTCCTCTTCACATTCTGCTATAAGGGTGGTGTCATCTGCATATCTGAGGTAATTGATATTTCTGCGGGAATTTTTGATTCCAGCTTGTGCTTCATCCAGCCCAGCATTTCTCATGGTCTACTCTGCATATAAGTTATATAAGTAGAGTGACAATATACAGCCTTGATGTACTGCTTTCCCAATTTGGAACCAGTCCATGGTTCCATGTCTGGTTCTAACTGTTGTTTCTTCACTTGCATTCAGTTTTCTCAGGAGGCAGGTCAGGTGGTCTGGTATTCCCATCTCTTTAAGAATTTTCCACAGTTTATTGTGATCCATACCATCAAAGGCTTTAGCATAATCAACAAAGCAGAAGTAGATGTTTTTCTGGAACTCTCTTGCTTTTTCAATGATCCAGAGGATGTTGGCAATTTGATCTCTGATTCCTCTGCCTTTTCTAAAACCAGCTTGAACAACTAGGAGTTCTAAGCTCACGTACTGTTGAAACCTAGTTTGGAGAATTGTGAGCATTACTTTGCTAGCATGTGAGATGAGTGCAATTGTGTGGTAGTTTGAACATTCTTTGGCATTGCCTTTCTTTGGGATTGGAATGAAAACTAACCTTTTCCAGTCCTACAGCCACTGCTGAGTTTTACAAATTTGCTGGCGCATTGAGTGCAGCACTTTCACAGCATCATCTTTTATAATTTGAAATAGCTCAACTGGAAATCCATAACCTCCACTAGTTTTGTTCTTAGTGATGCTTTCTAAGGCCCACTTGACTTCACATTCCAGGATGCCTGGGTCTAGGTGAGTCATCACACAATCATGATTATCTGGGTCATGAATATCTTTCTGGTATAGTTCTTCTGTGTATTTGTGCCACCTCTTCTTAATATCTTCTGCTTTTGTTAGGTTCATACCATTTCTGTCTTTATTGTGCCCTTCTTGGCATGAAATGTTCCCTTGGTATCTTTAATTTTCTTGAAGAGATCTCTAGTCTTTCCTATTCTATTGTTCTCCTCTATTTTTTTGCATTGACCACTTAGGAAGTCTTTCTTCTCTCTCTGCTATTCTTTGGAACTCTGCATTCTGATGAGTATATCTTTCCTTTTCTACTTTGCCTTTCTCTTGGCTTCCTCAGAAAACCATTTTGCCTCTTTGCATTTCTTCTTCTTGGGGATGGTTTTGATTACTGCCTTCTATATAATGTTACGAACCTCCATCTGAAGTTCTTCAGGCACTCTGTCTATCAGATCTAATCCCTTGAATCTATTTGTCATTTCCACTGTATAATCCTAAGGGATTTGACCTAGGTCATACCTGAATGCCCTAGTGGTTTTCTCTACTTTCTTCAATTTAAGTCTGAATTTTGCATTAAGGAGTTCATGATCTGAGACACAGTCAGCTCCTGGTCTTGATTTTGCTGACTGTGTAGAGCTTCTCCATCTTTGACTACAAAGTATATAATCAATCAGATTTTGGTGTTGACCATCTGGTGTGCACTAATAACAAGGTTTAACTGCAACAGAGACCTATGGCATGCAAAGCCGGAAATATTTACTATGTGGCCCTTAACAAAAATGCTTATCAACTCCTTCCCTAGGAGATACCAAAGTCAAAATCTTGAAGGAACACAGGTTCCCCAAAATGCTGAGAAGGCCCAGACTTTCTGAACTTTTATATGAGCCCAAGGGAAAAAAAGAAACCCACTATATTTGAAATGTTAGATTTCAGGGTTTATTTATAATATTAGTTTATCATATCCTTGTTAATATATCCATTTTAAGATTATAAAAAAAAAGTCAGAGAAGTTGAATCATTTAGCCACAAATGCTTTATATGTGAAAAAGACAGGATTTGAATTTAGCTCTGGGCGATTCTAAAATCTAAGTTCAGAGTGATCATCTTTGGTTGCTGAGTTCACAAGTGATTTTTATTTTCTTCTTTGTATTCTCATGTGTTTTTTATAATAGCTTTATTAAAACACATTCATATACCAACAAATTTAAAGTATGCAGTTCAGTGATTTTTAATGTATTCACAGGGTTGTACGCCGTCATTGTTATCTAATTTTAGAACATCTTCAGCACTCCAAAAGAAATCACATTAGCAGCAGCATCCTAATCCCTAACTCTTCCTATCACCTGGAAACCACTAATCTCCAATCCTATTCATGGTGGAAAAATAATGAATTTACCTCTTCTGGATATTTTATATAAATGGATTCATGTAAAAGAATGGTCTTTTGTGATTAGTTTCTTTAACTTAATATAACATTTTCAAAAGTCTTTCATGACACAGTGTCTATTAGTACTACATTCCTTTTTATTGATGGTAATAAGAGTCCATTGTATGGATAGATCACATTTTTTAATCCATTAATCAGTTGAATGGTTTCTACTTTTTAGATTAAGGGTAATGTTCCTTTGAACATTTCATGTACTCAAAAACACATTTATATATAAACATAAAGAGAACCTATATATCGATTTTTACCTTAACGAACTAGTGTACCACTGAGATATAAATTCTAAAATTTGTTTATGGTGTGACAAAAAGTTTCAACAATGTGGTGAAATATCAGAGTGGTCGTTACATACTTCTAACCAGGTTCTTCACATCTTTACTAAAATGTCTTTTTCCTACTTTTTTCTACTTTAACAATCCTTATGTGGCCTCTTTGGAGCGTCGGTGTTGTCCTCTATGAAATGGGTACAACACATCTAACTCACAGGGTTGCAGGGGAATGTTTTGAAAAAGATATGTGTCCATGAGAGCCAGCAGGGATGGAAGAGTTCAGGGTCCAGCTGGGGTTTGGTCTGGGGTGCAGGGGCGGGGACAGGGTGTGAGAGATGCTGGCCCCTGAAGGTCTGTGCTCAAGGTTTATCCTAAGGATGCTGGGGAATCATGGAAGGTTCTAGTGAGAGTGCTCCTGTTGACACGTGGGTGAAGATGGGGGGGAGGAGCCATGGGGGGAATGCTGAGATGGAGGAGAAGTTACCGTGTGCCAGAGGCTGATCAGCATGATGGTGGTGGGGGCCCAGGAGCCTCACATCCCAAGGACTACGAGGGCTGAACAGATACACTTAGAAAGCAGTTTTCATATTTCTCTAATAACTAACATTCATATACAGTGTAGCTGAATATCGTCTTTGGAAAAATGCCTGTTCAAATTCATTGCTCATTTTAAATGAGTTATTTGTCTTTTATTATTGAATTGTAAAAGTCCTTTCTATATCATAGATAGAAGTCCTTTATCAGATGTATTATTTAAAAATACTTTTACATATATATATTTGGCTGAATCCTTTCATGGTTCACCTGACTATAAGAACATTGTTAATTGGCTATACCCCAATACAAAATGAAAAGTTCAAAAAATGTATTTTCTCAGATTCTGTGCTTTTTTTTCTCCCTTTTTGGTGACATCATTTGAAACACAAATGTTTTTACTTTTGATGAACTCAGTGTATCTATTTTTTCTTTTGTCACGTGCTTTTGGTGTCATATCCAGGACGCTATCCTCTAATACAAGATCATGAAGATTTATACCTATGCTTTTTTTTTTTCTAAAAGCTTTATAGTTTTAGCTCTTACTTTTAAACCTACTATAAATTATGACTTAATTTTTGTATATGGTATGTTTTAGATGTTCACCTTTACTCTCTTGTATGTGGATGTTCAGTTGTCTCAGGACCATTTGTTGAAGAGATTCCACGCATTTTTCAACTTTCAATTAACATTTTTTAGTTTTATGATTGAAAACACTAAATGTCATAAAAAATGCACAAAACATTTTGCAAATTAAATTTAAATATATGTAGGAGGAGTCCCTGGTAGCTCAGCTGGTAAAGAATCCACCTGTAATGCATGAGATCCCAATTCTATTCCTAGGTCAGGAAGATCCCCTGGAGAAGGGATAGGCTGCCTCCTCCAGTTTTCTTGGGCTTCCCTGGTGGGTCAGACGGAAAAGAATCTGCAGTGTGAGAGACCTGGGTTCAATCCCTGGGTTGGGAAGATTCCCTGGAAGAGGGCATGTATTCTTGCCTGGAGAATCCCCATGAACAGAGGAGGCTGGTGGGCTGCAGTGCATGGGGTCTCAAAGAGTCAGACATGACTGAGCAACTGCGTGACTAAACACACAAGGGGATGATGGGCTGTCACAGAAACTGAAGACAGGAAACTGATTCAAGGAAAGCTGGAAAGGCTAAGGTATCATATGCAAAATAGATCTCAGAGAAATTAGGAGAGAAGAAGAGGGCATGTATTCTTGCCTGGAGAATCCCCATGAACAGAGGAGGCTGGTGGGCTGCAGTGCATGGGGTCTCAAAGAGTCAGACATGACTGAGCAACTGCGTGACTAAACACACAAGGGGATGATGGGCTGTCACAGAAACTGAAGACAGGAAACTGATTCAAGGAAAGCTGGAAAGGCTAAGGTATCATATGCAAAATAGATCTCAGAGAAATTAGGAGAGACAAATCTTAGGAAGAGTATTTTCAAAGGCTGGATTTTCATTTTAAAATATGTGTGTGAATAATGTAGAGATAAAAGCATGAACATGGACTATGTTTTCAAGAAATTTGATGATGAGAGAATCAAAGTTCAAAGGAAAAGCAGAGATGAGAGGAAAATTCTTAACAGTATATCTTACAATGTATAGGAATATATATATATTTATTTTTAAATAGGTCATCTGGGTTAGGAAAAGATTGAAGATACAGGGAAAAGAGGGACTAATTAATTTTTAAAATGTGAGAGAAGGGCATCTAAGAAGACATTTTTGAATAGAGTTATGATTTATATGCATTGAAAGATGAAAACAAAAGGAGAAACTGAAGAGGGTAGAAGGGAAGGTGCAGGAAGAGATAGGAAGGAAGAAGGTGTGCAGCAGGAATGGGGAGGTCAAGAGTGAAAGGAGGTGAGTTCTTCAACAGATGAAGAAAATCTTTCCATAACATGGCATTCTGACGTGAGCATTGATTCTAAGTTTATAGACGTGACAAATTGTTGTTTCCTGATCACCTGTAGACAAGAGATATAGAAATGGAATTAATTCCAGGTGTGTATTTTGCTTAAATACTCTAGGGAGGTCAAGAGTGAAAGGAGGTGAGTTCTTCAACAGATGAAGAAAATCTTTCCATAACATGGCATTCTGACGTGAGCATTGATTCTAAGTTTATAGACGTGACAAATTGTTGTTTCCTGATCACCTGTAGACAAGAGATATAGAAATGGAATTAATTCCAGGTATGTATTTTGCTTAAATACTCTTGCTGCTGCTGCTGCTGCTGCTGCTGCTAAGTTGCTTCAGTCATGTCCGACTCTGTGCGACCCCATAGACGGCAGCTCAGGGTTAATCAGAATAAAAAGATATGACTCCTCAGAAAATCAAGACACCTAGCAATCCTGAACCTGCTTTGATGAATAGTGACTATCCCTGAGGGGCTTGGGTTAGTTGATCCCTTTTGAGAAAGAATCTAAAGGAATTAAGACAGTTTGCTTCAGTCTTTACCATTCCTATATGTATGGGATAGTAATCAATAATTAATAAATGAAGCATAGAATTATAAGCAGAGATTATATAAGCAGAGATGAATTTCTATGTATTGATTAGCTATTTAATTTCACAGTTGAAAAAGAGGAGTATATTTTTTTTTTTTTTTTTTTTAGAGAAATCTGTAATGAACAATACTGAGTGAGGGAACGGCATTGCTAATAAACAACCAGATCTGGTTTTCTTGTGTTTAAGAATTCAAGGACATTTAACCCAATAACTTGTAAACCAAGAATGGAAGTTGAGGGGGTATCAAAATAAATACAAAGATGTTTTTAAATTAGAACAGTTCCACTTATTTTTAAGTCTTCTCTATGATAACAAGCAAATGATAAATGCACAAAACCCAAGATCTTCTAATTTCCAGAAGGTTGACTGTTACAGATGACATTGCATTTTTACGTTTCTGAGAATCTGAGAAAATAGGTACATTTTCATATAATATTGCTTTTGGGTGTTTGTTCTGAAGTAAACCTATTAAAGATTATAGATCACATCTTTTTAAATAATGCAGGTTATGAATGACCCTGATTTGTGTAAATTTACAACTATCATTATGAGGCTTTTAAACAATTCCAAAAAGCTGCTCATCTGTGAGCTTGAATAAATAGTTGCTGCTTCCTCATTATTTCAGAATGCTCACTTCTGAAGTACTATAAGTTCTTCTTTCCCATCCAGCTCGTATGACCACCTTCTAGCCACTAGAAAGCATGGATTTGGACTTACCTGTTATTTACTATAATGCTTATGAAATTTAAAAAGCATCTGGTGCATTCACACACTTAAATCTGCTCAGGCACAAAGGACATGACCCACATAGTTCCCTTCAGGAAAGTGTACCCACATGAGAAATGTGTCTTGTTCCTCCTTCACCCATCCTGTGGAAATAGTCTGGTAAATAGAATGGAACACTCAGGGATAGGGGAGGCAATCAGAAAGTTGCCAACTTCTTTCCCTTTGCTTCAGCATCACACTCTAGCTTTTCTGGTGTTTTGTGGTCTAACTCTACTATTTAACGCTACTGTGAGATCACCTACATGGAGTTGGGTTTGGTCTTTTGATCTTGATTATGTCCCTTTTTCATAACCTTCCATCTGATCTGTTTGGGGGGTGGGGGTTGAGAAGAAACACAGTGGGTGCCAGCAAACCTCATTTTCTGAGTATCTCTAGTGATGATTTAAAGTCTTTATAACAATGGCACATGGGAACAGATATTCTGCATGTTCACATTGGTTTTTAGTCACTTATCCCCATCAGGAGTGGATAGACCTAAGCTTCCAACTAAGCTGCCCCAAAAACACATAAATAGCAAGCTGTTCCTTCACATGAACTTTACAGAACAATATTTGTAACAGCAAAGGGAAGAAGAAAACCACTCTAGTATTAAAAAGATGTTTTACAGTGTTTAGTTGCTTCCAAAGATAAAGGTTAAAAAAAGAGATTTAAATACACACAAACATGTGCACAAGCGAGCATTTGTTTACTGCCTTCTTTCCCACCCACTGCTGCCCAAGGTGGGGAGGGAGGAGGAAGATCATAAAAACACAGATTTCAGTGCTGTCTGGCGCAACCGCTATTGCAGTGGGACTGTCATCGTCTCTGTTCAAACTTTCTATTGTTGTGATGTTTATTTTTATGTTCCTCCAGAGTATAATCGGATACTTGAACATATTCGTGTTGTTATTGAGGTTGTTTTGGGGGATGAGTGATATAATGCCACTTAATTGCTAAATATTAAAAATAGGGTTCAAGCTGTCTATCAATTTCAAATCAGATATCACTAAGATTTCAACCAGCTGATGCTAATGGTTATGATAAATAAAGAGGAATGGCTAAGGACTTCTGAGAGGCCAGGTAGGAAATTATAACAACATTTCACTTCACGGTATGTTGGGAGAAGGAAGCATGACAACGGCCTTGCAATAAACAGGAGGCTTCCTTCTAAAATACTTTACTTCGTCACAATTGAGTTCTGATATTGTGGAAATAAAACTTCAATTCTCCAAATATCTTCCTCCCTTTCTCACTTTCTTTTTTTCTTTACTGCCTTCTCCCTTTCCCCTTTTCTTACTAACTTGGATTAGTATCCACCTATCTTAGTTTGATAGAATCACTAATACAGTATTAGTAAATTAATATAGAATCTTTACCAATATTTTCAAAATAACAATTCAGATGTTTTTGGAATTTTATAAGAAATCAAAGAGATTATGAAACATGCCTTCTCTCTCTCTTTTTTTTTAAGAGATCTGAAATCTGGAAGCATTTGCCATCTTCCAAAAAGTATAATGAAAACTCTTATTTCTAATTTCCAGTGGAATCTTAGTAAGTAAGTAAGTAAAGTCACTCAGTCGTGTGATTTACTTCGTCACAATTGAGTTCTGATATTGTGGAAATAAAACTTCAATTCTCCAAATATCTTCCTCCCTTTCTCACTTTCTTTTTTTCTTTACTGCCTTCTCCCTTTCCCCTTTTCTTACTAACTTGGATTAGTATCCACCTATCTTAGTTTGATAGAATCACTAATACAGTATTAGTAAATTAATATAGAATCTTTACCAATATTTTCAAAATAACAATTCAGATGTTTTTGCAATTTTATAAGAAATCAAAGAGATTATGAAACATGCCTTCTCTCTCTCTCTTTTTTTTTTAAGAGATCTGAAATCTGGAAGCATTTGCCATCTTCCAAAAAGTGTAATGAAAACTCTTATTTCTAATTTCCAGTGGAATCTTAGTCTGCCTTAATATAGGAGCCACATTTGTATGACTATATTCTAAATATTTTAAAGTGTTTTAACCACTGATTTTCTACTTGAAGAAGTGAAATCACTATATTGTTAGATCAATAAAGGGCATTTTATATGATTTAAATGATCAAAATTATTTGCTGTTACAGCAGTCAACATTACTTACTTTCAGGCAGCTTAGCCTCATGGAAAGGTACTGCTCTCTTGGTCCCCTTAGGCAACAAGAAGACAATCAAAGGCATAAACCTAAATTGACTTCCACACTGCAAGAAATTTACTGATCTCAAAATTTACTAAGGGAGAGACCAGCACATCTGCCCCTATAGGAAATGATTTCTGCATAGTAAGTGTTGATCTGCATAACCGTATGATCATCGCAAGTGCTGATTACCAAATCTGAATCATCATTACTTAGCAAACTTCTATAAATACACATGGCACCATGTAATATATTCAGCTGTGCTAAATTAATGACAAAGTCCTTACCCCAAGGAGCTTGGGGGCCTAAAAACAAAGATTAACACAAAAGACAAAAATGTAGAGCACATACTGAGTTGGGGAAAATTTTCAGTGAAATGAATTCAGGGAAGGATTTGTATGGTTTGTGATAATGGAAGAATTAAGATTTCATACAAAGTTTGGATTGCTCTTACTGCAAACTCGGTGCTGGCCCGTGAAAGAACTCCAACAATTTAATCTCTTAACTTTGGAATATCAAACAATCTAACTGCCATTTTTTCTAATCTTTACATGAGTATAGTTAAATTCCATAAAATCAGTACATCCAAAACTGAACTCATCATCTCTTCATCACTGTTCTCTCATTCCTTAAGTCAGCTCCTGCCTTGGTTAAAGCCACTCTCCTCTTGCAATGATTACTCAAGAAATTTCAGAGACGCTTTCTCCCCATTCTCCTCCCTCAGGTGCCACCAAATATAACTGACTACCAAATTGGTGCTGTGTTCTCCATTTGCTCTTTCTTAGTACTAATGCAGGTCTTCATGTTTTCTTCAAGGTGATTCCTGTGATCTTCAGTCCTTCTCCTTCTTAAGCTACTCCCATCAGTCTTTGAGAACAAATCTTAGCCACTTCTAGTCCAGCTCTTGAGGGCTCTCACTGTAAAGGCAGCTTCCAGTAGGATTCCTGGCTCCTTACAACCCAGCCTACATCTCTCTCTCCATCCTTGCTTCCTACTAGCACGTGCTAACCACACCCTAATACTATAGCCTCATTTAGCTTCTTTGGATTGATTTAGGATACTCTATCATTTTATAAGTTGCATATCTTTTTTTTCTACCTTTTCAAACATTTCATACCTGGGGGGTGGGGAACTTCTTATGAAATTTTCTCAACTAGCATGGAAGTAATAAATATTGGTTTCTTATGTAAATGTACCTATATGGTAGAATTGTTGTAGATATTGGTTGTCTGCCTCCCCAGTAATAACGTTCCCCTGACACTGGCAAGAGTGCCCAGGTTTGCCCTTTCTCATTTGTTTGCCATGAAAATTCCTGACGTGGTTTTATCTGTTTTCCACTATAAGGGGATCAAGTCTGTGATGAGAGCTAAACTCAAATAAGGAGACAGGAGAGATTTGTCTCAGTGATATATTTAGAGTTTTTGTCAAGCTGCTTGATAAAGCACAAATTGGAATCAAGACTGCAGGAGAAATATCAGTAATCTGCCATATGCAGAAGACACCAGCCTTATGGTGGAAAATGAAGAGGAACCAAAGAGTCTCTTGTTGAAAGTGAAAGAGGAGAGTGAAACAGTTGGCTTAAAATTCAACATTCAAAAAACTTACATAATAGTCTAGTCTATGGATGGGTCCAATTTTGGAAGGAGCTTGAGTCTCCCAAGTGGCAGACTTTCTTTTCTTGGGCTCCAAAATCACTGCAGATGGTGACTGCAGCCATGAAATTAAAAGATGCTTACTCCTTGGAAGAAACACTATGACCAACCTGGACAACATATTCAAAAGCAGAGACATTACTTTGCCGACTAAGGTCTGTCTAGTCAAGGCTATGGTTTTTCCTGTGGTCATGTATGGATGTGAGAGTTGGACTGTGAAGAAAGCTGAGCGCCGAAGAATTGATGCTTTTGAACTGTGGTGTTGGAGAAGACTCTTGAGAGTCCCTTGGACTGCAAGGAGATCCAACCAGTCCATCCCAAAGGAAATCAACCCTGAATATTCATTGGAAGCTTCACTGATGCTGAAGCTGAAATTCCAATACTTTAACCACCTTATACAAAGAACTGACTCATTTGAAAAGACTTCCCAGTTCTGATGCTGGAAAGAATTGAAGGCAGGAGGAGAAGGGGGTGACAGAGGAAGAGATGGTTGGATGGCATCGCCGAATCCATGGACATGAGTTTGAGCAAGCTTCAGGAATTGCGACTTAGAAAAGCTTCAGACTAAGTGACTGAACTGAGCTGAACAGATCAAGCTCCTTCCAAAATTGGACCCATCCATAGACTAGACTATTATGTAAGTTAATTTCCTTTATGCTTAAGCTAATGTGTCAAATTTGTTATTTTTAACACATGCACCTCCGAAATCCTATTCCTATTTGAATTTTCTAATAAGTATTTACTTACAAATATTTTATCCAGTATGAATTTTAAATTTTATGAGAACATGAAATGGTTTATGTCTCCTGTGTTTCCTAGCATGCCTATACTGGCATATTGGGTTATCAGTAATTGAAGCAGAGACCATACAGTTATCTGTCAAGAATGCTTCTAAAAAGAAACACTTCAGGGATAGGAGATTGGACCACATTACCTGAAATGCCCCTTCCACCCCTCAGCACTTTGTATGACTCTATTAATTTTAATAGTTCCAAAAGTATTCCACGCTGCAAAGTTGACTGTGATAGTTAACAGTTAAAAAAGAAAAAAGGAAAGTTATTTTCGTTTCCTAGCACAGTCATGACAAAGTACCCCAAACCGGGTGGGTTAAAACTACAGAAATTTATTATCTCCCAATTCTGAAAGGTAAAAATCCATAATCAAGGTGTCAGTAGGACCATGCTCCCTCTGAAGCATCCAGAAAGAATCTGTTCCATGCCTTTCTCTTAGCTTCTGTTGTTTGGCTAGCAACCTTGGTATTCCTTGGCTTGAAGCTGCGTAATCCCACACGTCTCCTCATATGATATTCTCTTTGTGTCTTCACATGACTGTCTTCTTACAAGGACACCAGGCATCTTATATTAGGAGACCACCCTACTCCAATATGACCTCATTTTAACTTAACTAGTTACATCCACATCGACCACGTTTCCAAATCATATTTTGAGGTACTGGGGGTTAGGACTTCAGCATGTTTTATTTTGGGGGATACGATTCACCATAAGAAATGCCAAAAGCTAGTACTTTCTAGGCGGATGTTTTATAGGGTTCCTTTCGCCACAGGGTGGGGATAAGATAATTAAGATTCTGGGGGGAAAATCAAAATGATTTAAGGGAAGTGAAGAAAGAACTGACACTCAGTGACCAAAGACCGTTTTGTAAACAGATACATTTTCCTCTGTGATTGGCACTTACGTATGAAAGAAAACATAATCCCAGTGGATACTATTTAGCTCTGTCAGGCAAAAGCGATTCATGTTAACAACATGACCTTACTGGTGAGGAGGAACTTTTATTCATTTTGGCTCATGAATAAATTAGCTCTTTAAAAAATTCATAGGAGAAAAACTCTGTGTGACGTTGTTTTCACTTTTATGTGGGTTATCTGTTTATCGAGATGAGGACATTATGTAATTTTAATGAATGAAATGTAACAATACATTCCTTGGTTTCATAACAAGACTAAAATTGATTCTGAACATAATATAAATCTTCCCTGTTGAAAGTCAAACCCCAAGCCTGTTTTCATCATCATGGAGATGTTATCACAGAACAAATCTGCTTGGAATCAGGCATATCTTGGTTCAGATCCCACCTCCACCAATAAAATTGTCATGTGACCTTGAGCAAGTGACTCAACTTCCTCAAACTAAAGCTTTCTAACTTGTAACCTCAAAAGATAGGTGTTGTGACTGAATTAAGGAAATGCATACTCTCTGGTGCGTAGAACTTAATAAAAGGTGGTCATTGTCACTGTCATCATTATTAGAATAGACTAGAAGAAGTTTTATTCAAAAATGTGGCAGAAATGAGAAAAACCTAAAATATAATATTAGAGACATGATCTGTTTTGTAGACTTCTTTTTGCAATCACTTATATAATCATATGTGGGACTAGAGTTTGATTTTCTTCTGGACAAAAGGTTATCCATCTTTCTAAACTATGCAAAGGACGCCTTCAAGGGACTGTTTCTATATATCTCCATTCATGCCACCCAGTATTAAATGTAGATTTCTTTTTGAGGCTCAATTCAAGGTGGATAGGCACCTGATAATTCAGACAGAAACGCTATGCTTTTGCACCTTAGGAGTGTGGATTGACTCTCTACAGAGATCCAAGCAACTGGGTAATGACTAGTCTGTCATGCAGCTAATATTCTTTTCTCATCTTCTTTCTATATCCCCGGCCACTTTTTCACTGAAGGCTTCTTATCATCAGTCTGCCATATATGGTGTCCCTTAAAAACTTTTGACCTCTTTTCTTCTTTTGCTCAACACTTTCTATAGATTATCTGTCCTCTCTGCTGGCGTCTTCTATCACTCACGTAGTGATAACAACCAGACCTCTGAATCAGCCACTCATCTCTTAGATTTTTCCACCTACCTATGAAAACCAGTAGAATGTAAATGTCAGGAATTTATCTAAATTGTTCACACTATATCCAGTGTTTACCACACTGCCGAGCAGAAGAAGGGTTCAATAAAGACCTATTTTATTTTATTTTTGACTGTGCTGGGTCTTCACTGCTGCATGGGCTTTTCCCTAGTTGCAGGAAGCGGACTTCTCAGGGTGGTCGCTTCTGTTAATGCGGAACACAGGCTCTAGGGCATGTCAGCTCAGTAATTGTGGCTTTCAGACTCTAGAGCCCAGGCTTAATAAGTGTGATGCTTGGACTTAGTTGCTCCACAGCATGTGGGATCCTCCCAGATCAGGGATCAAACCCGTGTCTCCTGTATTGACAGGTGGCTTCTTTACCACTGAGCCACTAGGGAAGCCCCTAGACTGTTTAAGCAAATAAAATTAAAGACTGTTCCACATGGATCACTGACTACTTTTCCTCCAACCCTGTTCCCTAGTCTTAGTTGTGAATCGCGACATGATTTACAAGGTGCCTAGTCTGGAAATCTGGGAACATATTTAGTTCTTTCTTTCCTTCACTTGCAACATTCAGCCAGTCACTAATTCTGTCAGTTTTATCTCTTTCAATCTTGGCAGATTGGTCCACTTTATGTTTTTGTTCAGGCTACTATAATCGTTATCAGCCCCTATCTGATTTTCCCACCAGACCCATTTTTGCATGATACCCCCAGCATGACTTGGAGGACAATCCAAACACCTCTTCAGTGTGCGCACATCCTCTTGAGAACTTTCCCAGCTTCATCATGTAACACCCCCTGCTTCCCACTCTTTTTTCTGGTCGTGATGAATGGCTTCCCATACTGTGCTTCCTCTGACCTTCAGTACACTAACATATTTAGCCTTTGTCTCTGAAGGCTCCCCTTGTCAGCTCCTTGTCTCACTCTTCTCCAGGCCTTGATTTGCGTTTAGATATCACCCCTTCCAGGAAGTTTATCCCAATTTCCCTCAGCCAGGATAAAGTAGATGTTGCCACCTTCTCCAGAGCAACACTGTTCTGATGTCATTGAGCATTTAGCGCCCAGGAGATGCTGCAAGCTGGGACTGTGTTTTATTCATTGATACACTCCCAGCACCTAAGACAGTATTTGGCAAATAATCAACACTTAATAAATTGTTGAATGAGTGTTATGTAGACACAGTGCAAAGTAGCCTTTGGCCAAAGCAATGATTATAGTATTAGCAAATCTGTGCTACTTTTTTTTTTTCTTCAGAACAGTTCACTTTGATTTATCTTGAACTGCTAAGCAAGCTGTAACTAAAAATGACTGTGCTTGACACTGACTATAAAAATACCACTGTGCAGACTGTGTTTTTAAAAACCAATATTGAAGCTCAAATCATTTATAGTGGTGTCCATATTAACTGCTTTCTACCTACGTTCACTAAGTGTTGAAAGATTATTTTTTTACATCTTTCCTCCAGATTTCTCCTCCAGCTGCTACCATAATAGCTTTCCTTACTTGGTCTTCACTGTTGCTAAATGCAAACAAATCAGAACGTGGCACAGAATCCACCTGATTCCAGGAGTAAGCAGTGATCCTGTGAATCGCGTTGACTCATTCACCATAAGTGGCTGTTAGTCTCACCTGGCATTTGCAGTTACCTGTGGAGGTTACTTTGACCCATAGAGTGCTGTCCACACTTGTACACTCTAGAAAGTTTCAAGTTTGCAGGAATTAGGTTAGATAGTGCATACCTCATCAGTGTCTCTCCTTCCAACATGTACAGAATAGATTTTAGATTCCTGATACTTCTTTATATGTGAGGTTAGCTATTACATCCTCTGTGATCAAACTTCTTCTCACAGATTGATTGTTATTCTCTTAGTCCTAGGTTCTGTTAAAATATTGCAGTAGATCAACCCCCAAGTGTGTATGTCTATGGTATTACACTGGAAGAATTCTTGTATTTAAAGAGTTCTTAGTGACCTTCATGAATATTCAGTTATAATGCTTTACATATTCTTTCACCAGCAAAATGAAAGGTGCAACAACAGAGTTGTCATTGTGTATGCCAAAAGCAATACAGTACTGTAAAGTAAAATAAAGTAAAAATAAAATTAAAAAAAATAATAATAGTAATAAAATAAAGTAATCCTGGAAGAGCAACATGGCTAACAATACTGACTGGGCCAGAGATGCGAGAGCCTGGTGGTAACAGATGGAAGTGTGTTCTTCCCAAATTCCTGTGTTGAAGCCCTGACCCCAAATTTGACTGTGTTTAGAGACAGGGTCTTTAAAGAAGTGATAAAGGTTAAATGACATCAGGTCCTTGATCAGATATGACCAGTGTCCTTACAAGAAGAGGAAGACACACTTGGGGTGCACACACATAGAGGAAAGGTCATGTGAAGACACAGCTAAATCGTAGCCATCTGCCAGCCAAGGAAAGAGACTTTAGAAGAAACCAAACTAGCTATTACCTTGATCTTGGAATTGCAGCCTCCAGAACTGTGAGAAAATAACTTTCTGTTGTTTAAGCCTCTTTTTGCCTTTTCATAGTGTTCCTGGGGTTCAGAGGGGACAACAGAGAATGAGATGGTTGGATAACATTGCTGACTCAACGGACATGAGTCTGAGCAGGCTCTGGGAGACATTGAAGCACAGGGAAGCTGGGCGTACTGCAGTCCATGGGGTCGCAAAGATCAGACACGACTGAGTGAGTGCACAACAGAAAGCCTGTTAGTTTGGAGCGGTAGGTTACGGCAGCCCAAGGAAACCCAAGATCCAAAACCTAGCTGGGTCTTAGTCCTGACTTTTATAACTGCACACTGTGGGAAGACATCTAGTTCCTGAATTTCTCTGCCTTATTTCTGAAAAGAGAGTACTTGGAAATGCCACCTTTAGGGGGTCATTGTGAAATAAGTCACAAATTAAGGTGATGGTGCTTTGTGCCTTGTAAAAATGTTATAAAGTTATTTTTAGTTTTCTTTATCTTGTTGATAGTCAACAAAAAAAGGAATCTGTATTATTTTTTTTTCTATAAGTTAATTTTTTTGAGTCTTTATTATTACCAAATTTTTCTTTTGTTTTGGGACAATGGTCAGAATAGGAAAAAGGACCTGTGTATTGAAATCACACAAAACAAACCCTGCTGTACCAGCTACTATCCATGTTAAATAAGGAGTTACTTTTCAGAGCCTGACTTTCTTTCTCTGAAAAGTGGGAATGAAAACAGCTACCAGAGCACACAGGATTATAAGACTAAATAATAGTGTGTAGCCCCAGACACATGATTGTATCTAATAAAATATGTGTGGAAAGCATGTGTCTCTTACCTAACAAATCCCCTTTTACGCAGCATGTAGGAAACTCTATCCAGACATTCTTGTATTGAATTCCTTTTTTCCTGGAGAAAATTAAAGACAGCACCACAATAGTTAAGAATTGGAACTCACCATGCTCCAGGCCACCATAATAAATGCTTCAACTGGCTTAATGTTTTAATCTCCACGACTCCCCATTATTATATTCATTGTACACTTTAAGAAAACAAAAGCCTGGAGTAGAGATGCAAGATTGAGGGTGGCCAAGGATACCATGGGATTTACTTAACACTAAAAAATATTCATTGATTATTTGAAATTCACATTTAACTTGACATGCTGTATTTTATCTGGCATTCCAGCCCAGAAAAGGCTAAGTGACTTGCCTAAAGTTACACAGAGCCATGAATCAAACCCTTGCATGTGCCTTTCACATCCCGAAATCTTATCCTTTATGGATTATTGATTAACTATGATATTAAGGAGAGACCATTCAGATAGGAGAAAAGAACTTAGGCTGGGAATTATCCTAGCTGATAATTGAAATATCTTCATAGTGTGGGCTGGTTGGGGACAAGGTCAAGGCAAATGTTTCAGAAAGCTTTGGGCTCTGAACTGAGAACTTAAGGCCCTAATTAGCTGGGCAATCTGCTTAGACATCAAGAGCAGAACAAAGTTTAAAAGCAAGGTTTCTTTTTGCAGAGTTGTTAAAAATATCTTTTTTTTCTCTCTTGCATTGGAAAACATTTCCTGAATTGGAAATAACGCTACAGCTGAAATAGCTGCAAGCAAGTTAGAAAATGGCTATTAAGCGTGCTTCTTTGTAGAAGATGGCACGCCACGATTGCTTTGCCAGTGAGTTGTAGTGAACTGAAGCTGGAGCTCTGCTTCCCGTGTGTGGGCATGTCCTTAGGTATCTCATCTGGTTCTTTCAGCCCTTTCAGTGAAGCAGGAAACCTTGTACTGAACAATAACCTGGGGATCTGTTAATTACACGGATTCTGAAGTGTATCTATTGTTTACACCTCCCTGTTCCCTTTCTAGGCTATGAAGAATGTAGCCAAAAAGTAGGCAGAAAATCTGGAAAAAGATATTTTGTAGGAGGAAAATATAGAATTTAATTAATTTATACAATTTATTTTTTCCATCACGTCTATTTATTTATTTATTTTAGAAGACTGGGGAAAGCTTGACAAATATAACCACCTGCCTGCTGAGCATATTCATATTTAAATAAATGAAAGAGAACAAGGGAAGACCTAAATAAAGCTTAAAATAAAATATAAATTAAAACAATTAGTTGGGATGTCTGAGTCAAAAGTTGAGTTGAAAACCATCAGTAACTGATTCTTTGGATAATGGAGGATCATAAGTTTAAAAAACACTTAAAGAAATGTTTAAGTTTTAACTTCAGAGGTAAAAGTATTGATATCAAGTAATTTAATTTTAGATATGATTAAAGTTTGGGATAAGCCCAAACTTTGTAGATTGTGTTTTTTTCTCTTAATTTTTTTAGATTTTTAAATGTGCTTTATTATAGAAACTAGAAATTATGGTGACTTCTCCAGGTTAGCCTAATATGATTCTTAATATACTTGAATGGATGTCCTGACCCAATAGAATAACAGTGTTTTATTTGTCCAGAGCTCTGATTTCAGCAGGGCCCTCCATAATCTTCTCGCCTTCTTCAGGTCTGTTCTCTTGAAGAGCAGCTAGTCTCATTTAGCTGTTGCCCTTAGAATAAAATCCAAACTTCTCTCATTGACTTAAGGCCTACACTCTGCCCCGTCTGTATTCTCCAGCCTCATCTCATCCCCATTTGCTTCTGACCAGTCCTACAGACCTTTTCAGTGGTTCATCATTAGTGTCATATGTTACCTGCCTCAGGACATTTGTGTCTGGTTTTCTCTCTATTTTTGTTTCTTTGCTGGTGACATAGCTGTTCCTTCTTTCTGACGCCTTTCCTCAGTGTTCTGCATAGAGATGCACCCCCATTATTCTTTATACTACAGGTGGTTTGTTCCCCTGAGAACACTTATCCACACATCACTTATGACTTAGCTCTTAAAGCGATTTACTGACCCTCTGATTATATTAGAAACTTGTTTTGTCAAGCTTCAGATCTGAATTAGCTCTGGACTCCCTGGACTGAACACCACGTGAGTCATGTACTGGGTGCTAAATAGATATTTGTTTAAAGAATGAATAAATTTGTGTGTGCTCCCTGCTAAACTAACCAATAGCAGCTGAAACAGGCCTCTGAATTCCTTTGGACACCAGGGAATTGTCCTAAGAAACTTGCACCAATATTTGGAGGAGGGGATTCTAGACATTGGAGAGTTTCAGGCTGGCTTCAACAAAGGGGGCATCATTTTGGAACAGGTCTTCACATATGTTGGGTAACAGAGAATGGATAAAGTATTTAACAAAGAAAAAAACGGAAGTGACTGAGACAGTTTTCTCTGTGGAAAAAAAAATACGTTGCAGGGAGTGTTTATATTTGGGGAGATAAGTTAGGAGTCTACTACAGAGTCCTGGCTAGGAATGGTGGCACTTTAAGTAGGTGAAGGCAGTAGAGATTGAGAAAGGTGAACAAATTCCAGAGTTGTTTAAAAGTTCTCAAACTTCAGCGTGATTTATAGATTGCAGAACCCTAAAGTCAATTTCGGATTTAGGAGGTCTAGAGTGGAGCCTGAGAATTTACATTTCTAATGAGTTTCCCTTATGATTATACAGTGCAAGTGAGAAATAGATTTAAGGGTCTAGATCTGATAGATAGAGTTCCTGATGAACTATGGAATGAGGTTCGTGACATTGTACCGGAGACAGGGATCAAGACCATCCCCATGGAAAAGAAATGCAAAAAAGCAAAATGGCTGTCTGGAGAAGCCTTACAAATAGCACTGAAAAGAAGAGAGGTGAAAAGCAAAGGAGAAAAGAAAAGATATAAGCATCTGAATGCAGAGTTCCAAAGAATAGCAAGAAGAGATAAGAAAGCCTTCTTCAGCAATCAATGCAAAGAGATAGAGGAAAACAACAGAATGGGAAAGACTAGAGATCTCTTCAAGAGAATTGGAGATACCAAGGGAACATTTCATGCAAAGATGGGCTCGATAAAGGATAGAAATGGTATGGACCTAACAGAAGCAGAAGATATTAAGAAGAGGTGGCAAGAATACACAGAAGAACTGTACAGAAAAGATCTTCAC
>SJYX01010712.1:6588-24663 GCA_006410675.1 Oreotragus oreotragus
TCCATACATGACCACTGGAAAAACCATAGCCTTGACTAGACAGACCATTTTAGGCAAAGTAATGTCTCTGCTTTTGAATATACTGTCTAGGTTGGTCATAACTTTCCTTCCAAGGAGTAAGCGTCTTTTAATTTCATGGCTGCAGTTACCATCTGCAGTGATTTTGGAGCCCAAAAAAATAAAGTCTTGACACTGTTTCCACTGTTTGCCCATCTATTTGCCATGAAGTGATGGGACCAGATGCCATGATCTTCGTTTTCTGAATGTTGAGCTTTATGCCAACTTTTTCACTCTCCTCTTTCACTTTCATCAAGAGGCTTTTTAGCTCCTTTTCACTTTCTGCCATAAGGGTGGTGTCATCTGCATATCTGAGGTTATGATATTTCTCCTGGCAATCTTGATTCCAGCTTGTGCTTCTTCCAGCCCAGCGTTTCTCATGATGTACTCTGCATATAAGTTAAATAAGCAGGGTGACAATATGCAGCCTTGACGACTCCTTTTCCTATTTGAAACCAGTCTGTTGTTCCATGTCAGGTTCTAACTGTTGCTTCCTGACCTGCATACAGGTTTCTCAAGAGGCAGGTTAGGTGGTCTGGTGTTCCCATCTCTTTCAGAATTTTCCACAGTTTATTGTGATCCACACAGTCTAAGGCTTTGGCATAGTCAATAAAGCAGAAATAGATATTTTTCTGGAACTCTCTTGCTTTTTCCATACACACACACAAATGAAATATTGCTGAGCCATTAAAAAGAGTGAAATAATGCCATTTGCAGCAATATGCACGGACCTCTAGGTTCGCCCAAAGTGAAAATAAGGCAGAAAAAGAAAGACAAATACCATATGATACCCCTTATATGTGGAATCTAAAATACAACACAAATGAACATATCTATGAAACAAAACAGACCCACAAATATAGAGAATAGACTTGTGATTGCCAAGGGGGAATAGGGGTGAGGGAGGAAGGACTGGGCATTTGAGATTAGCAGATGCAAGCTATTATACACAGGATGGATACACAAGTCCTACTGTCTAGCACCAGAAACTACATTTAGTATACTGTGAAAAACCATAATGGGAAAGAATATGAAAAAGAAAAAATATATATCTGAGTCACTTTGCCGTAGAGCAAAAATTAAACACAACATTGTAAATCAACAATACTCCGATTTTAAAAAATTTTTTAAGGCAGAAACAACTCAGGTATCCACAACAGATGAATGGATAAATAAAATGTAGTGTGTATATACATATAGATACATACACATGGAATATTTATCAGCCTTCAAAGAAAAAAAAAGGAAATTCTGACACATGGTACAACATGGATAAATCTTGAGGACACTGCTAAATAAAATAAACTAATCACAAAATCACAAGTATTTTATGATTCCACTTACATGAGGTATGTAGACTTGTCAAAATCAGAGACAGAAGGTAGAACAGTGGTTGGGGCAGGGGCTGATATAAGGAGTTATTTAATAGTTATAGAGTTTTAGTTTGGGATGATAAAAAATTCTGGAATGAATAGTAGAGATGGCTGCATAAAAATGTGAATATATTTAAGGCCATTGAACTTATAAATACTTACAAATGGTTAAAGTCATAAATTTTACAATATGTACATTTTACAATAAAAAAAAAAACCTGATAATTTGACTACATCCTATCTGATCCTTATGTCCTCTCAACTGGTCCTGAACTCATGATGTTATTTATTCATCTCTGAAAAACCCAGTAACAGATATATTCAGTTCAGTTCAGTTGCTCAGTCGTGTCTGACTCTTTGAGACCCCATGAATTGCAGCACACCAGGCCTNTCTTTTAATTTCATGGCTGCAGTCAGATATATTACAGGGTAGAATATAAACCCTCATAAATTTTGAAGATCATAAAGTTACATCAGCCATGGGCTCCTTTAAATCACAAACTGCACTGACTGTCTTACACAAGAAAGAGAGCTTTCATAAAGGAAGTTTGAGAAACACAGCTGCAAAACATTTGCCTATACAGACTGCAAACAGAAAGAAAAATTCAATATATAATCCTATAGTTACAGACAACTAAATCCCTCATGCAGATAACCAGCCATCTGAAGATGGGAAAGAGGAAATTTATACATGAAAAAGTAGAAAGTCAATGCTAACACTTATAGAAAGGAAGTTGTTTATTATAATGTGAAGAGCAGGAGCTTAACCCAAACACAAGTTTGAATCCCAGTGTGACCTTAGGCAAGTAACACATCTGCTCCTGTGTCTTTATCTGTAAATGTGAATTAAAAAGCCTAACTTCAGATTTATAATGAGGAATGAAGAAGAGATATTTCAATCCAAATATATTTGAAGTGCACTTCAATATGGTGAATGCCCAGGAAATACTGGTTTTCTCCCACTCAAGGGAGTCGATTCCTCTGCAGACAAAGGGCTCATTTTCTAGATCAGTTCTCTAGATCTGTCTTACCCTGTTAGACTGACATTTTCAATTCAGAATGGTGGGATCTAAAAAGCTCTGAGTCTCCCACTTCTTTTATTTGAAAAAAATAATTTTTTTGTCCACTAGGTATCTTGTCAAGAACTATGAAGGGTCTGAGACATCATTCAATTTTGTTGTTGTTCAGTCACTCAATCGTGTCCAACTCTGCAACCCTATGGACTGCAGTGCCCCAGGCTTCCCTGTCCTTCACTGTCTCCCAGAGTTTACTCAAACTCATGTCCATTGAGTTGGTGATGCCATCCAACCACCTCACTTCATCCTCTGTCATATTCTTCTTCTTTTGCCTTCTATCTTTCCCAGCATCAGGGTCTTTTCCAGTGAGTCGGCTCTTCGCATCAGGAGGCCAAAGTTTAGAAGTTCAGTTTCAGCAACAGTCCTTCTCATGAATACTCAAGATTTATTTCCCTTAGGATTGATGGATTTGATCTCCATGTAGTACAAGGGACTTTCAAGGGTCTTCTCCAGTCACCACAATTTGAAAGCATCAATTCTTTGGTGCTCAGCCTTCTTTATGGTCCAACTCTCACATCCATACTGGAAAAACCTTCGCTTTGATTATACAGATCTTTGTCAGCAAAGTGATGTCTCTGCTTTTTAATACGCTATCTAGGTTTGTCGTAGTTTTTCTTCCTAGAAGTAAGCGTCTTTCAATTTCATGGCTGCAGTCACCGTCTGCAGTGATTTTGGAGCCCAAGAAAATCAAATCTGCCACTGTTTCCACTTTCATCCTATTTGCAAGCCAACAAATTAGCTTGCCACAGTTTCCTGGATGCTGGCAGGATACATTAAACTCCTACGTCAGAGACCAAAGACTTCAGTAGTCACAGCAATACCAGCAGATTATCAGCCCAGTCACATGGGGCAATGCAGAGGGCAGGAGATGCCTGCACATGTGGTAGGCTGCAGTACAGACAAGGAACCTTGAGTGGAGGGAACCCAAATCTTTTAAGAACAGTAAGTCTATCTGACCTCCATGGCAAGGAGACATTATCTTTATTATATTGGACAGTAAACAAACCTGACTTTTGTTCAGGAGAGAGAGATTATCTCTATCCTCAAAGACTTTTTGCTATACAAATATTTTTTGGAAAAAAAAAAAAAACAGTAAAGAACAAAGGAGAGTCAGTACCTCAATGCACAAGGGAAGCAGAAATATGAGCGACCCATAAAGAATTTTTTTCTAATAAATGTTCCCTAACTACATACATATACAGTGAAAAATCTCTTTCCAGCCTTGTCTTCCACCAACAGTTTCCCTCCTCAGAGATAAGCACTTCCCTCAACTTTTTATCAACTTTTCAAGAGACAGTCTATGTACCTACAAGTGTGCATATGCACACTTGTGTGTACTCACTAAATTTTTTTTTAATGGTTGCTACTACATACACTGTACCTTGTATTTCTCACAATTTCCTTAGGGATGATTTCATTTTGACACATATGGATTTAATTCATTCTTAGCATCTGCATAAAAACCCACTGCACAGCAGTATTACTATGTATTTAACTAATCCTCCTAGTGATGGACATTTGCTTCCAGGCTTTTATTATTACAAACAATATTATAATCAACTAAGTTATACACATCTTTGTATATATTTGCTAAAAGTGAAATTCCTAGGCGAAAAGAATACGCATTTTTAAAATTTATTTTTAATTGGAGGATAATTGCTTTACAATGTTGTGTTGGTTTCTGCTGTACAACGATGTGAATCAGCTATATGTATATGTATATCCCCTTCCTCCTGAACCTCCCTTCCACCCACCTAGGTCATCACAGAGCGCCAGGCTAGGCTTCCTGCAATTTCCCACTACCTATCTATTTTAGACATGGTAGTGTATTTATGTAAATGCTACTCTCTCAACTTCATTCCATCCTCTACAAATAGGTTCATCAGTATCATTTTTCTAGATTCTATATACATGCATTAATATACAATATTTTTCTTTTTCTGGTATTTTTATTTTCTTTTTCTAGGCTCCTCCGTCCATGGAAGTGGGGTGCTATTGCCTTCTCCTCTTCCCTTGTGTTAAAGCTAAGCTAAGTCACTTCAGTTATGTCCGACTATTTCTAAATTGAATGTAAAAAGAAATAATAAAAAAAATTTCCCTTCCTCCATACTTGAATTAAAAAGGAGAAAAAAGGTGACAACCACACGAGAAGCTCCAAGAAAAGGTCTTTTTCATATATATATATATATGTATATATATATATAACCTGACTAAAGAGTTGATTCTTTTGAAAATTTTACATTACTTAACGACAAATTCAAACTCTCAAGTTTTTTTACCTTAAAGAACCTCTAAGTTATTCAAAAATCAACACAGAAAAATTTAAAGCTCACTCTATTACAGAAATAAAAGAAACATCTGGGAATTCTCTGGCGGTCCAGTGGTTAAGACTCCACATGCTTACTGTCAAGGGGTCAGATGTGATCCTTGGTTGGGGAACTAAGATTCTACATGCCTCGTGCAGAGGCCAAAAAAAGAAATCTTTTTTTAAAATAATAGTTTCATCATAATTTTTGGTGGCAAATCTTCAAGCTTCCCATTTCTAGGAAGTAGATCACCTCCAATTACAAATTTGCATAATCAAATGATTCTGTATCTTGTATAGCTATAAAATCACGTGAAACTTTAAAAATATAACTTCAAAATATACAAGATATACTCTAAAATGAAACCATTTCTCTGATTACCAAGAATATAATAATAAAAACAAAAATGTTAAAGGCATAAGTATATTTTATACAGAATTTTCCCAACTGCTGATCTATTAATAAATTGATTCACTATTCACAATGATAGCAAAACAGAATAAAATCCCACACAGAATTTCATGCTAAAACTTCACTCATAATAAAAAAGAATCAAATTAAAACTATCCTGAAATACCATTTTTTAACCTATTAAATTTTTAGATTTTTGCCAGTCTAATAACACATTATACTGATAAGGCTGATGGGAAACAAGCACTCAATCACTGCCACTGTACACCCCAATGAGGAGAAATCTGGTAATAACTACTATCAAAATTATAATTTTGATACTTACTGATTCAGTAAGTCCAACCTCTGGGTATTTTCCCCACAGATATATTCATATGCTTGCAAGATGCCATGTGTGGAATGTTATTAACTACATTATAATAACAAAATTTTGGAAAACAAATGTCCATCAATAGGGAGCTTATTAAAGGTAGACTGAATTGTGTCTCTCCAAAATCCATAGGGTAAAGTCCTAACCCCCACTGTGATGGGGCCTTTGGGATATACTCAGGTATAGACTGGGGCCCCTATAATGAGATTTGTGCCTTTAAAAGAAACACCAGAGAGCTCTCTCCCACCCCTTTGTCTCTACCATGTGAGCACACAGTGAGAAGAACACCTGAAAACCTGGAAAAGAGCCCTCAGCAGAACCTGACAATGCTGGCACCCTGATCTCAAAACTTCCTGCCTTCATAGCTGTGAGAAATTAAATTTATGTCGTTTAAGCCATTCAGGGTACAGCAGTTTTGTTATGAAAGCCTAAACCAATACTACATACATATACATAGTTTGATACTATTTGTGGTAAAATTAAAAGTGCAGCAAATGTATATTGTATTTACCTAATTCTTAAAAAAAAAAAAAAAAACTCTGAAAGTACACAAAAAAACAAGTGTTTACCCTCTATTTTTAGGTGAGAGGAGTCCTAAGCAGGTGGAGATCAGGTGGAAAGATTTTCATTACAAATCTTTTTTCCTTCTGGATCAAGTGAACATATTACCTATTCTCCAAAATTAGAATATTTTTCATTTATGTTATAAATATGTGAAATATCTACAAAATTGATAAACACCTTATTCTTTATAGAACTGAGAATATAGCCTCAGGCACTACATTAAAAAGGCCCCTTGTATCAAGGATAGGAAACCTGTTTCAGAAGCAACTGTTGGTAGCATTTCATCTCATCACTTACATCATTTTCATTCTGTCCCTTTCTTCCGTGCCTCCCTCTTCCCCCTCGTCTATCTCTCTTTTCCATGTCCTTTTTCCACCCCTGTTTTACCTCTTGTTCCATTTCTAATTTTCTCTTCCTTCTATCCCTCTTGACTAGGGTTTCCAGCTACAGCCAGTAGCAACCATAGGCTTCAGTCTACCCCTCCAGGGACTTTCCAGCCAACCTCAAGAATAGCAATGGAAGCAAACTGCAAAAGCAGGGGAACTCAAGTACTGGGAGACTCTGAGTAGGAAATGATGCTTTGTTACAATACCTAATTAACCAAAAAGAAAATCTTATTTTTCTACCAGAAACTAAATTGCTCTAAAATTTTCCTGAAACCCAGATAGTAATGTCAAAACGCTAATGCAACTTTTTAAATTAGGCAATTTAGTTTTAAGTTAAACCTGAACAAGTCTGAACACAAATTATTTGATTAAACAAAATCAGTACAGTGGAAGATTCTTAGCTAGGAAAGATGTTCCCTCTCTCAAAGTAGTAAAACTTACATTAAGAATATTCTCCACTATTTTCAGAGTGCTAACCATTACACCATGGGGCCTGTTATCTCTACTATTTTCAAAAGCAAAAACAAAAGACATAATTTCCCACAAGTCTATTTGACAGGCAATTACCTCTGGGACCTAAATTACATGACATTCAGAAAATACCAAAAAGAAAATACCAAAATACCAAAAAGTGTCCTAACATTAAGTTGTTTGTATAGTTTTAATAAGTATAACTTCTTGAGAAATATGAACTCAAATAGACTATATTTAAACTCATAAAGCAAAATTATAAGAAATCACAGTATACTAATCACTGATACTATATAGTATCACAGTATACTATAACCAAAAAATAAATCTTGTTCAAGGCTTGGTAGAGTTCTCACTAGATTTCTGCAACAGTATTATTATTGTTCTCAGTTTTAGGCTATAAGCTGTCTTCCCCTTGTTATCAGCTGTAGCAGACTGAAGACAAGGAAAACAAAACAAAACAAATACTAGGGTACAGAAATACATATTCAACTTTCCTTTAACCTTTAGAGAAAAAAGCAAACGTTTATGACTTTTTCTTCAAATCAACCTCAAAAGTGGTAAAAATCTCAAAGACAGCAAACACTAGGTTATATTTAGGCAAATGTCATTTCCCCATTTGCAAATGGGTACTTTTCCCTGTAACAGAGTATTTAGAGTGGAAGACACCAGATCTGACCACAAAAATTATTTCTATGTATTTGCAGACTTCTATCCAATCTACTGAAATGCATACTATTTGTTAATGTTAGCATACTCTTTTCTAACGAAGAGATCTGTTTGTTAACAGGAAGGAAATGGCAACCCACTCCAGTATTCTTGCCTGGAGAACCCCAGGGATGGCGGAGCCTGGTGGGCTGCCGTCTGCGGGGTCGCACAGAGTCGGACACGACAAGCGACTTAGCAACAGCAGCAGCTAGCACAGAGTCCAAAATAAGAAAAAGCAGGCCCATCATATGCCCCAACTTGCTTTTCAGTTCCCCCTCTGGGTAGTTCTCTTCTCTCCATTTTAAATAAAAAAGTGGCAGATTTGCAGATTTGTAAATTTTTCTGAAAGCTGACAAGAAGAAAAATAAAGGAAACATGCACATTTTGTAAACTTTGAACATTTACTATGAAAAAGGAAGGAAGGATCTAGAATTAAGAAATCTATTTTCATTTTAAATAGTGAATATAAATCATGAGTATAAATTACTCTGGAAAGAAATTTTAAGACTAATAAACACACTTCTCAGCTTTGGTTTTAAAAAAGTTCATCATGATACATTAATATTTTGCAAATACAGTTGAGGCGCTTCCCTTTTCTGATCCTTTTTCATGATCCTCCCAAAATAAGCCTTGGGGTCCCTACTTCCACTGTTCTGAGAGCATACATTATTTTAGAATTAACTAACAGAGAGCTTCATACGTGGAAAAGACTCAAAACTATTTGCTGCATGAGTTACAACACTAGTAAATGATGAAACTTTTGTTGTTGTTCAATCGCTAATCATGTCCACCTCTTTGTAACCCCATGGACTGAAGCAGGCCAGGCTTCCCTGTCCTTCCTTCTCTATCTCCCAGAGTTTGCTCAAATTCATGTCCATTGAGTCGGTGATGCTACCCAACCAGTTATCTCATCCTCTGCTGCCCTATTCTCCTTTTGCCTTCAATCTCTCCTGGCATCAAGGTCTTTTCCAATGAGTAGTTCTTTGCATCATGGTCACAGCCCTGTCATGGCGAAGGGGCTTGCATAACTCGATGAAGCTATAAGCCATGCCGTGCAGGGCCACCCAAGACAGACAGGTCACAGTAGAGAGTTGTGACAAAATGTGGTCCACTGTAAGAGGGAATGGGAAACCACTCCAGAATTCTTGCTGAGAGAACCCCATGAGCAATATGAAAAGGCAATGAAGAAGCTTCCATGTCCTAAACTAATTCTTCATCAATAATTATTCATTCCTTTAGAGAGCTCATCGACTTTTAATATCTTTAGGCAAACAGCTCCCTGAGAATAAAAGTTCTCTCATTTATTAGCTATATAACCTTGGCCAACTTATTTAGACTACTTTCTGGGAAGGGGCATTGTCCCTAAATTGTTGAGGCAGCATATTCTCCTAACCCTCATATTGAGGGTCTCTGATCCAGCGGCCCCAAGTAATAGGTAGAGGAGGTTGTAGCATTTGTAGGAGCTTGAACAACCATTTGTAACCTAAATGGGAATAATGACTCTCTCTCTTCATCCAAGAGGATTAAATGTGATAATAAAAAAGAGAACATTCTGGATACTACAAAGGCAATTATCTACATTTCTAATGCCCCATATCTCTAAGTCACTTTAACATTCTGGCAACTTAAGCTCAATTTACCCAAAAGCAAATTATCATGTGACTCTCAAAAATCTGTTTCTCCTAGTACAGACTTCTCAAAGTTTTGTATCTGGATAACTGAAGTCAATTTTTACTTCCTTTCCCTCTACTACCTTCCACCTAATCACCCAATCAACCACCAAGCTCTGTCACTCTTCCTCTAATGATTTCCTTCTTTTTCAGCCTACTAGCACATTTTCCTTATTATCAAATGTCTGGGTCATGACAATTGATTTCCAAGTAGTTCCTCTTATTCCCCAAAGATCAAATTCAGCCCCAATTCTCAGCTTTAGAGACAAACTTCCAGAAGTGTAGCTGTCAAATCTATCTCAATCATAGATGACAATCTTGAATCCATTCATATTAACATTTATGACACGCACCTTATTGCATGGCTCCCATTGATCCCTACCTGTTGGTATTCACACCTTTGTGTGGGCTAAATCTCATCTTTTTCTTAATGAATAGTGAAAAGTGATGTGACTTCACTTCCATGTCTAGGTTACGAAAGACTGACTTCCTTCTTGCTAGCACTCTCTTCTCACTTCCTCACTCTGACGAAACAAGCTGCCAAGTTGTAAGATACTCCATGGAGAGGTCCATGTGGCCAGGAACCAAAGAAGGGCATCAGTGGTCATCTCAAGAGGAACTGAGGTCTCTTTCCAACAAGCCAAAATAAATGAATCATGCCAAAACATGAATTGTGCCAAATGAATGAATTGTACCAAACATGAATGAGCCAGGATGTGGATCCTTCCCAGCTGAGACTCAAGATGACTATAGCCTTGTGAAAGACCCAGAGCCAGAGCACCCAGCAGTACTGCACCAATATTACTGACTCACAGACACTGTGAGATTAGAAAAACACTGCTGTGTCAATACACTACATTTGGGGATAATTTGTAGCACAATAATAGACAACAAACACACTGTCTCATATTTCTAAATAAATTCTAGGCAGATTAAAAAATTAAATATAAAACTACCAGATTATCCTAAAACTACATGAAAACAAATATTTATAAGAATAATTTCTATAATTTGAAGTGAAAGAAAAAAGAGTAAAAGTTTGATTTATACAGGTTTTCTATATGACTGGAAAAATGTAACAGATCAAAATACAAAGACCAGGAAAATCTTTGCAGCAAGTATAGAAAAATATTTAACCATACAAAATTAAGATATATGTAGTTACATATTTGTTACATAAAAAACTAATATAAATTTTCTCAAATGATAGTGAAGAAATCAGTAAAAGGTAGTGCTCCAGCAAGGGAACATGGGTGGCTGGGACAAGTATGTAAGGTAAACATTTCACTGTATTCTATCAACAAAGTAATAATAGTTTACAGTATTACTGATATTAAAAATATTAACTAGCAAAAGTTTTAACATGGAATATTTAAAATAAAATTCAAATATATTAATAAAAAATGAAAAGATATAAACAGATATTTAACATGAGAAAAAATAAAATTAATCATAAAGAAAGATGAGTTCAAAATGGATCAGAGACCTAAACGTAAGTTCAAAAATTTAAAACTCTTAGACAAAAATATACGTGCAAATCTTTGTGACCTTGGCATTGGCAATGATTTCTTAAATGTGATACCAAGTATAAGATAAAAAAAGAAAAAATAGATGGGGCTTCATGAAAATTAAAAGCTTCTGTGCTACAAATAATTTCATCAAGAAAGTGAAAAGACCAGAATTCCCTGGTGGTCCAGTGGTTAGGGCTCTGCGCTTTCACTGCCGTGGGCCTAAATTCAATCCCTGGTTGGGGAACTAAGATCCCACAAGCCCTGTGGCTTGGCAAAAAAAAAAAAGAAGTGAAAAGACAACCCACAAGTGGGAAAAAATACTTGCAAATCAGTATCTGATAAGGGAATTGTTCACAGAATACACAGAGAACCGTGACAACTCAATAATAAAAAGATAAATAATCCCATTTTTAAATGGCCAAAGATATCAACAAAAAGTCTACAAATAATAAATGCTGGAGAGGCTGTGGAGAAAAAGGAATCCTCCTACAGTGTTGGTGAGGATACAAACTAGTACAGCCACTCTAGAAAACAGTATGGAGGTTCCTTAAAAAACTAAAAATAGAGTTACCATATGATCGAGCAATCTCACTCCTGGGCCTATATCTGGAAAAGATGAACACTCTAACTCGAAGAGATAGATGCACCCCAATGTTCACAGCAGCACTATTTATAATAATCAAGACATGGAAGCAACCTAAATGTCCACTGATATAGATGAATGTATAAAGAAGATGTAATACAAACACACACAATAGAATACTACTCAGCAAAAAAAGAATAATGCCATTTGCAGCAACATGGATGTACCCAGACTTTAACATAGTAAGTGAAATAAGTCAGAGAAAGACAAATATCATATACCACTTATATGCGGAATCTAAAAAAGAGACACATACACATACAAAAATAAAATAAAATAAAAAAGAGACACAAAGGAACTTATTTACAAGATATAAATAGACTCACAGACACTAAAAACAAATTTATGATTACCAAAGGGGAAAGGGGTAAGGGATAAATTAGGAGTTTGGGATTAACAGATACAAATTGCTGTATATAAAATAGATAAACAACAAGGACCTGCTGCATAACACAGGGAACTATATTTAGTATCTTGTAATAACCAAGGTCCATCTAGTCAAGACTATGGTTTTTCCAGTAGTCATGGATGGATGTGAGAGTTGGACTGTGAAGAAAGCTGAGCACCGAAGAATTGATGCTTTTGAACTGTGGTGTTGGAGAAGACTCTTGAGAGTCCCTTGGACTGCAAGGAAATCCAACCAGTCCATTATGAAGGAGATCAGCCCTGGGATTTCTTTGGAAGGAATGATGGTAAAGCTGAAACTCCACTACTTTGGCCACCTCATGGGAAGAGTTGACTCACTGGAAAAGACTCTGATGCTGGGAGGGATTGGGGGCAGGAGGAGAAAAGGACGACAGAGGATGAGATGGCTGGATGGCATGACCGACTCGATGGACATGAGTTTGAGTGAACTCCGGGACTTGGTGATGGACAGGGAGGCCTGGCGTGCTGCAATTCATGGGGTCGCAAAGAGTCAGACACGACTGAGTGACTGAACTGAACTGAACTGAATAACCTACAATGGAAAAGAATCCAACACTTTGCTGTATACTTGAGACTAGCACAATATTGTAAACCAACTATCCAGTTCAATTTTTTAAAAATGGCCAAAAGATCTGAAAACACATTTCTCCAAAGAAGATAGACAAATAACAAGTAAGAACATGAAGACACTTAACATTATTAGTCATCAGGGAAATGCAATTCAAAAACCACAATCAGATGCCATTTCATACACACTAGGATGGCTAAAACCAAAAAGACAGTAACAAGTGTTGATGAGAATGTCAAGAAATTAAAACCTTAATATACTGCTGATAAGAAGATAAGATGGTGCAGCAGCTTTGGAAAATGGTCTAACAGGTTCACAAACAGTTGAACAGTTAAACAATTACCTTATAACCCAATAATTCTACTACTAGGTACATATCCAAGAGAAATGAAAACATATGTACATGCAAAACTTGAACACAAATGTTCAAAGCAGCATTATTCATAATATACAACATGAAAACTGATGAAGAGATTAGCAAAATGTGGTGTATTCAGAAATGGAATATTATTCAGCCACAAAAAGGAATAAAGTAACGCTATATGCTACAACATATATGACCTGTGAAAGCATTATGACAATTAATCTTCTAAGTCTGCAAAGCCGAGTGTCTGAAACACAAGTGCATGTGCTCAGTTTTTCAGTCGTGAGCACAGACTATAGCCCGCCAGGCTCCTCTGTCCATGGAATTTTCCAGGCAAGAATACTGGAGTGTTTTACCATTTCTATTCTAGGGGATATTCCCAATCCCAGGATAGAGCCCACATCTCTGTGTCTCCTGCACTGGAAGGTGGATTATCTACCACTGTGCCACTTGGGAAGCCACTGAATCACACAGTCTTTACTGAATTTCAACCACTCCCTAAAACATAACCTGAACTCTCCATTTTTAAAAATGGGATAGTAGCAAGTTACAGGATGGCATCACGGACTTGATGGACGTGAGTCTGAGTGAACTCCGGGAGATGGTGATGGACAGGGAGGCCTGGCGTGCTGCAATTCATGGGGTCGCAAAGAGTCGCAAAGAGTCGGACAGGACTGAGCGACTGAACTGAACTGAGCAAGTTACAGGTAAGCACAGTTGCATTTATGGCTCTAAAGTTCCAGAGGGTGCTGGTGAGGCCATGGAGGAGAATGAGACAGAAAACAGAAAACATGAGCTTAAGAGATGATAAAGCAACATATCAGCTTCTAAAGTAAAAGAGACAACCAAAGAAGTGAGAAAGGAGCAATTAGACAACAGTTAGAGCAGTAAAGGGGCTCCCAGCATAGCAGTCAGTAAAAAATCTGCCTGCAATGAGGGAGACCTGGGTTCAATTCCTAGGCCGGGAAGATCCCCTGAAGAAGGAAATGACAAGGCACTCCAGTATTCTTGCCTGGAGAACCCCATGGACAGAGGAGCCTGGTAGGCTACAATCCATGGGGTCACAAGAGTCGGACATGACTTTGTGCTTTCACTTAGAGCAATAAAGGAAAAATTAAGAGAAAGTAATGTCAAAAAAGGCAAGAAAAGAACAGTAACAGATATACTTATAAAGATATCATATAGCTTATAAAGTTGGAATAAGAATCTAAAAATATTCATCATTTTTTACTCATATCCTTAGTAAGGACAGAGCCAACTGTCATGGGTTGAGCAATAAATAAGGGTTATGAAAATGGAAGCAGTTGAGGGTAAATGTTTTTAAGAGGAAAGGATTTAGATTAGTTTTCATTATTGTTTTTGTTTTTTAAATCTAGAGACTTTGGGCCTCAGAGGAAGAAGCCTGGGAAGAAGTAACACAAGACAATGAAGGAAACTGACTAATGTCCTACAGGATAAAGGGATAAATTCAACCGAGAGACAGGCTGAAAGACTAGCTTTGAACAAGCCTTATCTAAGTAAAAGTATATGTCAGTATGTAAATACAGTAATGTGCTATATATCTGCATCACTGGGGAAGAGTTCCACATAACTGAATTACCCGACACAAGCATTTTTTTTAGTTTAGTCATTTTCCTTGAAATTGTTCACCATCGTATGACATTTTTTACTCATATCCTTAGTAAGGACAGAGCCAACTGTCATGGGTTGAGCAATAAATAAGGGTTATGAAAATGGAAGCAGTTGAGGGTAAATGTTTTTAAGAGGAAAGGATTTAGATTAGTTTTCATTATTGTTTTTGTTTTTTAAATCTAGAGACTTTGGGCCTCAGAGGAAGAAGCCTGGGAAGAAGTAACACAAGACAATGAAGGAAACTGACTAATGTCCTACAGGATAAAGGGATAAATTCAACCGAGAGACAGGCTGAAAGACTAGCTTTGAACAAGCCTCATCTAAGTAAAAGTATATGTCAGTATGTAAATACAGTAATGTGCTATATATCTGCATCACTGGGGAAGAGTTCCACATAACTGAATTACCCGACACAAGCATTTTTCTTAGTTTAGTCATTTTCCTTGAAATTGTTCACCATCGTATGATACAGTTTAAGAAGCTGTCTGCCTTCTTAAACATATTGTACTCTCCTGGATGACAAGGTCATTGTAACTATAATTACATTAATAGGAAGTAATATAGCTGAATCTACATGCTAATTTTTCAAGTCTTTGACTGTTCTATGTTGTCATCTGCCATTTCCTGATAACATTTTTTCCTTTGTGCTTTCAACAGATTCTAGTTTTAAAATTATATAACCATTAAATAATACCCTAAGTAAGGGATAATAGAATCCTGAATCAAAGTATAGGAATAAAGTATATGGCTTTATGACAGTGTTAAGAAACCTGTTTCACTTTTCAATTCAGTTAGAGATTGGGTTTCAAACAGTTGAAGATGTCAGAAGACTGACCTCTGGCTACATGAAATATTACTTTATCTTGTTTCCTTAAGTTATAGCAAAATAACCCTGCCAAGTTATTGATAATTTTATATGGTTAGTCTTAAACCACACACACACACAAAAGTATCGTGCATTCCAAAACAGCCTAGACATTTCACAGTAACTATACTTTCCTTTCGTATAATCACTTACCAATAAAAAATTATAATCTTCTACATTTCTGTATATAAATATAGCCAAGTGTATTTCACATATATGGATATTATTCATGATAAATGTATGACCTTCACAAAATCTTGATTTTAATCTCTTCCAAATTTCATACAAATTTCACAACTACAAACATCACAAAGGCTAAAAAGGACTAGAGCTAGGCACAAGGAGATCACCTGACCAAAATTTAAGAATTTATTCCTATAGTTTCAATAACAAAGGATATTACAATTTCATTCATTCATTCTTAAGATTCTGAATAATCCAGCAATTTCACTTCCAAGGATTAATCCGAAGGAAAGGAAAACACTAATTTGAAAATATATCTCAACCTTCAAGTTCGCTGAAGTATTATTTACAAAAGCCAAAACATGGAAGCAACCAAAGAGTCCATCAAATGGACAATGACGAGTAGATAAATAAAATGTGATATATATACACACAGTGGAATATCATTCAGCCATAAAAAGGAAATATTGCCATTTGCAACAAGGTGGACATACTTTGAGAGCATTATGCTAAGTGAGAAAAGTCAAAAAGAGAAAAGACAAATACTGTACAATCCTTATATGTAGAATCTAAAAAACAAAACGAAACTCATAAATACAGAGAACAGATTGAGGGCAGCCAGAGGCAGAGGTGGGTACAATGGGTAAAGGTGATCAAAAGGTACAAACTTCCAGTTATAAAATAAGTAAGACGTGGAAACGTACTGTGCAGCATCATGACTATAGTTGATAATACTGTATCACGCATTTAAAAGTTGCTAAGAGAGTTCTCATAAAAAAAAATTAACTGTGCAGGGACACACATTAACTAGATTTATTGTGGTGATCATTCCACAATACATACAAATATCAAATCTTTATGTTGTACACCTGAACCTAATATAATGTTACATGTCAAATATTTCTCAATTAAAAAAAAAGATTCTGGATGGCTATGTTCACTTATCCTTTACATTATCAAAAACAAAAAACTACCATTACTTCTCCAGCACACACTTCCTGTTCCTTCAGTTTTTCATTCATATCAATGAAAATTAATAAATGTAGAATCTCTCAAAGACAGGGGTGTGAGTGGCCTAATCAACTCAAACTGAAACATCTCACTAGTTTAGAGTATCGGAGTAGAGTTTGTACTTTTGATTTCGATCCCTGAATCGGGAAGATCCCCTAGAGATGGGAATGGCAACCCACTCCAGTATTCTTGCCTGGAGAATTCCATGGACAGAGGAGCCTGGCAGGCTACAGTCAGTCCATGGGGTCACAAAAACTCAGACAAGACTGAGCAAGCACACACTCTGTATTTAATTATTTATGTACATCTCTCTTTCTAAATCACAAATAGGATGAGAGCAAGAATCTTTTTCTGATTGAATGGTTCCATCCATCACTGGACAAACAAGTTCTCAGCACCAAGCATTTTGCTAGCCTCTGGAGAGAGTGGAGTTAAACAGTCCCCCCATATCAACAAGCAAGCAAGGGAGGCAGACTTATTGTAAATAAATTACAATACAGGAAAAAACAAAAGTGGGTATTGACTCAAATCACAGGAAAAATTAACTCTACGGTAGTAGAGGGAGTTAAGGGATACATTTATGTGTTCTCCTAAAGGCCTTCAATAAATACTTGTTGAACTGGACAAATAAACGTATTCAATCTTGCTAATGAAAGTTGAGACCCCCAGGTCTAAATGAAACGTATTAGCTACTTCTGAATATAGTGCATAAACCTAACCCTTCAACAACTGCAGGAATGCAGACTTCAGCATACTCACCCCCTCCTCAGGAAATCACCTTGGAGAAAGGGCCATACCTGTACTGCCAGCCTTTGGCACTGCCACCTCGGCTGCTACTGCTGCTGCTGATTCCACCCCCACAGCCACTGTTGCTGCTGTTCTTGTTCGGGGTCACCGCGGTGGCCAGGCCCTCCAGCCTTCCTTCGCTCTCTGAGACTTTCATTGCTGACACTGGTTCACCTCCCTGCATCTTAACTCCAAAGTCCATCTGCCCTTCTTGGGCGGGAGAAACAACTCTGTAGAGTAGTTTTGTAAGTGATAAGATTTAAGATCTGATCTGAAAGGGCTCCCAATTGCTAAACTAGCCGGCGGCTGGAGCAGTAATCATCAAATAGTTCAGGGAAGGAATACAAACATTCCCCCGAAGGAAACTTTTAAGAGAAGGACAGCGAAGAGGGCAGATGTCCTTCAAATATATATCTCCTTCCAGACAAAAGCAAGGAGGAAAAAAAAATCACCCTGTCAGAGGACTTGGTGGCATGCTCAGAGGAGCAGAAACAGCGTGAGGAGGTCGCGGACCGTAGCCAGGAGGGCTGGGCGAAGTACGGACCACTGACGGGAACCCGCGGCCTGACCTCTGGGCTGACGACTGACCCGCCTTGCTCCCTCTTCTCAAGCTGGTCCTTAGCGGGAAGGTTCAGTCCAGCCCGCTCGGCGGTTCCCAAAGCAGCCCTCGAGACAGAGCCGGAGCGGCTCGCGC
>SJYX01010712.1:28563-47460 GCA_006410675.1 Oreotragus oreotragus
AAACTTACATTGTAGATTTTTAAATAATGCCACTCGGGATCCTAAAACATGCATCCTTGGATACTGTGTTGAAAATAGATGAATGAAATTAGTTTTCCTGAGATGATTACCATCTGCGTGATTAGATGAAGAGTGAAGGTAGAACCAGAGCCGTTGGTGGAATGTAATCACTGTCCTGGCAGGCTCCCGAAGGATACCAGAGTTTTTTGTTCTTCCTTAAGATGCATGACACCAAGTCCAAGAAATCATTTCTTAAGTGGGGCTGCATTCAGACCAGGGCCTTTTAAGGCTTGTTATCGCTACATGTAAGAAGGCTGAGCTGTACTGTGGTCTTTTTTTAATGAGGTAAAATTCCTCATTAAATGCATTATCGCCTCACATCAGACATCTCCTAACACCCTGATCAACCACATGATATTGGGCACAAGATCTGAGGCGTGAAGTCAGGGACCAGTTACTTTAAATCTAGAAGCTGTAGGAAGGACCTCCTACAAGGTACTTGAGCTAATGTCAGCTGTTAGCTTCCTGCTTCTCACACACATATGGAGATGAATGAAAAGTCCATCTGACTTCTTAGAGATGCTGACTGAAGTCTCCACACAAAATTGTTCCGTAGTTCTGGCATGATGTACTACTGCCTGAATGTATAGGATTTAGCCATGAAACAACCCCCCTGCTCCTGCCAAACGGGGAGTCTATAATAAAAACTCATAGCATTTGGAGAAGCACAATGCTCCATATCCTTTCCTGTTTTGTCCTTTAGCCTAGATCTTATTTTCCTGTTTTGGGGGTCCTTTCTGGCAAAGGGAGTTGGAATGTTTGAGAACAGGAAAGATAACTGGGAGAAATGGGAGGAAAATAATCTCATAAAAGTTCAGCATCACTCAGCTCAATTCTCTCTGCTTTCACTGGCAAAATACACACTCTCCACTCAGAGATATGATTCCCCAGAGAAAGACTAAGAAGAGGAATTTTCATCATAGGGAATCTGTTAAAATTGGACGAATGAAGCGTGGCTCTAGTGGACCAATAGCTGAGCAGTAGAAATAACCTAGAAATGGGAGTCGTACTTGTGGTAATGGAATTTCCCTGCAAGTAGCAAAACCTATGACAACAACTTATAATGTTTTCTGCAATTACATTACCATTTCATAGATCAATCCTTTTGTTACTCTGTAAGGGAAAAGTAAAAGAGTATCCTCCCCACCGCCGCAGGCGAGAAGGGAAGCTTGGAAGTGCGTGAGTCATTTTAGTTCACAAGCCTAGCAAGTAACCCAGTTGTGACTGTTACAGATCCTTTGTCTCTGGATCCAGACCTTCTAGTGCCCAAGGATTATTGTTTGCAGAGAAAAGTGCTGAATATAACATGCACACATTCTGCACTGTAGTCCCCGCAACTTGGGGTCCACTCTACCCCGAGCCCAGAGCAGTAGCTGCCAGAAAATGAATGCGCAGCACCTACTTTCACTCACAGCACTGACCACCCCTCCTGATGGAAGCACCACGCTGTTGATTCACCAAGCTGAAACAACACTGTGAGCTGTTACTGTGGCTTATCAGCTACTTACTCTGCTTCCTCAAAGAGATTCCCGATGTTCTTCAGTGGCTCGGCAGCTGGGCTCTGGGCCAGGATGTCTCTGATCTCGTTGACTTTCTTCTCCACCGAGTCCACAGTCTCCCGGTAAGGCCCAATCACACCACTGATCTTCAAGGCCTTGGCTTTCTCCAGGAACTTCTGGGTCCTGTTGGTCAGCTCGGCGATGATCACGTCCCAAAGAGCAAAGCACTGGTGGCAGGGCGTGCAGTCGGGGAAGACGCCCGAGTAGCCCCGGGTGCACTTGTCGCAGCGCGGACCCTCCACCCCCTCCACACACACACACTGGCCAGTGGACTGGTCACACTGCGGTGTCTCGATGCCCCTGTGGTCGCAGTCACAGGCTAGAAGGGAGACAGCAACGCTGGCTGAGCCACTAGAGCCCTAACTGCCACTAGGCAGTCAGAACCCTCAGCCTCTGTGACAACAGGAAGGTCTATAAATGGCCCACGACAGCTTACCAACGACCCGCACAGAGGCCACAGCCGTCCCCCCACAGCACGCGGTACCCCAACCCTGGCTAACTGCTGCTTAACAATTACAGTGGTAACACATTTTTCTCTAAGTGAACACCACCGTGCGACATTGTACCTGCCTCCGTACAACTGGTTTACGTGCATCGTCTCACTTAATCCTCACAATAACCCTATGGGATCCAAGTATTACAATCATCAGTTTCATAGATGTGAAAACTGAGGTCTAGAGAGATTACGTGATTGCCGAGTCTTGCAGCAGGGGAGAGGCCAAGCCAGGACTCTAACTCAGCACTTTGCAGCTCCAGAGTCTGTGCCTTTAAGCTCTGTCTTGCCCCTGCTCCCCTCTCTTTGACCTGTCTGTAGATCCCGTCAGGACAGGACAGGGTCTGTCAGGTGACGCCCTGAAGATGTGAGGCCTCCGGCCTAAGACAGAGCAGTGAGGAGCAAGCAACCATCCCTCTACCTGGTCACAGAACAGTGAATGGTTGATGAAATGCAATAAGGTTGATAAAGAGAAAACTAAATGGGAAAGAAGTCTCAGGAATTCTAAGTGTCTGGTTAAGAGGCTTTCAATTAAGAATCATCTAGCTTGTGGGTGCCTGCCCTTGCGGTAACCACCCCCAGCACGAAGAGCACAGGCTCGTAAAACATCTGAAGTGCAAAGGCCTTGGGAGCTATTCAGTCCCAACCTCTCACTGGCCCAGTAGGGTCGGCATCTGAGGCAGAACCAAATGGTGCAAGGGGGAAATCTGTGCTCTTGGTCAGTGGACAGTGGCTGAGATTACTTACCACGATGCCTGGGCCATTGAACCCCGGCTCAGAGTCCCAAAGCTTGGTTGACTAACTTGGTTTTCTATCAACACTTGACATTTGTATTTGTTCAGTGCTTGAATAACAAAAGGCCTGCAGGTGGCACTAGGGGTAAAGAAACTGCTAATGCAGGAAACGTAGGAGACTCGGGTTTGATCCATGGGTCGTGAAGATTCCCTGGAGAAGGAAATGGCAACCTGCTCCAGTATTCTTGCCTGGAAAATACCATGGACGGAGGAGCCTGGCAGACTTCAGCCTATGGGTCGCAGAGAGTTGGACACAACTGAGCATGCACACACACACCCCCCGTATCCCCGGCCTTAAGCCCCTTCTGGGAAAAGGTGGGGATAAAAAGAAAAACAAAGATCCTATTTCCCTAAGTAGACTGTGGACCCCAAGGGCAGAGGTACACCTTTAACCATCTTTCCATTCTCAGCTCTGTGCACAGGGTTAACTCTCAAACTGGAGTTCAACTGTCTTTGCCAAATGAGGCTCTACCCTCACTTTTGATACAGGCACACAAGAAACATCAACACACCCCCTACATAACAAAATAATCTTCCTAGGACTCAGTGTTAATTGTGGCAAAGCACAATGGTGTTCACTGCAGCACTACCAAATATAAAATAGGTAACCAACAAGGACCTAGTATATATACAGTATTTTGTAATAATACATAGTAGGAAATATACATATAACTGAAAATATACATATAACTGAATCACTGTGCTGTACACCTGAAACTAAGACAACATTGGAAAATCAACTATATTTCAATTAAAAACAAAAAAATCCTTCCTGAGTCAATAGTATTGTCTCCAAAAGACTTTCTAATGAAACATTTTCCAGAACCAGTTTCATGGATGGTCCTGGAAACAAAATACTCCACCTTCCAAAGCCAGAAAGATGTGTGTTTGTGGACTGGACCACTCACCGGACTCTCCTGACACTCTGCTTTGTATTGTTGCTTTAGCTTTCCCTGGCCTCTGTTTGCCAACTACAATCCACGATCTCAAGCACCAAGTTTGAGTAGAACAGTGTTGTAATAAAAACTCAGGCTGCCTGCTGGTGAATCCTGCCTTCGCCACACCCAGCTACTTGACTCTAGGTGGGACAAAAACTGAGTCAAGCTTTCCATGTCTATAAGGGATAATGATTATACCTAGCCACTCTTAGGACTGCTTTCAGGATGAGATGAGAGTTCTGTGATCAAGTAGGTTTGGGAAATTCCCCATACTCCTTTTGAAAATTCAAAACAAATAGCATGTTAAAAACTCAGAAGAGTTCTGCATTAAAAACCTTGTTCCACATTTTTTTCTTTACCCAGTCATATCCCAAACTTATTATACTGTGGGATCTTTTTCTAGTGGAATACCTAATGACACCCCCCCCCACTACCACCAAAAAAAAAAGAAAGAAAGGGAAAGACTTGGGGAAACCACTGCCTCCATCAGTTTCTACAATCAAAGAGACTGGGAAGAACTCGGCTAATGCTTGTATCTAAAGGTCTGTGTTGTTTAGCCTTCAGGAACGGATTTCCATATCATCTCACAGAATTTAGTCATCTTCCAGAAAGCTGTAAGTTACCTAGGTCATCTAAGTCCTAGCCTCTCAAACTCCAGCAGGCATCAGAGTCATCTACAGGGCTCATTTAACACATTCCCCCCATTTCTCCCCACAGATCTGGAATCAGTGGCTCCTGAGAATTTATATTTCTAGTAGTTGCCAGGAGATGCTGATATTGAGGGTCACTACACCCCATTTTGAGAAGTACTGACCATGTTATCTTCCCAGCTGTTTACCTTCCTTTTGCATGTTACGTGTATGTGTGTGTGTCGGGGCTGGGGGAGTGGAGCAGTCATGACCTTCAAGTTCACCAATGTCAGCTGATGAATGCACCTAAGGACTTGTTTAAGTAGAGGGCCTTTGTGATGCCATTTGAAATGAATGAGGCTGTCAGTTGCTACTGTCCTGCAGGCCCCAGTGGGGAGCCCTGTGTGGGGCCTCACGTGGCCTAGCAGATCTGTCCTACTTTGTTTTTTTTGGCCACACTCTAGGATGTAGGATCTCAGTTCCCTGACCAGGGATCGAACCCCTGCCCCCTGCATTGGAGGCAGAGAATCTTAACCACTGGACCACCAGGGAAGCCCCAGATCTGCCCTGCTTCACTGTTGTGCTTAGGCTGGGGACAACAGTGCCAGATGGTGCATATGCTTTCAGTTTGCTTAGAAAATCTTTCTTTCCTGAAGATAATGCAGAGGCACAGTCCGAAAGAGGTTTTCACCAAATTCATGCTGGGGGCAAGGGATGTGTGCATCTATTGAGCTTTTTTAAATTTCTCTAACAATTGTTCATTTATGTCATTGGAATAGGCCTGTCTTGCTCTCACTCTGTCATGGCCTCTTTGAGGGGGAAAATATTGGTCCCAAACTGTGGGATTTAAAAGGCAAGTGGCCTCTCATTAAGACTTTCCTTGTCTTTCACACAGCTACTATTTTCTCATAAGGAGAATACCTAGCTATGACTTAAGTCTTTCCAGAAGCATATTGCTAATGAGACAACAGCAGAAAGTCTAGAACTGTGCCATCCAACAAGTCACTTCAACAGAAAGGTTAGCAATGGAAGGCATATTTGGCAAATGATTACATAATATGAAAAAAGCGGTCACGTTCTTTTCCCAAAATCTACCTAATTCTCACCCCAGCTGATCTCTGGACTCTGCCCCTCAAGACCAGTGTCCCAGAGGGTGGGCAGAGCTCTGGCACCTCCAGAGACCAGGACCCGTTTGCTGACCACATTCCTTTCCTCCATTTGAAAAGCAGAGTCAAATTTCACAGATGGCTGGATTGCAGTTTCATCACTGAAAAAGTCTGACTACCTAAAAACGCATCAGGTTTTCATTTCACACTGAAGCTGGTAAACTGGTAAAGCGCCAGTGGACATGTGCTCCCTTCTTTTCTTAAGCTTCCAGAACTGCTTCTCTGACGGGGTCACCTTGGAGGCAAGTACTAAAAGGCCCAAACTTACGACCTTGTGAAAAATACCCCCAAGAGCATTTTCCTTTCTGCTGAAGCAGAAAGGCTGGTTCTCACCTGACAGTTTAAAACTTCAGACAGTAAAGCTGTGAAGGAGACTCCAACCTCACGCTCGCTGGGACTGGGAAAATCTATCAAGTAATTGTGCTGGTTGTCTCCGACAGGGCCAGTGTGTTTTCTCCTCTCTTTAGAGGAAGGGATAGGAGTCCAGGAGACCTGCAACTTCGTGTGGCCTTAAAGAATGGCCTCATCAGGTAAAGTACCCAAAACTTTCTCTTGGAAAGGAATATACATAGTGAAAGCTGTTGCCTGATTTTTAAGATGAACAAATCATGAAGATGAAGCACAGCATTCTAAAAATGAGACTGTCATCATTTTAATGAGCCATGAGAATTCCACCTTCCTATATATTCTTGGTTCTGTGGGCAGTGGGTCATCTCTATTTTTACTAAGTTTTCTCCTCATTTAAAACAAGAGGTACAGGGACTTCCCTGGTGGTCCAGTGGCTAAGACTCTGAGCTCCCAGTGCAGGGGGCCCAGGTTCGATCCCTGGTCAGGGAGCTAGATCCCACATGCTACAACTTAGACCCAGAGCAGCCAAATAAATAAGTACATAAAACAAGCTACAAGGATATATTGTACAACAGAGGGAATATAGCCAATTTTTTTTTTTTTAAGCTATAAATGGAGTATAACCTTTAAAAACTGTTAATCACTATCTTGGACACCTGTAACTTATATACTATTCTACAGCAATGATACTTCAACTAAACAATTAATAAAACATGATGTCTAAGAGGTAGGTAGATGAAAAATTGTGTACCCATTTTACAGACTCTGAGATCTGGAGGAAAATGTCAGCAAGGAAACAGCAGAATGGAAAATAGCCTCGTGCCTCTTTCTTAGCAAGTGTCCTTTTCTGCTTTCTTCATATCCTTCTCTTCTTATCTGCAGACCTCCTCTGCCCACTGAAGAAAGTCCATCCTCAAGGGCTTTCCACCATCTGATGACACTCAATCTCCTCTGTCTCTCCATGAAGACAGTTCCCATGACACCTGCCGAGGGACGCCAGTCCCTACCTGGCTTCCCCCCTCTGACGCCTGCAGAGTTCAGCACCTCTCGTTTCCTGCCGTCCTGCCGCTTCACGTGCTGTTTCCCCCCAGAACCTGCAAGGGGCCCTGATCAGGGAGCGGCTCTCATCCACAGTGTCCACTCCCCACTGGGCACTCACTCAGGCTTGTTGGTCCCCGCACCTTTCCTTTCGAAACTTGAAGCTGTCTGGGGACTAAGAGAGGGCTCTCCTCACATCAAGGGACAGGGTTTACTCATTTTTGTCATGAACCTGCCTCAGTAGATCCCCAGGGATGTGCTCTCATGCCGAAGGTTAATTTTTACTTTACTTTGGCATTTATATTTTACTTGAAGGGAAAATGTGATTTTCTTTTTCTATAAATTCTCTAACCTCCTCCAGTCCCACATGTTTTTTTTTTTGTTTTTTTTTTTTTGCCTCAGTAGTATGATTTTAAACGGAAGTTTCAAAAGTTTTGAAAGGGAAGTTGGAGAATGAATAGGATTCACCTGCAGAAATGAGCTGGCTGTCTGGCCCAGGAGCTGGTAAACGTTTTCTATAAAAGGCTCCATCAGCTCCTCAACACTGGCACTGCAGCAGAAGGGAGCCCAGACAATACGGACACACTGAGGCATGACTGTGCCCCAGCCAGACTGTACTGAAGGGGGCTGTGAGCTGGATCTGGTACATGGCTATGGACAAGCCTTCCCTTTACTAACAGAAATGTCTGCAATTCTCTAAAGAGTCAAATTAAATCTGACTTCCTGAGCCACCCTGGAAATAAAGCAAAAAGGTGGGTGATTATAAAGGAATCCCAGCCCAAGAAAAGATGATAAGCATTAAAAAAACAAATTATGTCTGAGCAAAAATGTACTTCGATTTTCTACCAAAAACTACTGGAAATGAGAAACAAGCAGGATGAAAAAACAGCCAGAGCCTCTCACCTATGGCCCCTATTTCCAATCCGCCTGGCCTTTCCCAAGAGCCAGAGGCCTTGCCTCTGCAGTCTGCCAGTCAACAGAAGATTCCTCCTGTGACCCTTTGACTCCTCAGGGCATGGGGCAGAGCTCTGGGCAGAGGTTTTTCTCGGGCACGTTCAAGACTGGGTGGGCGAGCTCCTCTCCATCCAGCACAGTGATGGGCTTGTTCAGACTCAGCACTGTCGGCCAAGAGCCCCAACCGGCCTGGACAATGGGAACATTCAACAATTCATGAGCTGGAGGCTCAACTCGTTTGTCTTTGACACAACTCCATTTTTTTCCATAAGAATACTTAGCTATGACTTTAAGGCTTTCTATAAGCATATTGTTAGCGAGGTGGCTCCAGAAAGTCTGAACTTGTGCCTTGTTCCACTGAAAGATTTGAAATTCACTCCTGGGCAGTGAGTGACTTAATTTGAGAAGACTGTTCACATTTTCATTCCCCATAGTTCAATCTAATTTCAGATAACACCTACTTGTGTTCCCACTGGTTGCTGGACCCTGTCCCTTCAATCTCTTGCCCTCCCATTTCCACTGGTGACTGTGTTCCTGAACTCGATCTGCTCCTGCATTCCCGTCCCTGCCCTCGTCAGATTATTCTGGTCTTGCTCTGTGCACAGGGCCCGTGGCTGGCCAGGACTTCCCCACTGCTGGCTGCAGTCAATTCTTGCCCTTTCCAGGTGCCTTGTCAGTTATGAACTTGCTTCATGGGGTGTCAAAAGCATTAGGGTCTCCATAGTTTCTTATGTGACAGGCTGACCTTTCCTCTGCATAAAACAAACAAAAGTTGGCGAACATCAATGCCATGGATTTCTCTCCTTGCAAAATTTCTAAAACATGATCTCGCTTTTGACCTAAACAAGTTGATACTGTGCTTATAAGCCACAATTTCTCTGGCAGATTTAGAGGTGACGGTTTAAAGATAAAAGGGTAAGGGGTAAAGTTCTGAGTGTTAAGTGAACAATTCTCTGATTGACTCTGACTCTGGGAAACAAGCTTTTCATGCTAACAAAGCTTAGATGGAGCAAAAGGTCAGAAAGCTTTGGCAGTCAAAGCTATTTTGCCAATGACACATGCTGACAGAATCAGGCTATAAGCATGATAGAACCATTATCTGGAGAAAATCAAGCCCCTGGGGCAGTATAAGACTGAGAAATTTAACAAAATAGTGGTGAGAGTCCTGAAGAAACCAGATTTTAAGCAGGATTTTACTTGCAAGGGACCTCCTAGAGCAAGTGGTCCACTGAATGCCATGGACCTTCTAAAGGAAGTGAGAAAATCAGGTCCCATTAAGAACCAACGTCGGGGACTGAAGAATGATGTATATGAGTACCTCTGTATATCTACATCAGTTCAGTTCAGTTCAGTCACGTCTGACTCTTTGCGACCCCATGAATCGCAGCACGCCAGACCTCCCTGTCCATCACCAACTCCCGGAGTTCACTCAGATTCACGTCCATCGAGTCAGTGATGCCATCCAGCCATCTCATCCTCGGTCGCCCCCTTCTCCTCCTGCCCCCAATCCCTCCCAGCATCAGAGTCTTTTCCAGTGAGTCAACTCTTCTACATAGCCCTCGTCATCTCCTCTGTGGACCAGTCGTCTCATCTAAGATGCTGGCGCAGACCCTTCTGGCTACACAGCGAATGAGAGAAACAAATCACAGGCCGTTGGTTCCAGCCATGTCTACTGCTTGAGTCTTTGGACTGGTAAGGAGCATATGAGCTGACTCTGAAGCAATATGCAGTTTCTAGATTTGTGACTTTCAACAGAAAATTCTGAATGAACTGCGAACCTGAAAATCTATATTATTTCTCACTACAGTTCAGTCTAAAGAAGAGATTTTTTAAAAAATGTAGTGTCCAACAGGGACCCAGAATTTCATACATATAATGAAGAAAATATATCAAAGAGCAAATAAGAAAGTACAGAAGATATTTATCCATAGTTATAAACGTAAAGCATAAGGAAGAAAACCCAAGTAGGAAAGAAAGAAGAGGAAAGCAGTATAGGAACAGTCTACTAAAATCTTCTCCAAAAATGCTTTTAGTTTAAGATCTGAAAAATAACCTGGCAGGTAAAATATTGCAACAGCATAAAAATGAAGCAATCCTTCTGATTCACAAGACTGTAGCAACATCTTGTTCTTAAGAAAACATCAAGCTTTCCCTCAAAGTCCTAGTTAGTCACAAGCCTAAGGGAGAATGTGGGTTTTCGTAACATTTAACACATGTGGTGGTCCTGTCACCTTCTCCTTTGTTGCACGTGAGGGTTCTAGGACGCTACCCTCCGAGTTCCCGCTGGTGGGGAGTGACAGTCGAGGGCTTTAACTGTCAGCAGCATCTGCTTGTTTCACTGGGGTCAAACCGTCTTACCAGAACATTTAGCTCTGCTTGTGCCGACAAGGAAGCTTACCCCAAAATACTGTTCGGGGGGAATCAGTGTGCAGAACTCGATGCTGAATATGAGCTCATTTTGCCTAAAAGCATTTTAAAAAGCCATTCTGATTACTCAGCCATAAAACAGAATGAAATAATGCCACGTGCAGCAACATGGATAGACCTGGAGGTGATCATACCAAGTCATCGAAAGGCAAAGACTCTTATCGATCACTCACATGTGGAATCTAAAAACAGTGCGCGTGAACTTACCTACTGAAGAGAAAAAGACCTACAGACGCAGAAAATAAGCTTATGGTTATGAAAGGGAAAGGTGGTGGGGAAGGGTAAATTATGAGCTTGGGATTAATACATACACACCGCTATATGTGAAACAGAAAAACAACAAGGACCTATGGACAGCGCAGAACTATATTCAGTATCTTGTAATAACATATAAGGGAAAAGAATCTAGAAAATACATATATATACCTGAATCGCTAGGATGCACATCTGAAATATTGTCAATCAACTATGTGTTCATGGCTCTGTGTCCAACTCTTTGCAACCCCATGGTTGCAAAAGTCAGCTACATCAAACAACTACCAGGCTCCTCTGTCCAAGGGATTCTCTAGGCAAGTATACTGGAGTAGGTTGCCATGCCCTGCTCCAGGGGATGCTCCTGACCCAGGGATGGAACCCGGGTCTCCTGCATTGCAGGCAGATGCTTTACCGTCTGAGTCACCAAGGAAATCAACTATGCTTCGATTTAAAAAATAGTAGAGTGGGGTGGGGGTTCATGTTTGGGAGTGCATGTACACCCATGATGGATTCATGTCAGTGTATGCCAAAACCAATACAGTACTGTAAAAAAAAAAAAAAAAAAAAAAAGGAGAAAATAAAGCCATTCTGTGTGTCTGGGGTGTGTATGTAAGCTTGTCTGTGCTGAGGCAGACAAAGCTCTGCCCTGGGGAGTGAAGCCAGCAGTCAGCAGGTCCGCTTGTACCACCTCCATGTCTCCAGGGCTAGACAGACTCCGGGTTTTGTGGCTGTTAGACAATGAGCATGCATTTCTTTTGTAATTCAGCCTAGTTCTTATAAACAAGTTCATTTGTGCTGTACCGGACAGAAAGCTCCCACAGACACCCGGCCCATCCGCGCGCGAGTCTGGCGCCCACGCTCACCTCGGCACTCCACGCTGGGGTCCCCCCAGAAGAGCTCCTGGCACTCGCTGCAGGTGCGGCCTCCGAAGCCAGGCATGCAGTGGCACTGCCCTGTGAACTGAGGCCAAAGACAGACCCGGGTCAGATCAGCTGCAAGGCCGGGAGAACTAACGGCTTGCCCGAGAAGGCCTCGCACCTGACCTGACCAAGAACAGGGAACCTCACCCCGATTGTGGGTGCTAAGGGTCCCAAGCTGGCATCTCCTAACCGCGCCTCTGCCAGTGGGGCTGGGAAGGCCACGAGCACGTTCCCTTTTGTGGACATGTCTCCTCACTCGTATCCTCATATATCATTCACAAGCCTGGACCACCTGCGACTGTGTGTGACACACCGTTCTGTGTGGGTCAGGAAACAAGAGAACTTTCCACAATGTTGGCTGTTGTAATGTGGCCCATTTCAGGCTGTGTGGCTAAGGGAAAAAAGTCTGATTCAGCAGCCAGGTATTGGAAAAAACGGCCCCCCGCTCCGGTCCATTTGAAAGCGAGCTGCCCGCCCCCTGCTCCCACTGCTGGGGTCCTAGGCTGCTTTGCCCCGGTGGTATCCAGTGGGGACTCTGTGCACATTACTTTACATTGTCCCAGCCCACGGGGGCAAGTGAGGGCAGATATCCAGTCTGTGCTGTGTGGGCCAAGCTGTGTGTCCTGGTGCAAGGCTGTAACCACAAGGAGGGGTGCCTTTCTCTAACTGGGGCCCAGCCACCCAAGAGCCGGCATGTGGACTCAAAGTCCTCTTTCCTTACGCTATGACGGCCGCCCTGGGCGACAGTGCCTCACCTCATTGCAGGACGGCCCGAAGGAGTGAGCAGCATCGCAGCTGCAGGGGTCGCACCCCGTCCCGCTGGCCAGCTGCCAGGTGTTGGGCGCACAGCGGTCACAGTTCTGGCCGATGACGTTAGGGAGGCAGAGGCACTGCCCGGTGGTCTTGTCGCACTGGCAGTCAGAGCCGTTACAGCGCTCTTGCGCCGTGCCCAGGTAATTGCAGACGCACTCTGAAAAAGAACCACCTGGTCAGACGCACTCACAGAGGCCCACTCGGCAGACAGACAGCGCGGAAGTCAGCCGCGTCAAACAACAACCACTCTCTCTCTCTAGATTTCAACCTGGGAATGCACACAAGAAGAGAAAGGAATGGAGGGGATTAAAAAACACTCTAAAACTGTGGTTCTTCATCTTACGATGTTCCACGCAGCTCTGACATTTCCCAGGCAGACATGCAAAATGGCTGGCATGCATTTTCAAAAATACTTGGCTTAATAAGTGGCTGGTGAATCATTGTAAGATTGAAGATTTAACTGGAAATAAAAACCAGGCTGTGGGAGCAGAGATACCTAATGGTTTCAAACTCTTGGCAGGAAACAGCAGTCACGGCTGTGTGAGCCGGGGCAGGTAGAGCCCTTTAAACTAGGAAGGCTTGAAGGAATTCAGTCCTGCTGCTCCTCAACATTCCGCACATGTTTGTATCAACAAAGATGGGCCTGGGGGCCGTGCAGCCACAGCAGGAAATGCCGGCTGATGTCGTGATAAGAGAGGAATAATGAGTTCTGAGAGGGATACTTCAGAGAGGTTCCTTCTTTCTTTACGTTAAGCTGGAAGGCTCTATCCATCATAGACAAAAGGGTAGACCAAAGTGTGTGTTTAGGATGCAGATGTCTGAGCCCATCAACAAGTCCAGGGGCAGAACATAAAGTCAATCCACTCTAGACTTATGGACACAGTGTGTCTGCGGCTTCCTCCCTCGGGCCTGGGGTGGAGGGCAGTGCAGGTCTGGGGCAGTGAGGAGCTCTGCGCCTGCTGTGGAGCCAGTCCAGAGGCTGCCCGGCCACCCTGGTCGGAGGCATGTGGCGCTGGCTGCTGGTGAGCACAGAGGCATATCCAGCCTCAGATAGCTGAGCTGCTTAGTTACCTAAGAAAATCGACCTGCATATGTCAGATGTTTATGCAATGCAAGGATGAACTGTGCTTATTTTAACAAAACTGTTTTCAATTTTTTAAAAATCAATTCACTCTATCGATGGCATTTATCATGGGGACAGTGGCACAGCTTTTGGTTCCTTCTCAGGTGCTGAGCCACAGCTCAACATTTCAGTGCCAGGAATGAGGCTGGTAAAAAAAAAAAAACCATCCTTAACTTTCTCTTGTGGCTATTGAAATTTTCTCTTTCTGAGGAAGTGTTTTACCTGATGAGATAATGGGCTTCCCTGGTAGCTCAGTCAGTAAAGAATCTGCCTGCAATGCAGGAGACAATGGGTTCGTTCCCTAGGTCGGGAAGATCCCCTGGAGAAGGGAATGGCAAACCCATTCCAGTATTCTTGCCTGGAGAATTCCATAGACAGAGGAGCCCGGTGGGCTACCGTCCAAGAGGTCACAGAGTCAGACATGAACTGAACGACTAACACAGATGAGATAAATCCCCTAAGAATAAAATCCCCCAAGGAGGAGGTAGGGGAGGAGCAGGAGAGTGGAAGTCATTCCAAGGATGGGGCAGAGGGGGTGTGCATCTTACTGCGACAGTCCTGGCGCAGCGCGTCGCCATAGTACCCGAAGCGGCAGAGCTGGCAGTGCTCCCCCTCCGTGTGGTACAGGCACTTGAGGCACCTCCCGGTCTCCTTGTCGCAGGCTCCCGGGTCCGCTGTGTCGATGTTGTGGTGACACTGGCAAGGCTGACACGTCCCCCCCACATCGGAGGGATGGCCAAAGAAGCCTGGGGCACACTCGTCACATCTGGAGCCTGTTGTCCGATAAAACCAGCATGGGGCCTTTGGCTTGCTGACCGCAAGATCTGGTCCCCCGACATCCCTGCCAACCAGAGCCCCCCCAGGTGGGGCCTGGGTCCCCAGGGCGCTAGTTACTGGGCCAAGGCTGGCCAGGCGTGCAGGGAACAGCCGTCAGTCGTGAAAGGCAGCAGGCTCTTGGCAGTGATGGCGCTGCAGCCTTGGCTCTGCGGTCAAGGTTGGGGAGGGAGAGTTAGGAGAGTTCCAACCCATGGACGCAGCTCCTCGTTACACAGGGGTGGACAGAGCAGGAGCGAAATAATGGCTTCACAGCAAAAAGCTTCTTAACCCAAGGGTTATATTCACTGAAAACCTCTGGCTCCTCTCTGAGCAACCTGAAAAATGGGGCCCTTTGTGACAACCAATTTCCCTTCTTAAGAGATTTCGAAGAGTAAACAAGTTCCTACTGTATAGCACAGGGAACTATATTCCATAGCCTGGGATAAACCACATGGAAAAGAACAGGAAAACGGATAAATATACGGATAACTGAGTCACTTTGTTGCACAGTGGAAATAAACAACATTGTAGATCAACTATACTTCAGTAGATTTTAAAAAATCCTAAAAAGTGCATATTGGCTGAGCTGTGTACAAGCATAAGGAGTATCTGAAACAGTGGCATCAAGGATGAAATAAAGGGAGTCTGTATGTACAACTTGCTACACTCCATGAATGCTGGCAGATAATGTGAGTGCAGCAAATAATAATACTTCTAGCTTTGATCAATTCTGTTGTCTCGGACTCGTAGATGGTATTCTTTTCTTCATTCTGCCCACTATTTGGCTACTTTACTTTTTGAGACTCTCCTACTAGGCGTTGGATAAGGGAAGGAAGAAGTGAAATATAAATTAATCTTTCTACTGGTTAGGAACAGAACTGGTTAAGAACATTAGACTTTACAGGGACTTAACTTGTTCTTGTGCTCTGTGTTATAACATTTTTATCAGAGACATGAGAATCAAGACTATCCCACATACCAAACAGGAAAAGAACATCTTTTATATTTCAGAGTCCCTTCACTTTTAAATAAAAAAATTTTTTTAAAAAAGCAACTAAACTGGCTCACTCTTCAGCTTTTCTTCTTTCTTAACCACTAACCTCATGAAGACACATCTTTTCCTCTGAGAGTCTGCACATCACTTACCAATGTATCCAGGATTACAGACACAGGCAAGCTGTAAAGAAACAGGGTCTTGATAGCAGCTACTGGCAAACTGGCGTCCGCTCTCGGGACCATCTGGGCAAGGACAAGGTCGGCAGTGGTCTCCTGACCCAATGATGGGGTCTCCGTAGTAACCAGCCAAGCACCTGTATCAGTTCCAGGAGAGAAGCTCATGAACTGCAGTGATAAGACATATGTTACAAGAAAAAGTCTGAGAAACCATGTTCTCTGTTCAGGAACATCATTCCTGACTCCTCATGTTTCCACATGAAGGACTTTCCAATAGAGCAGTGGCTTAAACACTACTTTCAATCAGAATTCCCTGGAGGGTTTTTAAACACAGATTGCTGGGCTCCCTCTCCTGATTCAGGAGGTGACGTTTCTGCCACTGGTCTGGGGATCCCACAGCAGGACCACTGCATTAGAGTCTTGGCCTCATCTGGACTCTAATTCACTCCTCCCTAAAGAGGTACCTCTCCCCAAGTGCATGCTATCGTCCTAACAGCTGCCTGTCCTGGGCATTCTGGTCAGCTCCTTCTGTGCATTAAGCTGTTTGGGAGAAAGAGAGTTTGTGGTTGTTGGTCTCTGCCCATGCCTGGGCGGGGCGATGTGTCAGTAAGCCCAAGGTGGCTTGTTCTACAATCCAGCCTTTACCAGTGAAAAGTAGAGAAAGATGCTCTCCAGATGCATGCCCCTTGTGTCTGTCTCTCAGGGATGAGAGATGGTATTTATCAGTTCCCAGACCCAACAGGTCCCACCTTCCTGCCTTACAGATAAGGCAGCCATGGAGCTGAAATGATTTGCAAAGCTCAAACGAATAGTTAGTAATAAGCCACAGTTTGGATTCAGCCTCCCAACTTTCAGCAAGGAATTCTTTTAGTATGCCAAGGTGCTTTTCAACATGACTGATAATTAAGTTACATTTTAAAATTCCTATAGCATAAGAGCTTGAAGGAAGTTTGGATATCATCTAATCCAACTTAGTTATCCTACTATCTTAAAGCTGGATACTCAGAGAGGTGAGCTAAATCACCCAAGATAGAGCAGGTCAGGAGCAGAATTGGGCCAGGAACTTCTAATTCAGTTTGTTTTTCTTTTTTCTCCTTTTGAGGCAGAGGATTATTTTAAACAGGGAGTGGGGAAGGATGAAGAAATAGAAGGGGAAAGTTGTTTAGAGGGCATTAACCTTCTATTTAATTAGACACAGACACAATACAAGAACATATGTCCCAATTACATGCTGGAAAATCAACAGGAATGAAGCAATTCTGTGCAACAGTTTGAGAAAATTTCCTGTAAGGCTTTCTAGGTGCAATACGTCCAAACACATCATGATAGAAGCTGAGTGTTCACTTCCTGCCTCCTCCTTCTCTAACCCCCTTGGCAGTAATCTGACTCCAGAGCTTCTTAAAATCACCGAACTGGAATTGATCATCTCGAGAAGAGGAAGAGAATGGGAAACCAGCTCACACTAAACAGCGGCATCTGAAATACTTCAGTGAAATTCTGTCATCAAACTAGACCTAAAAACCCTTCCTCATCCTACATCCTTTTGAGTTATCCTGCAAGCAATCAGAATGCTTTAGAAATATGATTTCACATCGGCCTTGTGGACAACCACCTCTGCTGACCAGTGTTCCCCACCTTCTTCACCCTTTTCATCTGATTTTCTCATCTGTCTGTCTTGAATTTATTCTCCATGTCCACTGAAACAATGGTAATGAAAAATCAAATGCAGAGAACAAAAAATGACACCAATACATTAATTTGTTCCTTTCAATCTTGTATAACTGCCTCTTATCTCTACAGCACAATCTTGTGGTTGGAAACACTTGACTTTTACTCTAAGCAGTAGTCACTGAACTCTCCAAATTCTTGAATACCATCCAGCATACAACCAAGAGCCATGTATTTGCCGCCTTGCACATCCTCATGCTATAATCACATATTCAATTTTCACTAAAAACTTCTTTCATCTGATGAGCAACTTTTGCACTAACTGAAGCATTTGCTGAATATTTTTTTAAAAACAAAAGTCCCATAGAGTGTGGATATCAGCAGAGGTTTATTGACTTAAAAGGTGGAAACTAGTATTCCCAAAACAGCCGATTCTAAGAGCATGTCTGCCTTTTTAAATTAGTAATGAATGATGTAAGTCAGGATGTAATTTTTTCATACAGACTGTTTCTTACCTACTGAGCTGGGCTCTAATGTGATTAGAGGCATATTCTATGGCCCGCTCTTCCTATCCCTGGTACATTGCACTAATCCATACTAACTGTTCAATTAACATCTGCTAACTGGAGGACAGATCTACTTGTGCACATTTCACACGGGCTCCTGGAAACGCTAGCTGCATAAAACGTGGCGATCAACAAAGCCATTAAAATGACTAATCCCCGTTTGGATTTGGTTTCTACTTTGACCCAAATTAGGAATTAACATTTCACAACTCTCACCCTAGGCCAGAATTGGCCGAGCCAGAGAGATGATTGCTGTACAGCCTAGAAGGACTCTTCAAGAGGGCAGATTCCTGCCAGTTTTGTTCTCTGTTGTATCTCCCCCTGCCCTCAAACAATGCCTGGCACACAGAAGGTGTAAACTAAATCTGTACTAGATAAATGAATGAGTTCCTAGAAAATACCAAGGGGATTAGACATGAATGAGCAACCTGGAGCCTGGTAGATATTCACTCTGTGGTTTCTCTAAGATGCTGTTTGCTCAGTCAAAAACAACCTTGTTCTCTTTCAAGAGGCGGCACATACCTCTCACAGTTATGCCCTGTGGTGTAGTCCTGGCAGCTCAAGCACTCCCCCGTCACTGAGTCGCAGTCATCAGCGTGGCCGTTGCACTGGCAGGGCTGGCAACTTGGAAAGCCCCAGAACCCGGGTAAGCACCGGTCACATTGCCTCGTGTACACCCCCTGGAAGCAGTGGCACTGGCCAGTGATGGGGTCGCAGAAAGCATTGACGGATCCTTGCAGATGGCACTCACAAGCTGAAGAAACAGGCAACCAAGGGACCACGTTGAGAAACTGGTTAGATGCAAATACATCTCTTATACAGGCTGGCCCCCTCCTTTCAGTGTAGAACGCTCATGGGCCTCTCTGATCAATTTCCGGAGTGCAGAACGCCTTCTGAAGCTGCATGACTTATGATGTGAATGAGTATGTTACATTTCTTCTGATCAACTTACGTTTGCATCCACTGGGCCCAAAGCCAAAGGTGCCAGGAGCACATCTGTCACACCTTCTTCCCACCACGTTCGGCCGGCACTGACACTGGCCTCCGTTGGGGTCGCAGACGGAACTTAAGGAGCCCTGAGGGTCGCACTCACAAGCTGCAGAGAAGACAGGCAAGAGCCCATGACCCAGGGCAGCCATGCCTGCCATGGCGATAAG
>SJYX01010713.1:0-39314 GCA_006410675.1 Oreotragus oreotragus
ACAGAGATTAGGGGCAGGAGGAGAAGGGGATGGCCGAGGATTAGATGGCTGGATGATATCACCAACTCGATGGACAAGAGTTTGGGTGAACTCTGGGAGTTGGTGATGGACAGGGAGGCCTGGTGTGCTGTGATTCATGCTGTCACAGAGAGTCGGACATGACTGAGCGACTGAACTGAACTGATATGCGAAACATTTTAGAAATTTGAAGAATAAATAATATGTTTTTTCCTCCCTGGATCTTTACAAAGTATTAGGGAGACAAAAAATAACTTAAGAAGCACCTCTTAACACAATCTGGAAAGAGTTCATGGAGAAGGTGGAGCTTAGCTTGGGCCTGCAGAGAGTGGGTTAGAGTTGGTTGGTACCTAGGAGTCAGAGGAAGAGAAAGTTCTAAGCAAAGGGAGAAATTTGTGGTCCTCAGGAGAGTGGACAGGCTTGTGGTGGGCTGGAGGGACATGAGAAAAAAAAATGGCTAAATTTGGGGTGCTGGAAAGTAGGAATAGGGGAGAGAAGGCTGAATTGATAGAGGAAGTCAAATTAGGCAGGACCTAGAAATTCCAGGAAAGAAACAATTTAATTCACAAGACTATCCAGTGCATACTTTGCCCAGGACCCCATTTTGCACTTTCTGAGAAAACAGAGCGCTAATAAATGAATTACAGGTTTTCTTTGGCAAAGCGAACACACGAGATAGTTCTGTTGTGAAGAGAAGTTGATATCTTATAGATTGGACTTAATATTTAACTTCTTGCCTTGGCCATCTTTGTCAAATGTCAGTGCCTGCCACTGCCCTTAAACCTTTTCACTTTGATCTCTTTGTTGTGAGGTCTATTGGTGGTTACATAGAACATCACCGTTACCTGGATTCCTACACTATGCTCACGTTGTTGCTCCCTTTTGTCTGCAGGTCCTAAGAGGATGACAGCTTGTCAACCATATCACAGCCCCGTGGGCCAACCTTTCACCTCTCACCTTCCAGACTGAGGTTTTTGAAAGTATGTCAATAGGTATGATTTGAAGTGTGGTTGTGGAGATGAAACGTGGGTAAAACTGCAGTTTCAGTCACAATGAGGAAAATGTTTATTTCCGTGGATAAATAATACCAAAAACAGCAGATACTTATATTGTTTGACTTGAGTAGCTAGATGACCTGAAAGAAATAATAGCAGCAGAGCTACAGGAAAAAAAAAAAAAGTAAGTTTCCAAACATTTAAACATTTAAATTTGAATCTTGTTTATAAATCATAGCATAAGAATGTGTGGAACAGAGTCAGGATTGATATGAGTCCTTTAGCTAGAGGGCTGAGAAACAATTTTCTCTTCTTATTCTTCTTGGTCCATGGGGTCGCAAAGAGTCAGACATGACTATGCAACTGAACTGAACTGATTCTTCTTGGTTTCAGAACCAAGATTATGCCCAAGACCTCCTTGCTTTCTTACTTTCCCTGTCTTTTTTGACCTGGGCTCCTTTCCCCTGTTGGCTGTGCAACGAACGAAAGTTGTTATGCTCACCTCCACACCACACATCAACTGAAAACAAAATACATGGCTAATCTTTCCAGGCTTTCTGAGGGTTTTCCCAATTGTGTAAAAGGACTTTAGCTTATTAAGAACCCTTTCTCAAACCTCTTTTTTTTTTTTTCCCCTACAGAAAAAAAAAGTAGTTCCATGAAAGGAGTGAAGTAACTTCATCTAATGTGTCAAAGGAGACATCTTGCGTGCTCAGGAGTATCCTGGGAATTTCATACCAAGGTTAAAATAGGAAGTTTATGGCTAAAGAGGAGGACGCCAACATAGAAACTGGAGTCTACACAGCTCTAAGAGTCTTCATGGTTTTCTCTGCTTTTCATTTTCATACTCTGCATTTCTGTAGCCAGCAGCCACACTCATCCTGCCAAGCCTGGCCAGGCTGTGATGTGAGTCCAGGAAATGCCTTTGGTGCTTTTGGGACCTCCCCTGCTGGTGCCTTCCCCCACCCTCACTCTTTCCCTAGCCACCCCACTGGCTGCCAGTCCCTCAAGCCCCCTCCTATCCTCTGGATGGTGCTGCTGAAATTCTCACTCTATTATTGTGTGTGTGCTTAGTCGCTCAGTCGTGTCCAACTGTGACCTCAAGGACTGTAGCCCTCCAGGCTCCTCTGTCCATGGGGATTCTCCAGGCAGGAATACTGGAGTGGGTTGCCATGCCCTCCTGCAGGGGATCCTCCCAACTCTGGAATCAAACCCAGGTCTCCTGCATTTCAGGCAGATTCTTTACCATCTGAGTCACCAGGGAAGCCCCTCTATTAGATGTGAGAACCAGATTTTAAGAAAGACATATCAAAAAAAAAAAAAAAGAAAAAAGAAAAACATATCATGGCAACTGCATTTTCAAAAAAAAAATCAGGAGACAGCAAACAATCAGAATCCCAAGTTGAGGTTCAATTATTTTCCTTTTTCCCAGAAGGAATTTCCAGTTGCTTTTTGCCAACCTTCACCATCTTATTACAGTAAATTTGCAAAATGAGGTTTAGATATATTATTTTCCCTTAGTTTATAGTTTGGTACCCATGGAGTGGGTTCTGAGTTGCTCAGTTGTGTCCAGTTCTTTGTGACTCTGTGGGCGGCAGCCCACCAGGCTCCTCTCTGCCCATGGGATTTTCCAGTCAGGAATACTGCGGTGGGTTGTCATTTCCTCCTGCAGGGGATCTTCCCGACCCAGGGTTCAAACCTGTGTCTCAGGGTCCTGTGTTGGCAGGTAGATTCTTTATCACTGAGCTACCTGGGAAGCCCCATGAGTAGAATGGCAGAAATCACTAAAGGAAGTGTCTGCTTTGCCTGCAATATTTGTGCATTGTATTTCTTGTTTATTCAAAAATATTTGCTGCTCACTTGCTCAGGGTGGTGGAGGATACCAAAAATAAATATAAACAGTTTTTTATTTGGAGGTGGTTCCATTCTAGTGGAAGAAATGAGGTAAGTCTGGTGCTGTTACTTGTAGCAGGATGTGATGGAAACTACGAGAAATGTTCGAGTTAATGGCTGTGAAATTGTACACAAGAAATAGACTGTATCTGAAGAGAGATTTCCTCTGAGAATTTTAAGAAAGGAGAATTAAGGCCAATTGATCTGACAGTAGGAATGGGTAGAATGATTTGGACCAAAGAAAAAAAAAGTGTAATCAAAGATGTAAATTTTGTGATATATAAATAAAAATGGGAACTGTTTGGTTTCTTCATAGAGGGCTGATGCTGTATGAGGAAGTGTGACCTGCAAAGTACTGAGAAACCACAGGATCTTTGAGCAGGGGAGTACCCTGACAAAGGTGTTTTCAAGGCCCAGTGAGAGGTTTCCTTCCATGTAACCACATCATGCAGCATCCGGGTTGTAAGTACTTCTACACGCACTCTCTTAAAGACTGTAGATTGCAGACAGCAACCACTTCTTGAAGATGAAAGATGAGCATCTAGAGACCTGTCGCAGAGTATGGTACATATCATGAACTTAAAAAAAAAGTGTTTTGAAGAGATAAATGAAAGTATTAGGGTTGACAAGTACTGTAGCAGTACTGCTGCTGCTAAGTCGCTTCAGTCGTGTCCAACTCTGTGTGACCCCATAGACGGCAGCCTACCAGGCTCCCCCGTCCCTGGGATTCTCCAGGCAAGAACCCTGGAGTGGGTTGCCATTTCCTTCTCCAATGCAATGAAGGTGAAAAGTGAAAGCGAAGTCACTCAGTCGTGTCCGACTTAACGACCCCATGAACTGCAGCCTACCAGGCTCCTAAGTCCATGGGATTTTCCATAACAGTACTGGAGTGGGTTGCCATTGCCTTCTCCGACTGTAGCAGTACAGAGGAGTATTTTGGAAGGAAATTTGACAGTTTTTGGAGACTGATTTAATGTAATGGGGAAGAAAGATGGTTTTCAACCGAGTGAGTCTGAGGCTGAAGGAAGTCTTGAACAGAAACAAGGTGGTCAGTGAGCCCTCAGCACTGCTATTCTAATGGGAAATACACAGGTGCGTGCTTCCAAACACTCTTCGGTAGAATTATCCAAGCTGAAATAGCATTCCCAATCCTTGTAAGCAGATGTCAATCAGACAACATCATGAAACAAAATCAGTATGTTTAAGAAAATTCATATTTGATTACACATACTTTTTAGAACTTTTGTATACTAAAAAGTGAAACATGCACTTGTGTGATGCTTTTTGAATGTCTCTATGCAGCTTAATATTTTGCCTTATGTTTAATGCATGAACAGTCCTTTTCACTTTCAATAAATTAAGGAAACTCCCATAAAAAGGATGGAAAGGAAGTGATGGATCTCTTATCCATTAAATTATTATATCACATATGACAATAATTATTACACTATTTATGGTAATAAATGATGACTCTGCCCTGTTACTTCCCTCCAAACATCCTGGTTAGGTAGCAGAAGTGGATAAGGTATGAAAGAAATGGAGAGACTGGTCACCTTCAGTCCAAACTGGCTGAATTCACTCTTTCACTTTTTTTCAGTAATATTAATGAAGATTTAAATAGTATTTAATTACAAGGTTTTTTTAAAAATTAAACACTGAAAGTTTAACAGGTAAAGTTTATGAAAGTAAGCACATTAGCAAAGAAAGATTATTGATGATAGTAGGTAGAGTATCATGTTTAGGAATGCAATTTTTATACAAAAAGACCCAGAAATAGTGGTCACTATAAGTCAGTTCTCCAAAACTACAAAGTACTGCAGGTCTTTGGAGCAGGGAGACATGATTTATGGCTGGGTGATCCAGAAAATAATTCATGTATTTCAGGGTATACGAACTTAGCCTTGAATTATGGGTAGACTTGCAATAGGCAGAAATGCAAGAAAAAAGATTCCAAATAATAAATAGCAGAAAGCTATACTAATATGGCTGCTGCATATTAGAACTAGAATATTGACTATGCTGTAAGACTACAACTATTAAGAATATGTATCCCAGAAGTTAACTAGGAAACACATAAAGAATAGAAATGTTCCTGATTACACAGCTGCAAAAATTAAGTTAGATGTCACAGCGTAGTAAGAATGTGTAATAAAATTCAAATTTGTTGCAATTTATACCATGTAAGAAAAATGCAATTCTTCTGGAAAGAACTTTACTTCCTCATTGACTTATAATTATAGATGTACTTCATTTTATCAATAATTTATTTTTATTGGTAATGAATATTAGTACTTTAGCCTAAAGCATCTCTATTCCTTGTCTGTCACGTAGTCAATGACCTGTAAATGAACTCTTAAATATGCTAAGGAAGCTCATTATTTAAGGTATTTAGCAAAGGAATGATCCTTTGGTTATGCAAATTACTGACATTAAATTATAACTTTGTAGGTATCCAGTTTTACGTTTCATTCTGGCCCTCAAATGACCTTTCAATCCAAGTATTGCTTGCTCCAAAGTTAAGATGAATAATGGGAAGATGAAAATTCATAACTCAGGAGTGACAGAGAAAATGTTACCCACATCTCAAATGTGTTAATCGCTCAGCTATGTCCAGCTCTTTGTGACCCCATGGACTGTAGCTCACTAGGCTCCTCTGTCCATGGAATTCTCCAGGCAGGGATGCTGGAATGGTTAGCCATTCCCTTCTCCAGCAGATCTTCCCAACCCAGGAATCAAACTTGGGTCTTCTGCATTGCAGGCAGATTCTTAACCGTCTGAGCCAGCAGGGAAGCCCACATCTAGGGAGTCCTCCATTTTCTGCAGGTGACGGAGCTGGAGCCCAGGGTGATGATGATGATGTTAGCTTTGGTTTGTTATAGGCCCTCTGCTGGGTAGTTGTATAAACATGAATATTATGTGCCAATTATAAGACATTCTTGGCTTTAGTGTCGCTGTATTGGAAGACCACCTTCATCAGATGTGTGTGTGTGTGTTTGTGTGTGCCAAGTTGCTTCAGTTGTGCCTGACTCTTTGCAACGCTATGGACTGCAGCCCAGCAGGTTCCTCTGCCCATGGGATTCTCCAGGCAAGAATACTGGAGTGGGTTGCCATGCCCTTCTCCAGGGCATCTTCCCGACCTAGGGATTGAACCCGCACCTCATGTCTCCTGCATTGTTGGGCAGGCTTTTTACTGCTAGCACCACCTGGGAAGCCCCACCTCCATCAGATAGACGTTTATAATTTACTTGTTTTGTGTGCTTATTGTGACAAACACTTAATCCGGTACTGGAAACAATTTGTGTACATATTTTTTTGACTTTAACATCACTTTGTTTGAAGGCCATTTTCATCAGATAGACATTTATGATTTACTTTTTTGTGTGCCTACACTTGACCTAGGGATTGAACCCGCACCTCATGTCTCCTGCATTGTTGGGCAGGCTTTTTACTGCTAGCACCACCTGGGAAGCCCTACCTCCATCAGATAGACGTTTATAATTTACTTGTTTTGTGTGCTTATTGTGACAAACACTTAATCCGGTACTGGAAACAATTTGTGTACATATTTTTTTGACTTTAACATCACTTTGTTTGAAGGCCATTTTCATCAGATAGACATTTATGATTTACTTTTTTGTGTGCCTACACTAGTCCAAACACTTACTAGGTAGTGGAAATAACCTGTGCCTGGTAGCACAGAGGAGGGGTAACCAGGAGAAAGCAAACAAATCAATATACCTTTTCACTGTATACTGAGTGAGACAACTGAGTGATGGTCAGACACTCTGAGAATATTTAGAAGAAACATTTGGTCCAGACTGGGAGAACAAGAGGAGGTTTTGAAAGAAGTGAAAACAGATTGAGGGCCAAGGAGTAAGAATTGGGAGACAGGGAGTCAGGCTGTCTTAGGCAGAGAGAAAAATCCTGTGACAGGAGGTGAGTAGCTTTGGGCTATCCTCTGGACTGCAAATCACTCAGGGTGGCCAAGTGTAAGTATCCCAGGGATGGTGGTGAACAATGAGGCTGGGGAGGGAAGAGGGAAACAGGGGCCAGAAGTTTTTATTTCTTTAAATAATAAGGGGTTTTAAACTCAGATTTGCATTTTAGGAAGATCACATTTGCTTTAGCATTATGTAAGGGTGTCAAGACAGTTGTGATATTAGTAGATAAGGTTCTACTGCATAGCACAGGGAACTATACTAACGGTATGGTATGTAGTAAGCATGTGTGTCTGTGTGCTCAGTCGTGTCTGACTCTTTGCAGCCTCACGGACTGTAGCCCGCCACGCTCCTTTGTCCATAGAATTCTCCAGGCAAGAAAACTGGCGTGGTAGCCATTCCCTTCTCCAGAGGATCTTCTCTACCCGGAGATCAAACCTTCATATCTTGTGTCTCCTGCACTGGCAGGTGGGTTCTTTACCACTGTGCCACCTGGGAAGCCTACTATACTCAATATCCTGTAATAAACTGTAATGGAAAAAATATGAAAAAGAATATATATGTGTGTAATTGGATGACTTTGAGGTATAGCAGAAATTAACACATTATAAGTCAACTATACTTTAATAAAATTTAAATATATGTATCTAGTAGCCTATTGAGTAGGGACCAAATGTAGGAGAGTCTGTTGTACGCTGAGTTAACCCTTAGTTAATTCCTGCATCTGGGCACGTGAGACTTGAGGCAGTGTCTCTTTACTAACATACATGTCTAACATTCAGAATATTAACAGTCATAGGCTGTGCTCATATTTGCTAGCTCAATGTCTGTTCCAGGGAAAGGGTCTCAGATTCAGTCAAGGAGAATCACAGGATGATATTGACATAATTCACATAATAGTTAACAAAGGAAGCCACAGAAGAGACCAAGAAAATTGAATGCACTCAAGACAATCATAAAGGCGAATTAAAATGATGTGGATATTGATTGGTGGGGACTGAGTGACAGGAGGGAATAGTGGTCAGCTTGCCTCCTGGTTTGAATGAACAGGTGGATGGTGCTGATTGGTTTTTGGAGAGGAGTACAAGAGGAGAGAATGGTGGGGGGTGGGGATACTGGTTAGAGTTTATCTGAGGTATCCCAGGAGCACCGAGGAAGAGGTGTTTGTCTGGCAGTATTTGATCATATGAATTTGAACTCAGGGAAGAGGCAGGAACAAGAGCTGTTCAGAAGTCTCCAGACAACAAGTGGGAGCTGAGCCATTCATGGGGGACAATGTCTCCCAAGCAGAGTGTGAAGAGTAAGCGGCCACCATCCTGAGTGACGAGTCTTCAGTGTTGCCCGTGTTACAATGCACTGAACACACACACACTCCCAACTTGACAATCTGATGGACTTGTGCTCACTCGCTGGGTTGTGTACAACTCTTTCGACCCCATGAACTGTAGCCTGCCAGGCTCCTCTGTCCGTGAGGCAAGAATACTGGAGTGGGTTGCCATTTCCTGGAAAATTCTAAGTCACATCATAACAGACAAAACTTAACCAAACTCCTGCCACCATTCTCCTACAGATCGTAGTGTTTAGCAAGCCTGCTTTGACAGGAGGAGGTGAAATGTATTTGCAAACATGTCCCTTTATGGTCCAGAACATCCCTCTCCTACAGTTCCCTTCACTTGGCTAAATGTGTGTTTTTAGGCTTCTTTGTGTAGAGAACATTGAGAGGCCATTGTCTTCAGGTAGTCCTCTCTTTCCTGAATACTAAAAAGACTAGGAGAATTTTAATTGATCTCCAATACAAAGTTGAGGGGAATACTGTCCTCAATTTATATCGTTATCTCTAACATACACATTTAGTTGCTTATTTCTTAATTTATTGTTTTTTCCTAAATCCTCTCCATGTCTTTTTCCCATTCTTTTTCTCAGTCCCTTATCTACAAGCTTTTGTACCTGTATTACTAAAACCGACTTTGAATGTTTCTTGCTTCCTGCCTCCTCTGAAATCCTTCTGAATACAGCTGCCAGCATGCTTCCAAATCCCCATTTTCATGAGGTCACCCACCCAAGGGTGACAAGGATTTTCCCATGGCAGTCAAGTGCAAGTTCCTTTCCTTCCAGATTCTCCAGAATAAAACCACACCACCCAGGCTATGTTACTGTACTGAACAACTCCTTGACAGAACTCTTCAAAGCAACCAGACTTAACTCTTTACTAACTCTTCCTGCAAGTCTATTATTCTTACATTTGCTATCCATTTTGCCAAGTGAGGATCTCAACAGTAATAAATATGATTTACTAGAAAGGGCACAAAGATGAGATTAAGAAGCCCTTACCCTAGGTTTGGAGCCTAGGGATCCCTTTGGCAAGGTGTGTAAGTTCTCATCTACACAAGATAAACCTATCTGCTAACACATTCTACAGTTATGTTGATGAGAAAATGAGATAAGTGCTTTCTAAACTATCAAGAGCTACATAAAGCAAATCTTATCTAACTAAAATTTACTCTTATCTGAAACTCCAGAATACATGATATATATTTGGTATCTTTGAAATGTTCAGCCTATTTTTAGATACAAGTTACAAATGACTACTATTTGAAATAATTTTAAAAAGGGACCTGGAAGTTGGGAACAGAGATAGAGGCCAACTATTCAGTGAATTTTCAACACTGGCTTTCAAAAAAAGTGACCTGTATAACTTTTACTTACCTGGAATGCAGAACAACACTCTTGCCAGCAACATTCCTATGAGGAGAAATGTCATTCCCTGACAGAGGGAACGACAGCTTCAGCAGTCAGTAAGACTGAGGCATGAAGTCAAAAAGATAATCATTAAAAATCTGGTTGAGCAATCCAAAACTAAACACTCAAAAAGCAGTTAAGTGCTTTTTAATATACATATTATCTACAACAAAGCAAAAGCAGATATAAAAGCAAATCATTATAACTTTGTTGCAGAAAGATTATGAAAAAGTGGTGAATAAGTAAATGGAAATTAGTAGTACACTACTCATCAACACTAATTTAAGGATTAAGTGTCCTATTAACAAAGGATTAAAGGATCAAAATGCCATTTGGATTGCAGTTTTTACTTCAACAAATATAAAAGTATTTAGGAGCTTGTGTAGCTTCACTCAAGTCTTCCATCTGTAACCCTACTTTCTGTCTCATACCAGCTTTCCTTCTATCTTTGTCTTAAAGACTTTGTCCTCAGATAGGGGACAGACAATTAATCGTCCTCATGCCCACAGATCTCCCAAGCCCTCTTCTCCATTGATGCCTGTATCTTTGGTCATTCCCATTCAGCAGCACTGACTTTGGGCTATCCATGAATTATTTCCCAAAGTGTATGTTTTCATTTTCCAAATAGATTGAAAGCTCCATGAGGTCAACACAAACTCTAATACTCTCTATTAATTATACTGACCATCAAGATACATACTAAAACTCTTAACAAATATTTCTAGAGTGACTGAAATCAAACCTAAAAAACAGAAATCTGTTATCTATGGTTTCACAGCTATAAAGGTAACATAAGTAAAATATTTATTATGAAAATATAAACTTAGCTCTTCACAAATATTTACTACTAAAGTGTTTAGAGAACAGTATTTATTTATGGACTAATATCTTATTCAGTTAATGAAGTGCATTTTATAAAAAGTGGTGCTTTAACAATCAATTTCCAATTACTAATCAAGTCAGAATACTTAGAGAAGTTGGGACAGTTCATTTGAGATGCTCCAGTTGATACCATGCCAGTGGGTTTATAAATAGAGCATATATATATATATATACTGTACAAAAATATTTTGTTTGAATTCTGTATTTCTTGATGGAACTTGAAATTAAAATGGTATTCACATGACCAATACAGAGATTAGGGGCAGGAGGAGAAGGGGATGGCCGAGGATTAGATGGCTGGATGATATCACCAACTCGATGGACAAGAGTTTGGGTGAACTCTGGGAGTTGGTGATGGACAGGGAGGCCTGGTGTGCTGTGATTCATGCTGTCACAGAGAGTCGGACATGACTGAGCGACTGAACTGAACTGATATGCGAAACATTTTAGAAATTTGAAGAATAAATAATATGTTTTTTCCTCCCTGGATCTTTACAAAGTATTAGGGAGACAAAAAATAACTTAAGAAGCACCTCTTAACACAATCTGGAAAGAGTTCATGGAGAAGGTGGAGCTTAGCTTGGGCCTGCAGAGAGTGGGTTAGAGTTGGTTGGTACCTAGGAGTCAGAGGAAGAGAAAGTTCTAAGCAAAGGGAGAAATTTGTGGTCCTCAGGAGAGTGGACAGGCTTGTGGTGGGCTGGAGGGACATGAGAAAAAAAAATGGCTAAATTTGGGGTGCTGGAAAGTAGGAATAGGGGAGAGAAGGCTGAATTGATAGAGGAAGTCAAATTAGGCAGGACCTAGAAATTCCAGGAAAGAAACAATTTAATTCACAAGACTATCCAGTGCATACTTTGCCCAGGACCCCATTTTGCACTTTCTGAGAAAACAGAGCGCTAATAAATGAATTACAGGTTTTCTTTGGCAAAGCGAACACACGAGATAGTTCTGTTGTGAAGAGAAGTTGATATCTTATAGATTGGACTTAATATTTAACTTCTTGCCTTGGCCATCTTTGTCAAATGTCAGTGCCTGCCACTGCCCTTAAACCTTTTCACTTTGATCTCTTTGTTGTGAGGTCTATTGGTGGTTACATAGAACATCACCGTTACCTGGATTCCTACACTATGCTCACGTTGTTGCTCCCTTTTGTCTGCAGGTCCTAAGAGGATGACAGCTTGTCAACCATATCACAGCCCCGTGGGCCAACCTTTCACCTCTCACCTTCCAGACTGAGGTTTTTGAAAGTATGTCAATAGGTATGATTTGAAGTGTGGTTGTGGAGATGAAACGTGGGTAAAACTGCAGTTTCAGTCACAATGAGGAAAATGTTTATTTCCGTGGATAAATAATACCAAAAACAGCAGATACTTATATTGTTTGACTTGAGTAGCTAGATGACCTGAAAGAAATAATAGCAGCAGAGCTACAGGAAAAAAAAAAAAAGTAAGTTTCCAAACATTTAAACATTTAAATTTGAATCTTGTTTATAAATCATAGCATAAGAATGTGTGGAACAGAGTCAGGATTGATATGAGTCCTTTAGCTAGAGGGCTGAGAAACAATTTTCTCTTCTTATTCTTCTTGGTCCATGGGGTCGCAAAGAGTCAGACATGACTATGCAACTGAACTGAACTGATTCTTCTTGGTTTCAGAACCAAGATTATGCCCAAGACCTCCTTGCTTTCTTACTTTCCCTGTCTTTTTTGACCTGGGCTCCTTTCCCCTGTTGGCTGTGCAACGAACGAAAGTTGTTATGCTCACCTCCACACCACACATCAACTGAAAACAAAATACATGGCTAATCTTTCCAGGCTTTCTGAGGGTTTTCCCAATTGTGTAAAAGGACTTTAGCTTATTAAGAACCCTTTCTCAAACCTCTTTTTTTTTTTTTCCCCTACAGAAAAAAAAAGTAGTTCCATGAAAGGAGTGAAGTAACTTCATCTAATGTGTCAAAGGAGACATCTTGCGTGCTCAGGAGTATCCTGGGAATTTCATACCAAGGTTAAAATAGGAAGTTTATGGCTAAAGAGGAGGACGCCAACATAGAAACTGGAGTCTACACAGCTCTAAGAGTCTTCATGGTTTTCTCTGCTTTTCATTTTCATACTCTGCATTTCTGTAGCCAGCAGCCACACTCATCCTGCCAAGCCTGGCCAGGCTGTGATGTGAGTCCAGGAAATGCCTTTGGTGCTTTTGGGACCTCCCCTGCTGGTGCCTTCCCCCACCCTCACTCTTTCCCTAGCCACCCCACTGGCTGCCAGTCCCTCAAGCCCCCTCCTATCCTCTGGATGGTGCTGCTGAAATTCTCACTCTATTATTGTGTGTGTGCTTAGTCGCTCAGTCGTGTCCAACTGTGACCTCAAGGACTGTAGCCCTCCAGGCTCCTCTGTCCATGGGGATTCTCCAGGCAGGAATACTGGAGTGGGTTGCCATGCCCTCCTGCAGGGGATCCTCCCAACTCTGGAATCAAACCCAGGTCTCCTGCATTTCAGGCAGATTCTTTACCATCTGAGTCACCAGGGAAGCCCCTCTATTAGATGTGAGAACCAGATTTTAAGAAAGACATATCAAAAAAAAAAAAAGAAAAAAGAAAAACATATCATGGCAACTGCATTTTCAAAAAAAAAATCAGGAGACAGCAAACAATCAGAATCCCAAGTTGAGGTTCAATTATTTTCCTTTTTCCCAGAAGGAATTTCCAGTTGCTTTTTGCCAACCTTCACCATCTTATTACAGTAAATTTGCAAAATGAGGTTTAGATATATTATTTTCCCTTAGTTTATAGTTTGGTACCCATGGAGTGGGTTCTGAGTTGCTCAGTTGTGTCCAGTTCTTTGTGACTCTGTGGGCGGCAGCCCACCAGGCTCCTCTCTGCCCATGGGATTTTCCAGTCAGGAATACTGCGGTGGGTTGTCATTTCCTCCTGCAGGGGATCTTCCCGACCCAGGGTTCAAACCTGTGTCTCAGGGTCCTGTGTTGGCAGGTAGATTCTTTATCACTGAGCTACCTGGGAAGCCCCATGAGTAGAATGGCAGAAATCACTAAAGGAAGTGTCTGCTTTGCCTGCAATATTTGTGCATTGTATTTCTTGTTTATTCAAAAATATTTGCTGCTCACTTGCTCAGGGTGGTGGAGGATACCAAAAATAAATATAAACAGTTTTTTATTTGGAGGTGGTTCCATTCTAGTGGAAGAAATGAGGTAAGTCTGGTGCTGTTACTTGTAGCAGGATGTGATGGAAACTACGAGAAATGTTCGAGTTAATGGCTGTGAAATTGTACACAAGAAATAGACTGTATCTGAAGAGAGATTTCCTCTGAGAATTTTAAGAAAGGAGAATTAAGGCCAATTGATCTGACAGTAGGAATGGGTAGAATGATTTGGACCAAAGAAAAAAAAAGTGTAATCAAAGATGTAAATTTTGTGATATATAAATAAAAATGGGAACTGTTTGGTTTCTTCATAGAGGGCTGATGCTGTATGAGGAAGTGTGACCTGCAAAGTACTGAGAAACCACAGGATCTTTGAGCAGGGGAGTACCCTGACAAAGGTGTTTTCAAGGCCCAGTGAGAGGTTTCCTTCCATGTAACCACATCATGCAGCATCCGGGTTGTAAGTACTTCTACACGCACTCTCTTAAAGACTGTAGATTGCAGACAGCAACCACTTCTTGAAGATGAAAGATGAGCATCTAGAGACCTGTCGCAGAGTATGGTACATATCATGAACTTAAAAAAAAAGTGTTTTGAAGAGATAAATGAAAGTATTAGGGTTGACAAGTACTGTAGCAGTACTGCTGCTGCTAAGTCGCTTCAGTCGTGTCCAACTCTGTGTGACCCCATAGACGGCAGCCTACCAGGCTCCCCCGTCCCTGGGATTCTCCAGGCAAGAACCCTGGAGTGGGTTGCCATTTCCTTCTCCAATGCAATGAAGGTGAAAAGTGAAAGCGAAGTCACTCAGTCGTGTCCGACTTAACGACCCCATGAACTGCAGCCTACCAGGCTCCTAAGTCCATGGGATTTTCCATAACAGTACTGGAGTGGGTTGCCATTGCCTTCTCCGACTGTAGCAGTACAGAGGAGTATTTTGGAAGGAAATTTGACAGTTTTTGGAGACTGATTTAATGTAATGGGGAAGAAAGATGGTTTTCAACCGAGTGAGTCTGAGGCTGAAGGAAGTCTTGAACAGAAACAAGGTGGTCAGTGAGCCCTCAGCACTGCTATTCTAATGGGAAATACACAGGTGCGTGCTTCCAAACACTCTTCGGTAGAATTATCCAAGCTGAAATAGCATTCCCAATCCTTGTAAGCAGATGTCAATCAGACAACATCATGAAACAAAATCAGTATGTTTAAGAAAATTCATATTTGATTACACATACTTTTTAGAACTTTTGTATACTAAAAAGTGAAACATGCACTTGTGTGATGCTTTTTGAATGTCTCTATGCAGCTTAATATTTTGCCTTATGTTTAATGCATGAACAGTCCTTTTCACTTTCAATAAATTAAGGAAACTCCCATCAAAAGGATGGAAAGAAAGTGATGGATCTCTTATCCATTAAATTATTATATCACATATGACAATAATTATTACACTATTTATGGTAATAAATGATGACTCTGCCCTTTTACTTCCTCCAAACATCCTGGTTAGGTAGCAGAAGTGGATAAGGTATGAAAGAAATGGAGAGACTGGTCACCTTCAGTCCAAACTGGCTGAATTCACTCTTTCACTTTTTTTCAGTAATATTAATGAAGATTTAAATAGTATTTAATTACAAGGTTTTTTTAAAAATTAAACACTGAAAGTTTAACAGGTAAAGTTTATGAAAGTAAGCACATTAGCAAAGAAAGATTATTGATGATAGTAGGTAGAGTATCATGTTTAGGAATGCAATTTTTATACAAAAAGACCCAGAAATAGTGGTCACTATAAGTCAGTTCTCCAAAACTACAAAGTACTGCAGGTCTTTGGAGCAGGGAGACATGATTTATGGCTGGGTGATCCAGAAAATAATTCATGTATTTCAGGGTATACGAACTTAGCCTTGAATTATGGGTAGACTTGCAATAGGCAGAAATGCAAGAAAAAAGATTCCAAATAATAAATAGCAGAAAGCTATACTAATATGGCTGCTGCATATTAGAACTAGAATATTGACTATGCTGTAAGCCTACAACTATTAAGAATATGTATCCCAGAAGTTAACTAGGAAACACATAAAGAATAGAAATGTTCCTGATTACACAGCTGCAAAAATTAAGTTAGATGTCACAGCGTAGTAAGAATGTGTAATAAAATTCAAATTTGTTGCAATTTATACCATGTAAGAAAAATGCAATTCTTCTGGAAAGAACTTTACTTCCTCATTGACTTATAATTATAGATGTACTTCATTTTATCAATAATTTATTTTTATTGGTAATGAATATTAGTACTTTAGCCTAAAGCATCTCTATTCCTTGTCTGTCACGTAGTCAATGACCTGTAAATGAACTCTTAAATATGCTAAGGAAGCTCATTATTTAAGGTATTTAGCAAAGGAATGATCCTTTGGTTATGCAAATTACTGACATTAAATTATAACTTTGTAGGTATCCAGTTTTACGTTTCATTCTGGCCCTCAAATGACCTTTCAATCCAAGTATTGCTTGCTCCAAAGTTAAGATGAATAATGGGAAGATGAAAATTCATAACTCAGGAGTGACAGAGAAAATGTTACCCACATCTCAAATGTGTTAATCGCTCAGCTATGTCCAGCTCTTTGTGACCCCATGGACTGTAGCTCACTAGGCTCCTCTGTCCATGGAATTCTCCAGGCAGGGATGCTGGAATGGTTAGCCATTCCCTTCTCCAGCAGATCTTCCCAACCCAGGAATCAAACTTGGGTCTTCTGCATTGCAGGCAGATTCTTAACCGTCTGAGCCAGCAGGGAAGCCCACATCTAGGGAGTCCTCCATTTTCTGCAGGTGACGGAGCTGGAGCCCAGGGTGATGATGATGATGTTAGCTTTGGTTTGTTATAGGCCCTCTGCTGGGTAGTTGTATAAACATGAATATTATGTGCCAATTATAAGACATTCTTGGCTTTAGTGTCGCTGTATTGGAAGACCACCTTCATCAGATGTGTGTGTGTGTGTGTGTGTGTGTGTGCCAAGTTGCTTCAGTTGTGCCTGACTCTTTGCAACGCTATGGACTGCAGCCCAGCAGGTTCCTCTGCCCATGGGATTCTCCAGGCAAGAATACTGGAGTGGGTTGCCATGCCCTTCTCCAGGGCATCTTCCCGACCTAGGGATTGAACCCGCACCTCATGTCTCCTGCATTGTTGGGCAGGCTTTTTACTGCTAGCACCACCTGGGAAGCCCCACCTCCATCAGATAGACGTTTATAATTTACTTGTTTTGTGTGCTTATTGTGACAAACACTTAATCCGGTACTGGAAACAATTTGTGTACATATTTTTTTGACTTTAACATCACTTTGTTTGAAGGCCATTTTCATCAGATAGACATTTATGATTTACTTTTTTGTGTGCCTACACTAGTCCAAACACTTACTAGGTAGTGGAAATAACCTGTGCCTGGTAGCACAGAGGAGGGGTAACCAGGAGAAAGCAAACAAATCAATATACCTTTTCACTGTATACTGAGTGAGACAACTGAGTGATGGTCAGACACTCTGAGAATATTTAGAAGAAACATTTGGTCCAGACTGGGAGAACAAGAGGAGGTTTTGAAAGAAGTGAAAACAGATTGAGGGCCAAGGAGTAAGAATTGGGAGACAGGGAGTCAGGCTGTCTTAGGCAGAGAGAAAAAGCCTGTGACAGGAGGTGAGTAGCTTTGGGCTATCCTCTGGACTGCAAATCACTCAGGGTGGCCAAGTGTAAGTATCCCAGGGATGGTGGTGAACAATGAGGCTGGGGAGGGAAGAGGGAAACAGGGGCCAGAAGTTTTTATTTCTTTAAATAATAAGGGGTTTTAAACTCAGATTTGCATTTTAGGAAGATCACATTTGCTTTAGCATTATGTAAGGGTGTCAAGACAGTTGTGATATTAGTAGATAAGGTTCTACTGCATAGCACAGGGAACTATACTAACGGTATGGTATGTAGTAAGCATGTGTGTCTGTGTGCTCAGTCGTGTCTGACTCTTTGCAGCCTCACGGACTGTAGCCCGCCACGCTCCTTTGTCCATAGAATTCTCCAGGCAAGAAAACTGGCGTGGTAGCCATTCCCTTCTCCAGAGGATCTTCTCTACCCGGAGATCAAACCTTCATATCTTGTGTCTCCTGCACTGGCAGGTGGGTTCTTTACCACTGTGCCACCTGGGAAGCCTACTATACTCAATATCCTGTAATAAACTGTAATGGAAAAAATATGAAAAAGAATATATATATATGTGTGTAATTGGATGACTTTGAGGTATAGCAGAAATTAACACATTATAAGTCAACTATACTTTAATAAAATTTAAATATATGTATCTAGTAGCCTATTGAGTAGGGACCAAATGTAGGAGAGTCTGTTGTACGCTGAGTTAACCCTTAGTTAATTCCTGCATCTGGGCACGTGAGACTTGAGGCAGTGTCTCTTTACTAACATACATGTCTAACATTCAGAATATTAACAGTCATAGGCTGTGCTCATATTTGCTAGCTCAATGTCTGTTCCAGGGAAAGGGTCTCAGATTCAGTCAAGGAGAATCACAGGATGATATTGACATAATTCACATAATAGTTAACAAAGGAAGCCACAGAAGAGACCAAGAAAATTGAATGCACTCAAGACAATCATAAAGGCGAATTAAAATGATGTGGATATTGATTGGTGGGGACTGAGTGACAGGAGGGAATAGTGGTCAGCTTGCCTCCTGGTTTGAATGAACAGGTGGATGGTGCTGATTGGTTTTTGGAGAGGAGTACAAGAGGAGAGAATGGTGGGGGGTGGGGATACTGGTTAGAGTTTATCTGAGGTATCCCAGGAGCACCGAGGAAGAGGTGTTTGTCTGGCAGTATTTGATCATATGAATTTGAACTCAGGGAAGAGGCAGGAACAAGAGCTGTTCAGAAGTCTCCAGACAACAAGTGGGAGCTGAGCCATTCATGGGGGACAATGTCTCCCAAGCAGAGTGTGAAGAGTAAGCGGCCACCATCCTGAGTGACGAGTCTTCAGTGTTGCCCGTGTTACAATGCACTGAACACACACACACTCCCAACTTGACAATCTGATGGACTTGTGCTCACTCGCTGGGTTGTGTACAACTCTTTCGACCCCATGAACTGTAGCCTGCCAGGCTCCTCTGTCCGTGAGGCAAGAATACTGGAGTGGGTTGCCACTTCCTGGAAAATTCTAAGTCACATCATAACAGACAAAACTTAACCAAACTCCTGCCACCATTCTCCTACAGATCGTAGTGTTTAGCAAGCCTGCTTTGACAGGAGGAGGTGAAATGTATTTGCAAACATGTCCCTTTATGGTCCAGAACATCCCTCTCCTACAGTTCCCTTCACTTGGCTAAATGTGTGTTTTTAGGCTTCTTTGTGTAGAGAACATTGAGAGGCCATTGTCTTCAGGTAGTCCTCTCTTTCCTGAATACTAAAAAGACTAGGAGAATTTTAATTGATCTCCAATACAAAGTTGAGGGGAATACTGTCCTCAATTTATATCGTTATCTCTAACATACACATTTAGTTGCTTATTTCTTAATTTATTGTTTTTTCCTAAATCCTCTCCATGTCTTTTTCCCATTCTTTTTCTCAGTCCCTTATCTACAAGCTTTTGTACCTGTATTACTAAAACCGACTTTGAATGTTTCTTGCTTCCTGCCTCCTCTGAAATCCTTCTGAATACAGCTGCCAGCATGCTTCCAAATCCCCATTTTCATGAGGTCACCCACCCAAGGGTGACAAGGATTTTCCCATGGCAGTCAAGTGCAAGTTCCTTTCCTTCCAGATTCTCCAGAATAAAACCACACCACCCAGGCTATGTTACTGTACTGAACAACTCCTTGACAGAACTCTTCAAAGCAACCAGACTTAACTCTTTACTAACTCTTCCTGCAAGTCTATTATTCTTACATTTGCTATCCATTTTGCCAAGTGAGGATCTCAACAGTAATAAATATGATTTACTAGAAAGGGCACAAAGATGAGATTAAGAAGCCCTTACCCTAGGTTTGGAGCCTAGGGATCCCTTTGGCAAGGTGTGTAAGTTCTCATCTACACAAGATAAACCTATCTGCTAACACATTCTACAGTTATGTTGATGAGAAAATGAGATAAGTGCTTTCTAAACTATCAAGAGCTACATAAAGCAAATCTTATCTAACTAAAATTTACTCTTATCTGAAACTCCAGAATACATGATATATATTTGGTATCTTTGAAATGTTCAGCCTATTTTTAGATACAAGTTACAAATGACTACTATTTGAAATAATTTTAAAAAGGGACCTGGAAGTTGGGAACAGAGATAGAGGCCAACTATTCAGTGAATTTTCAACACTGGCTTTCAAAAAAAGTGACCTGTATAACTTTTACTTACCTGGAATGCAGAACAACACTCTTGCCAGCAACATTCCTATGAGGAGAAATGTCATTCCCTGACAGAGGGAACGACAGCTTCAGCAGTCAGTAAGACTGAGGCATGAAGTCAAAAAGATAATCATTAAAAATCTGGTTGAGCAATCCAAAACTAAACACTCAAAAAGCAGTTAAGTGCTTTTTAATATACATATTATCTACAACAAAGCAAAAGCAGATATAAAAGCAAATCATTATAACTTTGTTGCAGAAAGATTATGAAAAAGTGGTGAATAAGTAAATGGAAATTAGTAGTACACTACTCATCAACACTAATTTAAGGATTAAGTGTCCTATTAACAAAGGATTAAAGGATCAAAATGCCATTTGGATTGCAGTTTTTACTTCAACAAATATAAAAGTATTTAGGAGCTTGTGTAGCTTCACTCAAGTCTTCCATCTGTAACCCTACTTTCTGTCTCATACCAGCTTTCCTTCTATCTTTGTCTTAAAGACTTTGTCCTCAGATAGGGGACAGACAATTAATCGTCCTCATGCCCACAGATCTCCCAAGCCCTCTTCTCCATTGATGCCTGTATCTTTGGTCATTCCCATTCAGCAGCACTGACTTTGGGCTATCCATGAATTATTTCCCAAAGTGTATGTTTTCATTTTCCAAATAGATTGAAAGCTCCATGAGGTCAACACAAACTCTAATACTCTCTATTAATTATACTGACCATCAAGATACATACTAAAACTCTTAACAAATATTTCTAGAGTGACTGAAATCAAACCTAAAAAACAGAAATCTGTTATCTATGGTTTCACAGCTATAAAGGTAACATAAGTAAAATATTTATTATGAAAATATAAACTTAGCTCTTCACAAATATTTACTACTAAAGTGTTTAGAGAACAGTATTTATTTATGGACTAATATCTTATTCAGTTAATGAAGTGCATTTTATAAAAAGTGGTGCTTTAACAATCAATTTCCAATTACTAATCAAGTCAGAATACTTAGAGAAGTTGGGACAGTTCATTTGAGATGCTCCAGTTGATACCATGCCAGTGGGTTTATAAATAGAGCATATATATATATATATACTGTACAAAAATATTTTGTTTGAATTCTGTATTTCTTGATGGAACTTGAAATTAAAATGGTATTCACATGACCAAATAAATCTACCACAACTATTAATAGTTGGGGGAATATTGGTAAGAAGAGTGTTTCTTTTATTTGCTCTTATTTTAAAAGTATTTTTAAGTAAAAAGGGCAGCATCATTTTTAGAGTTTGTTGAGAACTTCAAATATCTAGTCCCCAGAAGCAAGATTCATCATGAGGAATATCTAAGGCCTAACCGAGTCTTCAAAATAGTGCCCACATATACCATACTTGTTGAACAAATTCAGATTTATTGAAAGTAAACATTTACATTGGCTACAATGTTAGAACTATTACAAAGCTGGATAAAAGAGGCTTAAGTAGCAATAGAAAGCAAGTGCAGTAAAAAGTGAATAGAGAAAATATTTGGCCTTAGTGATCTTTTGGCAGTATTTACATTATGTACATATTGTTAAATATTTATAGTAACTCTAAGGCACCAAAGGCTAAATAGCAGGTTGCAATACTATTTTGTGCACAGAAGTCAATAAATTTATTGTAAAGAAGGCTGTAGAGTTAAAGAAACATAGGCATGTCTTAATGTTTACATAAAGGAGTGGCTGTATTTTTTAAAATCTCAAATGATACATTAAATATTGGGCAATTGAAGAAATTATTTTCAGGACATTAACTTATGTTGACTATGTAAATAAGCACTATTTTTTACTGACTTGCTGGTAAATGTGTAATGTAATCTATTCTTCAACACAGCTTTTTCACACTCATGGATATGTTTTGTCTAAAAACTATTTGAAATTCCTTTGAACTACAAAAACTTATCCTAATATATCAGAGTTTATACAAAATTCCCAAGAAAAATTTACTGGGTAATAATATACATCAAATTTATAATCTGACAAAAATTTAGCAGGCATTCAATGCAGAATATTTGAATATTCAGTCTGCCATTCTGGTATAGCAGTTGGGTATTTTAATCCTTTAATTGTTAAGAGCGGGCAATTTTTTGCAGCTTCAAGTAAATTGACATAAAATTGACTCATGTAGAAAACTAGTCTTAAAAGGAACTAATTATCTTTAAATTTTGCAGATTGAAACTCCTTCACATAACTCATTGGGTGATAACTATGTTATACATCATTGGTGACTGAAATATCCGTATTACCGTACTGTCAAGAGGTAATTGATAACAAAGATCCAGCATGGTCTTGACTGTTTAATTATTTGATCACTTCTATTTGTAAAATTTTATTTGATCCTTATACTGGAAACCCAATTTATCTTAACAGACATTCTATCATTCGTCCTGAGGTAGTATTATAATGAAGAATTCAGCAGGACAATAGAATAACATCATATTTTTTAAATGTGCTTCAAGTGCCACCATGAAATCCATAATTTAGATGGCAGACAGTCCAAGGTTGAATGTCCCTTCATGACATACTAAATCACTATCTGATGAAGTCATTCAAACTTTAACAAGGATGATGAAGTCTTCCTTAGAATTTTCTAAAACCCCATGCCCTAAGGCAAATTATGGTATTACAGTATAAAGTACTGTTAAAATTCTTTCCGTGATAATAAAGATTCATAGACTTACATATTAAAAGTTTCCTTTCTTTTAGCCAAGGGTAGAATAATTGAGAGATTTCTTTTCTAAACTCTTAAATTTTTCAGTGAGAAATATCATAGCATTAAAATAGCTTGCCTAAGTTTCTTGTATCACACAGTATTTGAGAATGAATTTAAGGAGGTGACACTCTTAAATTTTAAATTTAAAAACCACCTTCAAATCCAATATTTGACAGAGATTTGTTGAGCAACAAAATAAAAATAATTGTAACAGAATACAATTTAAGGCATCAAAGACCTCATAATAATGTATTTTATAGCACAAGGCTATAAGTATATTATTACTGTTTTTCTCTTCTTGAATGTTTGATCATTTTCTTCTCTTCTTAAATACACTGGACAATGACAGAGGACGAATTATTCATAGTGAAATGTTTACAAAATCAGTAATGCAGGACAGAAAAGTAGAACTAATAAATTAAGGCTCTTCTTCCCCTACTTGAAGAATTAAAATAAATGATTGCTTTTGCTCAGTGAGTTAATATTAAGCAGTAATGGCTACATCAATAATGTAACTATTACAAAGCATCAGTGAACAGACTTCAAATGATTATAGAAGAACAAAACAATATCACATATTTGGAATCATCAAATAAGTCAAAAGATAATTTCTTAAAAGAAGTGACTGAATCAAGGCGTGTTAATAATGTTTAAACTTCCAAATTTAAAGGACCTGCTTGGATTTTGAAAGCACGATATTCATCTACTAATAGGTACTGAAATTAGATTCTGTAGAAATAAAGATAAGCATCAGTATACTATAGTATTCCCAACATCAAAAGTCCAATTATAAGACTGGATTTTGGAATATTGATTTAAATATTTACTTTTAGAATACTGGCTTTAAAAGGCTCTGACAATTTTTCAAAAAAAAAATTAAAATCTGTCAGTCTGCCTTGCAAAAGCATTCAATTGATTATCATTAGAAGACATTATCATAAAAGATGTCTATTATCTGTAATAATTTAGTAGGCATTAAAGCTATCAATTACTTCCCTTGCTCTGTTAGCTGAATCTACTTTCATACTTAAGTTGATAGTAGAAGTTTGTATTATGAAGTTTTATCTTCTCTAAATAGTCTCCCTTGAGTCCTCCAAGCTCCCTTTCCAGTTCAGCTTCTAACACTACACTCCTAGCTGATCACTCAACTGTTAAATAAACCCTTACTGGATTGGTGGTTTTTAAATTATGCTTGGAGGTACTACAGAGAGCTTTTGGAGGTGCCTCAGTGGTCCTAGTGGCCAAACATATGTGGTTTCAGGATTTCAATTTCCAAATTCTGCTATTACAGCCTTACATTTATGTCATATATATAAATGCCCCACAAAATTATTTTGAAAAAGTAATTTTTTAACTTTTGTTACTTTTAAAAACACAGTAAAGGGACTTGGGAGACTATGGGAGTCATGGCAGAAAGAAGCAAGTAGTCCTCTTGTCCCATGTAAAGTCTTCAAATATTCCGTCACAGAAGACTGAATAAGATACTGTATCTTGGCCTTGCCATACCAATATTATCCTTCAGTCTGGCCTTGAGTTCAGAGGCACAAGTCAAAACAGATCAATATTTTGAGTGGATCCTATCACAATGATGAATATCCCAACCACTTCAAGTCTATTTTTGCAGAAATAAGTGGCATATCAATTATTTACAATATAAGAAAACAAATGATTAAGAAATGTTTCCTAGATGGCAACCTTAACAATGTGGATGACCTTTGTTCTCACCTTTTATACCAAAGGAAGTAAGCACAGAATTTATAATATTACACTTGCAAATGAGTGTACATTTAAAATTTTTTCTTTTTAAATAGAGTCAGATATGAGCCTTGATTCAGGGTTTGAATAGAGTGGCAGACTTGCTAATTAAACTGCTCTCATGAATGGCCTTATTCCAAAAACATCATGGAGGAAAATCAACACTGTCAATTAAAACTTGTAACGAATAAGAACTTAGGATTCAAAGAAACAGAAATGGTTTTGATGAGCACATGACTCGAAAAGAGAATGCTGAGAGCTGGTGTTATTGTTCTCTGTAAACGTATTCATATTCTTTTAATATAAAAGAAATTTCAAAGTTTGTCTTCTTTCTCAACATGAAAAACAAACTAAGCACAGGTTTTAAATGAAAAAATATAAAAAGGCTGGTGTGGTATAAATTAATGTAAAAAACATTCCATTGTAGGAAATAAAAATATATATACTGTTTGGTTAAATTCAAGGTCTTTCTTTTAAACATATGATCATTTGAATACAGATTTAGTCCACCAGGGGTGTCTACATACCCCAGATTACAACATTAAAACATTATAAAGAGTTTAACTGAAGGAAAAATTCTTTAAACAAATAGAAAATTTGTTTGCAAATATTTTCAGTGAATGAATGGTGATGAATTTGGCTCATATCTTGCTTTATGTCCAGAGAGAATATCATTTTCTTACTGAATATTATTTTCTTTCCATTGAATGAGAACAGAACTGTGGAGCTACACCATCTTTGTTGTTGAAATACATATATGTGTAGATACACACATATATGCACAATCAGACATCTGATGCATGAATCTATAGATACGTATATTATATACTTTTAGGCAAAGCGCTACGTCTAAAGACCTAATTGTTTTTATATAAGGAAAAACAACAGATTAGGAAACACCCCTCCCCAAAACATTCGAACTTTCATACTGCTAATTATATAGCACATCAGAATGGGCAAACATTATACTTATTGCAAAGTCTCTTATAGATTTAGACGCCATTATAAAATGCTTTCAATTCTCTTTTGGTACCCTAAGATGTCGGTATATAATATTAAATTTCCAATTAGAGAGTTTAATATAAAAATATCAGCACAAAACTGTTTTTTCAATCTGTTTATTGTGTGAGGAACCCAAACTTCAGTTTAAGTGCTGTTGTAATTTTATTACTAGATTCCATAACCCTACAATTGATAAATTATATACCATTTTAGGTATTTAATGATATACTTAGAAACACTAAGAAAGAAATCAGTATTCAAAGGGTTAATTTTGTTTATAATAACAATAAATTATTTTATCATCTTCTTCAGTTCAAAATCCAGCTTTGAACCCGAGGAAGGCTTTCAAATCATGTTAATTAAATGGTGGTCCTTTAACCAGTAGCAGTTTGATTACCAATTACTCGAAGGATCTCTTTGTGAATGCCTCCTTCTTGTGTGTTAATATTTGCATCTCCCACTTGGCCATCTTCATAACTAAAATAAAAAAACATAAAACATTCAAAAAGATGAACCATTCAAGAACATTTTCAGAGCACTTAAGACAGCTTAGAAATGCTATCTGATACCTAAAGTACAGTCCAAAGGAATCAAGAGAAAGGCAATTCTCAGTTATATTTAATAGCATGATCACATTACTAAATGCAGAAAAGGTCACATGACTAAACACATGATTATTCCACATCATGCCCTGATTTGCCCCTTCATTTTAAATTTTAACCCCCCATAAAGCATTGCTTGAATAGAGGAAGCACCCCAGTGTCTTTGGCCCTACAAACATTTCCCACAGCAGTTGTTATATGAAGCCTGCCGAGAAAGAACATACTGACTTCAGTTTTATGTTCTTTGGTTTCTTGACTTCTTTGCTCCACTCCTACTTCAATTATTTCTTTATTTTCTGATCAGTAACACTCTCAGAAAAATCACCTTTACCTTCCACCATTGCTCCTGTGGGATTTTTGCCTTTTAATTACTATTCGGTTGTAATCAGTGCTGCTTTTTTCTTTTTCTTTTTTTTTTCTTATCACTGGTTGCTGTATTTAGTCCAACTAAAACCCTATTCTTATTTATGCTGGTAATACATATAAGAAAGCAAGTCTGCCAAGTTTAGCTAAGCAATAGAAGTGAAAATCCAACATTAAAAGACAGTGATTACTAAGTCCTTTAGAAAGAAATAATTACGTTTTAGATGATAATTCATTTCCTCAAATAAACTTACTTGGGCAATAAGATTTTCCCAAGAATGACTTTTTAAACTTCCATGATAATATTCAGAGTAGAATAAGTAGTGAATTAATTTTACTTCATAAAAATGACTCCAAGACAGAAGCTTTAGAGGAGTAGTAATTACTTCAAAATAGATAACCAGGGGTGTAAGCACAGAGTCTCAGAGATTAATGTGTGCCACTGTCTTTTTCTCACCAAACTTAAAATTCTCCTGAAATGGTACAACACAGAAAAATGAAATAAATGACATATAACAATGAGAAGTTAGGTCTTTATATAATCAGCTGCTTAAAAACCTAGCAATAACTGCGTTTGTATCAAGTTTAAACTCCTAAGGGAGCTTCCTTGGTAGCTTAGATGGTAAAGAATCTGCCTTTAATGCAGGAGACCCAGGTTTGACCCTTGGGTTGGGAAGATCCCCTGAAGGAAACGGCTACCCACTCCAGTACCCAATCTCGTGGACAGAGGAGCCTGGCAGGCTACAGTCCATGGGGTTGTAACACACAACTGAGAGATTAACACTTGCTTTTTTAAACTCCTAAGAAATGGCCCAAGGTTGCCTACTTGGTTAATTCTTACTGTGCAAATACACACATACACATAAGTATACATAAGCATTCAGTGGTGAAACACTATTGTGAAAAAAGAATAGGATATATGGTACAAAGCCCAGCTGTAAATATTTTCTCAGGAGATCAAACAGTATTCAGTCATGTCTGACTTTTTATGACCCTATGGACTAGGCTCCCCTGTTCACAGGATTCTCCAGGCAAGAATACTGGAGTGGGTTGCCATGCCCTCCTCCGGGGGATCTTCTTGACTCAGTGGTTGACCCTTCAACTCTCTATGTCTCCTGCACTGGCAGGCGGGTTCCTCAGCAGTAGTGCCGCCTGAGAACCCCTGTTACGAAGCAGAGAGTGTGTAAAGCAAGACACTTCAGAATTATCGAGATCTAATCAGGTGTTCTGCAGCAAACTGGGTAGAAATATATTGTATTGGACAAGTAGAATATGTTAGCCTTGTTTTTGTATAAATTCTGGCTACTCACTGGATCAAGAGTAGGTTGAGCCATCCATAATTCTGAGCAAGGCTGGGGAAGCAACCTGGTTTGCAGGCTCAGCCCAAAGGAGATAATGGTGCTTTACCAAACCAACTGGGCTAGCTCCTCTAGGATACAGATTATGGAAAACTTTTTAAAGAGATTGACAAAAAGAGTATAAAGCAGACACAAAGAAAACCATATTCTTTGAGAGAAGTGGGAAGAATGGCAGGTCCTAGAATTGTTTTGTTCTTGATGACTTTCCCATTTCAGGTACCAGTCCACTGGGTAACTCCAGCTTAAATTTCCTCATAGGAGATTATGTCTGTCTTATCTCTATGGTACTTTGGGTATAGTCAACCACCTACTGTGTCCTCTGTGCTTTGGATACATTGTTGAGTAAAATATTCTCATCTTAATAGATATCCCAGCCTACATCTCTCTTCTTTTCAATTTAAAGTGGATGTTGATTAAAATTTGTCTGTAATACATCACAATTTCCATTTTCTCCCTAACCCACTGCAATTTTTCTTCAGGTCCTACTACTGTCCTGAAAAATACTGACAACAGTTGCCCACAGCAACCAGAAGACTGTATCCACTATGTCCGCAGCATGGGATACAGTTGATGGCTCTTTTTCGTGAAGCTGTATCATCTCTTCCCTCCTTAGTTGGCCCTTTGATTATTAATTCTCAGTCTCCTTCATTGCATTTTCTTCCCTAATCTCCCATTTCAATGCTGGTTTTATTCACAATTCACTCCTCAGTGTTCTTTCTTTTCATGATATGCAAACTCACTTTAGTCTCTCCCACTGTTGTGACTATCAGCCACTTGCTGATTCTTAAAACTGTATCTCCAATCCTTACACCTTGCCCTAACTATACAGTTCCTACAGAAATCACAGAGGTGGTATATTTAAAACTGAATTTAATTTCTTAATTCAAAACTGACTGCTCGTTTCTATTCTGTCAGTCTTTAAACTTGAAGTACTACCATCTATCAGGAATAACAGGAAAACCAGTTATTCTTGGTTATTCCATGTGCTCAAATCCAAGAAATCATCCAGCTATCTCACTTCCAGTTTCCTACTTACTCTCACTTGCAACTTCTCTCAATCTGATGCCATCAACTTCATTTAGGCCTTCATTGGTAAGCAGATCTAGTGGTAAAGAATTCGACTGCCAATGCAGGAGATGCAAGAGACTTGGGTTTGATACCTGGGTTGGAAGATCCACTGGGGTAGGAAATGGCAACCCACTCCAGTATTCTGGGCCTGGTAAGTGCCATGGATAGAGGGGACAGTGGGCTACAGTCCATGGGGTCACAGAGTAGGACACGACTGAGTGCAAACACACACACACACACAATTCATCTAAATGAGTGATTTTCAAGTTGCACGTTGTATATAGTTAGCAGGCTCTGAAATTAATTTAGGTTGTGCAGCCTAGCATTGTTCAATGAAATTAGAATAGAGACGGGCAGTAAGTACCAATCAAAGTAAGATTGTTCTTTCCCTGGTCACAATGTCAAATGCATTTCTTTTTGTAGTGAGAAACGCCGATCTAGACTATTGTATAAACACTGTAACAAGTCTTTCTAGCTCTGCACTTATCCCCACCATCCCTCCTACAAGACTATTGTCTGCCCTGCTAGAGTGATGCAAATGGCCTTCGCTTCACATGTAAAACAAAATCCAGCGTCACTGCCATTCACCCTAGGGTCCTTTGTAATCCAAACATAAACTTTCTCTCCAGTCATGCCCCATCACTCTCCCTTCACTCTATTTTCCATTCAGATGGAAGGGTTTTCTGTACCCAAATACACATTCACATAACTTTGACGTTATGGAGAGGAGGTGAGGCTCACATTCTGGAAATAAACTATAGTAATTTAGAGGAAGAACATAGGGGAGAAAAGAACAGAGAGCAAGAATGAGAAATTGAGCTGAAAGTATCAAGAAAAATGCTTATTTTTCCAATGTCTGTGAAGCCCACAGGAAGTACAACAATTGAGGGCTGAAGGATAAAATTGATCAAAGGCATCTGGGTGTCTGAAACTATGAAGCATATATAATAATAAAGGAAAACCCAACTACCATTTGAATTAGGCAACCAGCAGGTCTTAGATACATGAATTACTAGTGGCATTAGAGCATTTACTATAATATAGCATATAGACTGTTTTGCAGTTATTATTGTAGACAAACACTACGTTGTTAACATAAAACTGAAGTTTACTTATGTCTAGAAAGCAACACAATTTTAAAAAGAAATAGAGCAAGAAGGATATCAAGAGGGAAGTGATACACTTGAGTGGGGGTTTCTGAACAAGGAAATATGAAATTATCTGCAAGAAGACAAAAATTACTTATGTTATTAGTGATATAAAGAGTGTGAAAATGTTGATTGCTCAAGTGTGGGCAACTCTTGGCAACCCCATGGACTAAGGCTTGCCAGGCTCCTCTGTCTATGGGGTTCTCCACGCAAGGATACCGGGATGGGTTGCCATTTCCTTCTCCAGGTGATCTTCCTGACCCAGAGATCAAATCTGGGTCTCTCGCTGCACTGGCAGGATTCTTTTACCACTGGCGCCACCTGGGAAGCCCATAGCAGCTTTGGGACAGTTTTAAGATTGGTACATATACATGTGTTTTCTGATTTCCTAAATCTGGAATTCAGAAATGGTAGTACTGCTTTTCATTAGCTGCAGAGAGGAGAGATTCAGTGTGAACTGAATGACATTCAGCACATCTCCAAAGTTCCTGTAAGAAATCCGATGCTGTAAGTGCACTGTCTACTTCACAGCCCATGTTGAAATTTCTTGATTAAGTTAGGACTTTCAGTCTTTTGTCATTGCTTTCACTCAATATGTATTAAGTGTTTCTGCACAAGACGTGAGATTCCCAAACACAGACAGAATTTGCATTTTACTAGGGGAGATAATAGAGTTATGCAATTAACTGGAGGACAAGGCAGCCTGGGTGAACAAAGAAAGGGCAAGCAGAACTCACAGTAAAGACAGATATCCTCTCTGACTGGGACACTGGGAAAGGCCCCATGGAAAAGACCATATAGTTAAGCCTGGAAAGATTGACTAAAGGCTGAACTGGTGAGAAGGCCAAGCACTGGTACTGACCGAGCAAAGGCACAGTGAATGGGAAAAACAATTCCAAGGTTTTTCAAGGAACGGCTTGGAAAATAATTTTATTCAATGAGTGGTTTATACAGATAATTGAAGTCAAGTCAGATGGGCACCATGTTGCAGAATGCCATTTTTGTTGTTGTTGTTGTTAATAACTATTAGCCTTCATGAGCAAGGAATAATCAAACTCTCCTTTTGGAAAAATAATGTGGTATAAATTGTATGATCTTCTTAACTGTTGTTAACTCTAAGAGGGGAATATGGTGGGTGACTGTCGCTCTTTCAACTTGCTTTTGATTTCAGTTTCTGTATATTGAACAGGTACCACTAGTGTAATAATGGCAATGTTTTTTATAATCTGGCAGTATAAAAAATAGGTTAGGAGCAATGAAGAAAGCAGAAGCATGGAAAATAACTAGCAATCTTCTGGTGTACTGCAGGGAGTTTACGATACACATGGAAACAAACGTGTTTACAGAAGAAAATCGTGAAAAGATGTACTTGGGAACTGATGACTAGCAAGCAAGGAAAAAGAAACTGAAAGCTACAGCTCAGGTTCCAAGTCTCCTTGATGTATGAAGTGATTGCAGAGATGGAGGAAGTTGTGAAAGCAGCTAGGGGATTTAGCAGTAACAGGGTCCACTTTGTACATAATGATTTGAAAATTAGTCGACTTTGGAGGAGAGGGAAATACCCAGCAAGCAGTTATAAAATTGGCATTTCATTCATTCCTACTTATCTGCCAAGCACTATGCTAGTGAGCTATGTAGTCCCCAATCTCAAGAGGCATACAGAATAGTAATGGAGGAGACAATACATAAAAAAAAACAATCCAATCATAGAAACATATCCAAGGTGTTATATAGTAACAAAAAGGAGCAGCACAAAGGCATCAAGAGAAGTTTCTGGGAGGAGGGAAGATATACACTAAGATTTAAAAGAGCAGAGGGAACTAGACAGGCAATATTGAAGAGATAGGCAATAGGGAAAAGAATGAAAGAGAGGATCCAAGCTTAATGAAGAAAGGAAAGAAGAACAGCATGGAGTGCGGAAATCCCAGCGTACAGGTCAGGTTGCACAGCGTAACATCCCAAGTGTGAAACAGCGGCCAGCGGAAAATGATGGGCCATGCAGCTGGGCATCTCTTCCTCCTTCAACACAGTGGTGTTGGAAAAAAGAATAAAGCATCAGGGAGCCAGTTGGTTCCCTTTGTAAAGGAGACTGGACTTCATCTTATAAGAGTTTTAAGTAGGGGAGTGACGTGGCAGTTTCAATCTTGGAAAGAGATCTGGGTTAGAGACAGAGAAATTGGATTTATTACAGACTGGGGGTGAAGCAAAGCGCTCAGATCGTATCAGCTTGATGTCACACAGCTTATGTCACTGAGCCATGACTGAAACTTCATAAATAAGCTGTCTCCTTGTTATGTTCCCATTTAAACACTGTGTATTTTTTGTAAAATCATGGTGCAATGTATCTCTTATTTCTCAAAATAGCCATTCTACAGTTCTTATTTCATAAACTTCTCTTATAGGTATGTTTTTAAGATATATTTCAAACTCTGACCTAAAATAAAAACCACACATATTCTAAAATATTTTCCTTTTTGTGCCCTCCCCCACTTTTTGTTCATTAAAAATTTACTGAAAAGCAGCTGTGTATCATATACCATGCAAGCTGATTCAGGGCATGCAGGGCAGTAAAAAAATAAACAAAACAACAATAGGAGTTCTGCCCTTTAAGAGTTAACATATAGCCTCATGAAAGAGTCAGACACAACGAATAAACTGAATTTAAATGTAAGTTCTGCACTCAGCTGTAGGAATACCAGGAAGAGAGCTTAATTTTTATTAGGAGCTTCATGGAAGAGGTGGTATTTGAGCTAGACCTTAAAAAGTAGATTTAGATAGGAATTTCTGAAATTTAGCACAGATACCTGCTTCACTCCAGAAACTGAAAATACCCCACATCTCTTTTCTGCAGATGGTCTGTTTTATTTTGTCCTTCCTGCTCTTAAATTTCTGAACATCTTGAAATGTTTTGAAAACATATACCTTGTATCGATATGACAAAGAAAATATAATAACAGTTCATTTGCAAATCTTTCTGCTCTAAATCAAAGAACCATGGAAGCATTAAACATTTAGGTTGTAACATCAGATAGAAAGATACAAAAACCTGGCAGTTCTTAAAGTGTCCTTGGTCCCGAGCAGCTGAGGGGGAAGATACACTCCCATCTCTACAAGTTTTCACTATGGCAGCGATGGGGGCAGTGTAGCATGGGGTGCCCATGGCTCTAGATGCACCCAATCAATTGCCTTCTCTTGGCTTTTATTATTTATTCCCATTTGCAGAAAATATCAATACTAAGTTTTCCTCTCCAGCTTTAAAATCGCCATTTACTGTGAAATAAACATTTTTGTTATATATGACCAGAGCACAATGTGGTTTTCACATCCCCTGTTTAAGCTCAAATTCTGGCCCTTTAAAAACAGTTGCCTGCTTTCTACATATTGACATTAATGTCTTTGTGCACATCAGTCTCAAGATCAGTAACAACATCAAGCTTTAGCTTGATCAATTCCTAGACACTCAAAACTGGCTGGAACCTGTTCTTAAAATCTGAATTACTACATTTTGCCTGAAGCATATATATTTGGTAAAGTTTATTCATTNCAAGATCAGTAACAACATCAAGCTTTAGCTTGATCAATTCCTAGACACTCAAAACTGGCTGGAACCTGTTCTTAAAATCTGAATTACTACATTTTGCCTGAAGCATATATATTTGGTAAAGTTTATTCATTTTTGGAATTTTCCAACAGAATTTTTTTCAAACATCTTATTCTTCTGTTTTCCCTATCTGATATTGTCCTTTAAATTTTACTTTAAATTTTTTCTGATGCCTTAATCCCTAAAATTTCTCCTGTCTCCTCCTCATTCTCTGCTATTGTTTACTTCTTGGGAAGAATATGATTAGACTATCACACAGCTGTTTTATTCTCTTCTTTATTCTGGAAATCAGATTAGCATGGAATTTATTATAATTCACTACTTTATGTCCTAGTCATCAGGAAAAGTTCCTAACTAGAAATCACACAATGTGTAAAATAAATAAATAAAATAAGAACAGAAACTTTGTTTCTGTCTGATTTCAGAATATTTGTGAAAACTCATTTTTTCTCCTTGATTTATTTTTTTCCTAGATGCTACCACTCACTAGGGAGGCACATCACTAATAGAAGTCTGTGGTTATATCTTTTATAAAGAAAGAAACTGATGGTTGTAATTAGAATGTACATTCATTAGTGAATGGATTTTCCTTTTGATGTGTTTTGAATCTTATCAATTTTCCTTAATTAGTCTCTTCTCTCCTGAGGGATGAAGGATGGAATCTCATTTGTGTTTATAACGAAATGAAAATCATTACCTTAATGGAATTTTCTCCTCTGTATTATTTGGAAACTATCTGAAGATACTGAAAGTATTTTCTTCTTTTGTCTTCAGATGGTCTTTCCTCATTTTTTTCTTATGAAATACAGAACTCCTCTCCAGTCAATATCCACACATGTGCCCTACTGATTTAGTTTAGATATAATTTGTGTAAAACTGCAAAGAAATAATACTTCTGAGCACTTCCATATCTAAAGTTGTTTATTTAGCTCAACAAATTTGAATTTTAGCATAACACTAAATGGGGCTTCCCAGGTGGTGCTAGTGGTAAAGAACCTGTCTGACAATACAGGAGACACAGTTCAATCTCTGGGTGGAGAAGCTCTCCTGGAGAAGGGCATGGCAGCCCACTCCAGTATTCTTGCCTGGAGAATCATGGACAGAGGAGCCTGGCGGGCTACAGTCCATGGAATCGCAAAGAGTTGGACACGACTGAAGCAACTTAGCACACAAAACACTAAAAGGAATAGATTAACTAATTAATGACAGGCTAAAAAGAGGACTCTGGAGTTACTATTCCATCAAAATTTCCGGCTCACACTCACTGAAAAGCTTTGTGACTGGAGGTGTCTTTTAGAAAGTCAGTCTTCTAACAATGAATAAGAAACAATATGAGCAAGAAAGATGAAATGAAAAAAAAATAGTCAATGACTGCCTTTCAGGAGAGACCTGTGCTGTGCTATAACTTCATCTGAATTATAACCTTAAAAAGCAGATGCTTTCCTGGGACCCTCCAGAGCCATGGAACACCCTTCTCTACCTTGCCTTTTGCCCCAGGAGGATGACCGTATGGACTTGATTAATAATTTCCCTTGCCCTCTAGTTTCTGGTAAAGTTTGGCCAATGGGGTGTCCCAGCAGGGCGCTGGCAGGAGGGCAACATCAAGGTTTTGCTTGGTTCCACCCCACAAGGGCCCCTTGGACTGCCTACGTCTCTGAATTGACGGCCATGACTCCTTTCATGGAGCCATGATGAACTAGAAATGACTCTAACAGGTTCTCATAACTGCTTTCTCTTCTTCTCTTTAGGGACTGGAGGATGTATAACAGCTCTGGTGCTGCTAGATCCAGGTTATTGTCCTAGACCTATGATTTCTCAATAACCACACTTTTGTAAGTAATCTAATGTGTATATCTACCTAGATACATATAAGATCTGTATGTATGTATATGTACACTCATATATACATGTATACATACATATGGGGCCTTCCCTGGTGGCTTAATGCTAAAGAACCTGCCTGTTAATGCAGGAGATGTGGGTTTGATCCCTGGGTCGGGAAGATCCCCTGGAGTAGGAAATGGCAATCCACTCCAGTATTCTTGTCTGGAAAATTCCATGGACAGAGGAGCCTGGTGGACGAAAGCCCATGAGGTCCCAAGAGAGTCAGACGTGACTCAGCGACCAAACAACAACACAGTACCTACATACCCAGTGGTTAAAGAGACCGTGTTTTTCTTCACGTCTTCTAAGCTAATGGATTTTAAACATCCATGTTTTTCACAGCTTATTAAAATAAAACAAAAACATTAATTTGATGAGAAAATGCTGTGCTGTGCTTAGTTGCTCAGTTGTGTCTGGCTCTTTGCCATCTACTGTTAGCCTTCCCGGCTCCTCTGTCTATGGGGATTCTCCAGGCAAGAATACTGGGGTGGGTTGCCATGCCCTCCTCCAGGGGATCTTCTCAACTCAGAGATCGAACCCAGGTCTCCTGCATTGCAGGTGGATTGCTTACTGCCTGAGCCACTAGGGAAGCCCTGATGAGAAAGTGAAAGAAAGTGACGTTGCTCAGTCATGTCCAACTCTTTGTGACCCCATGGACTGTAGCCTACCACGCTCCTCAGTCCATGGGATTTTTTCAGCTAAGAGTCCCGGAATGGGTTGCCATTTCCTTCCCTACCCAGGGATTGAACCCAGGTCTTCTGCATTGTAGGCAGACGTTTTACTGTCTGAGGTACCAGGGAAGTCCATGAGAAAATACTTGTTATATTTTAGCAGCTTAAGTGACCAAACAATAATGTAGTCACTATTACCTCATTTATGGAGAAGACAGTAACGTAGGATTTTAAGCCTTTACACTTACACAAAAAAGAATCTTGTGCAGACATGATCAGTATTTGGGACAACCCATATCTCTCCATGTTTGTGCAGGTCAGGTGAGGTGATCACTGTTAAAGGAAGATAAAATTAAAGAACTATTTTATTCTAAATTACTATATCCCTTTTCTTAGAAATCCAAAAGCAAAATTGCATGTACAAATTAACATATGAAAAATGTTTCATCTTATTAAACTATCAAAAAATGTAAATAAAAACAGTGAAATGCGGAGTAACAATTTCATGTTTGGAACACACTAGCATAACAATAGGAAGGCAACCACTTTGTATTTATGATGGCAAACAGGTCCTGACTTGGGAACTAGGTAGAAGGCAACCTAGCATCCTCTACGACTATCAAATGTTGAAAACCCTAAAAGACAGTTACCAGTGGTTACCAAAACTCCCAACAGAAAAAGGAAAAATGAACTTTTAGCCAAAGTCAGATTTTAAAGCAAGAACAAAGGAAAGTATATGATACTGTAAATCACCTATCAATTTTCTATCCCAAGTTCAGAAAAGAAGAATAATTTCAGTGTAGGAACAAGAAAGACTTCCTGGGTTATCTATTCAGTACTCAGTGCATCTTTCAGATTTTTCATGGTATTATACATTCAGACACCAACATAAAGAGGAAGGGGTATAGATGAACGACAGAGATGAACAATACTTGATCTGAAAGAGATAATTACTCTTCTGAGACAGCTGCCAAGAATAAAATATAGCACCGTCTGAAATCTGGCCAGTTCTGCTCTTTGTTTTAGCCTTTATGATCTCTGTTGTATTTTCCATCTATGCTCTTCAAGATGGTCGTAAGGAACAAAGCTTTCACTAGTCCACTATGAGCATTTTGTAAACACACTTAAATTCTTAAATACTGGTAAGATTGAGAATAAATGCTATGGGGGATTTTTCAACTTACCTTCACATAAGGCTATGCATTTTAAGTTACGGCTTTGCAGGAACTGGGATTGCTGTCCTTTCTTCTGTGACTAAATTCCAAAAGAATTTAAAAATTAGAGTAAAAATGGAACAGTCACTCAAGTGAAAAGAATCATCATTAAAAAGTAATCGTCACTAAGATAGCGCCAGAGTTTTTAAAAAATGGCTTTTCTCAACTAGCAGTAATATCCTTGAGTTCTCTCTTAATGTCAATCTATATTTGTTAGATTACTTCATTTCTGTACATAATCATTATTAAATCACTTTCAAAATAAGTGACCTGAAAATACTTAAAAGTTCAGTAGCCACAACACAGAATCAGAACTCAAATTTAGTTTTACTGGAAGTCTAGCATCGCTAGAGGAAAACAAAGCTGCCTTATCTTTTCAAACATCACAGTGAATTTTTCTAGATCACCTAACTATTCAAAATCAACCCATTTTTATAACACATTAAGCCACAGAGGTTTCAGAAACATCTCATGTAGAAAATCTGGGGGTTTGTTTGTGTTTTCAGATATTAGTTTAGCTATACTCTTTTTTAAAAAAATCTAAAGTCACATTGTTTATGAGATGGATTTTAATTTGTCCAGAATGCTTGTTTCCTCTGAAACAACAAGGGATTTGTGCTTGCCCCTCTCTGTGCCTGGAATGTTCTTTCTTCCAGAGAGCAACATGGCTCACGCACTCATCCCTTATAGATCTTGACTCAACTAGAATCTTCTCAGAGCAGTCTTTCCCCATCATCCCATTTAACATTCACTCGAGTTCCATCTTCAACCCAGGGCATTCAGCATCCTCTTTCCCTGACTTTTATCCGGAAGATTTACCACCATCTAACATTTTACTAAAATAAATATTTAATTTGTTAAAGTTTTCCTGGATGTGGACCATTTTAAAAGTATTTATTGAATTTGTTACAATATTATTTCTGTTTTACGTTTTGGTTTTTTGGTCCGTAGCTATGTGGGATCTTAGTTCCCTGATTAGGGACTGAACCCTCAACCCCTGCATTAGGAAGGTAAATTCCTAACCACTGGACCATCAGGAAGTCCCATATTTAATTTATTTGTATCCACTCAGTAGAATGCAGGTTTCAAGAGGATTTGTTCATTGTAGATTATCACTATATAGCTCAATGACTAGGAGATGTCCAGCATTTTAGTAGAAGCTCAATACATATTTGCTGCATACTGATTGAATAAAGGCATCTGGATGATTATATTTTAGGGTGAGTTTTGTTTCTGTATGAGTAATGCCTAAAATAATTTTGCAGATTTAAAAAAACCTGAGTATTTATCAAAATCTTGCTGGCTAAGGGCGCTAGAGTTCACCCATCAGAGACAGTCACCCAAGTTGCTATACCTGTGATGCATTGCTGTTTTTACTGCTTGAAGCCGGCTCATCCTTGGCTGACACCTTCTGCTTCTTGTTCATCCCTAAAAACATTAGCAAAGTAATAACTTAGGGACAAAGCTGTATGATGCAGCTCAAAATACAATCCATCTACACTGCCAAGTTCCACTTTAGGCAAAGGCTTGACAGCATCAAGCCACAGACGGTCACAAAGGGCTCCTGAAGGATCAGCCACTGCGCCCTGAGCAAGGAGGGTGGAGAGTCAGTGGGTTTGGAAATTCCGGTCAAGTTACAAAGTGGAAAATACAGCTTGTTTTTCTTTGTGTTGAAAAGAAGGATAGGCTCACCTCTTGCATAAAGTTGATATAATCAGAAAATTTTTTTTTTTTTTTGACTTTAAATCCCATGTTTTTAATAAATATGTTACATGTGAATGGCTTTCTAGAAGTATCCACAAACTTTGAAATGTGTAACTCTTTCATAAAGTGCTTTGAGCCTCTTAGAAGCCACTAAACAAATAGAAGGAAGTACTTTAAAATGAAAAAAAAAAAA
>SJYX01010713.1:42012-55713 GCA_006410675.1 Oreotragus oreotragus
AGGCCACTCCAGTATTCTTGCCTGGAAAATCCCATGGACAGAGGAGCCTGGCAGGCTGCAGTCCATGGGGTCGCAGAGAGTTGGACATGACTGAGCGACTTACGTTACATACGTTCCCATGGAATGAGATCTGAAAGGAGGAGGCAGGTGACCCTGAGAATTTGGACTCTTCTGGTAGAAAGGAAACCACAACCAGGTTTGAATCTCTGATGTACAGTTTGAGAATAGAACTGGCTGTCAAGACAAAGCCCAAACCCAAATTCTCAGATCCTAGGCAGAGAACTGCTATTTCTCCTCTCTTTATGACAGTGCAATTGTAGAAACTCTTATTTTCCAGCTGACATGTGCAGGGTAATCAGTAAGCCCAGGACAGAAACAACCACTTAATCCTAACAATGATCATAATATGAGATTCATAACTTTTGGTGATCTGCCAAATTTGATAAATTTGGTCAACTATGAAATCATTAATCATACTTGAAAAAATGATGCAAAACCTCAAGGGGTCATTTTGAAACTAGTACTTTACTTCACTTGACTTGTTTGCTGTTTATATATTTCTCTATTCATTCCTCATACTAAAGTAGGATTTTAGTTGCCTTGGTTGGTCACCTCAGAATGTGGTGAGTTGTGTGTACGTGTGTGTGTGTTACGTGAAGCAGGGTTAAAAGCAAAACTATTGATTTTTGTACGCAACGCTAAGATTTTTCTCTTCTTTGCGAGAAAGTGAATTCTCTGTTCCTGAATTTTGCCTCATGTCTTCTAGACACATTATCTCATGTGAACTTTACAAAAGTACTGAGAAATAGATAATAACACCTCCCTTTTAAAGATGAGGAAACTGACACTCTGAGATGTACCCAAGGACATGTCATCAGGAGTGGTGGGGTTAAAATTGGAGCTCTATCTTTCTGATTTTAAAACATCTTTTCCTTCACTTTCAACCTCCTTAGTGTTAATTTGATTTCTCCCATTCGAATTTCTTAGAAACCTGATGAACCTTTTAATATTTATTGCACCAGCCTGTCCGTCCATCCCCACTGCCACTACAGTAACTGGGTCCACAGATGCCTCTCAGTAGCTCATGGCAGTCGTCTCTGAAACATGTCTGCTTCCTCAGGATTGGTCCACTGACCCACCCATCTTTCTGCTCTTACATTATGTTCCTAAAGCACAGATCTGATCATGTCACCAAAGTCTTCACTAAGTCACCACCATTTATTCTTTCAAAAAAATGTTTGTTTGAAAAATACTGTAAAAAATGAATATTCTCCAAGTTCCTCCTTCTGAAACATTAAGTATTATGTAAAGGTGTCTCCTACATCTCTTCCCTTTTCAAGCTCCCCACACAACAGATGCAATTAGTCTCCCGCTTCTTTCTAGCTCACATCTCTAGAGTCTTTTTCATTTCAGTATTGATACTGATCTACTTGGAACCCCATTTATATGGTATGAGGTAGAGAGCTATTATTGTTTTTCCCAACATAGTAGTCAATAGTCCAAAATTGGTTTTATTTATTTATTTTTAGTTTTTATGTCTGTTTGTTTATTATTATTATTATTATTTTTATTTTGCTTTATAATATTGTATTGGTTTTGCCATACATCAACATGAATCCGCCGTGGGTATACACATGTTCCCCATCCTGAACTCCCCTCCCACATCCCTCCCCATACCATCCCTCTGGGTCATCCCAGTGCACCAGCCCCGAGCATCCTGTATCATGCACCGACCCTAGTCTGGGAATTTGTTTCACATATGATATTATACATGTTTCAATGCCATTCTCCCAAATCATCCCACCCTTGCCTTCTCCCACAGAGTCCAAAAGACTGTTCTATACATCTGTGTCTCTTTTGCTGTCTCGTATACAGGGTTATCATTACCATCTTTCTAAACAAAGAGCAAAACTACTTTATATTTAAACAATACATTTTTGTTCTAAAAAAAAAAAAAACAAAAAACACCTGATCAAAGTGAAATAGTCCAAAGAAATATTACAAAGAAAAAACACCCCAAATTTTTACTACCTAAAGATTACAGATGCTAACAATTTGGTAACCATTCTTGCCATATTTTGAATTCAAGAGGCTCCTCCTTAAAGCATGAATTCATGCTTTAAATTTATTCCAAAATTAAAACAATCTCATCAAAATATTAACAACAAATTGTCAACAAGTAGTATGGTTTTGGGAGAAGGCAATGGCAACCCACTCCAGTACTCTTGCCTGGAAAATCCAATGGACGGAGGAGCCTGGTAGGCTGCAGTCTGTGGGGTCGCTAGGAGTCAGACGTGACTGAGCGACTTCACTTTCACGCATTGGAGAAGGAAATGGCAACCCACTCCAGTGTTCTGGCCTGGAGAATCTCAGGGACGGGGGAGCCTGGTGGGCTGCCGTCTCTGACATTGCACAGAGTTGGACACGACTGAAGCGACTTAGCAGTATGGTTTTGAGGGTGTCTTTCTAAACTTGAGTTTTTCATATCATTTAAAACTTTTTTATGGGCTACATAATAATACAAACCAGTTCAATGGGCATGAATTTGAACAAACTCCAGGAGACAGTGAAATTCAGAGAAGCCTGGCGTGCTGCAGTCCATGGGGTTGCAAAGAGTTGGACATGACTGAGCGACTGAACAACAACATGATGATCCAAAGGTAAGAAGTTGGCATGGAACAGAATTGCATTCAATGATAGTGGATTAATTTGTATATAAACTTTACAGTTCTCTCCATAATACTTTGTACATACTATATTATCAACGTTTCATGTAGATGGAATAAAAATAGAAATGACTGAAAATTAAAAGTGACATTAAAATTGGTCAATTTTGAAATTAACAAAACATATATTCCACATTATACACTCGGGGAAATATTATAAATTTTGGCATGTGAGCTTTGTTTTTATTTCTGACACTTATCAAATGAATTTAATACAATACATCAAATAAGGTTTGTTCACTTGATAAAAAGGTTGTATAGCTCCGTTGGTAAAGAGTCTGCCTGCAATGCAAGTGACCTGGGTTTGATTCCTGGGTTAAAGAGATGGAAATGGCAACCCACTCCAGTATTCTTGCCTGGAGAATCCCATGGACAAGGGAACCTGTCAGGCTACAGTCCCTGGGGTTGCAAGAGTTGGAGACGATTTAGTGACTAAACCACCACCACCTGGAATATATAACAACAGCAAAACCCCAATAAATTTGAGGTTAGAAATGGAATACAAGCTTACCTGAGTAACCAAACGATATGCTTGACATTGGACTAAGATAGATTCCACTTCCATACATTGCACCGTGGAGCTAAAATGGAAAGAGGAAGGAGAGGAAGCTGTCAGTTCATGGTTTTAAACGTTAATATTTCACAAGAGAGGATCATCGTCTCATGCTGAAACACTTAGCTCTTAGAAAATGTTAAAGCCTTTATTCTAAGGTCTATTTGGAATTTAAAAAGAGTACTCATATCTTTGTCCTTAAAATTAAGAATGCGTTGATATATGGAAAATGAAAGCCAAGGAATAAAATCCTTAAAAAGATTTTCCATTCTATCGATGACAGAGAGTCACTTAGTATAATGTACTGGAGTAGTATATTAATGGCTCTAAAACACTGAAAACAGGCTGAAACATATGTGACAGAAGGCTGATTAGGACTCACCTATTTGTGTATCAATAAAATATCCTATTCAGATTTTCATTATACAACACTGTCACCCCATTCTTCTCCTTCAAATTTTTCAAGTTACAGAGTGCTTTATTAACTGAAACTCTGACTAGTGTACTACTCAGAACAATTAAAATTCTCTAATATTACTTCCATGTTCTAGGGCCCTTTTCATTGTGCACCAAATATTAATTCAATCAATTTGTATTTATGGGCATTTATATTTAATTGTGTCATCCCAATTGTCATCAGAGTTTGTAATTTTGTACTGGTAACTGGGTTGAGGATCTCATTTCCTGACCTCCGTACATCATCAGATAAAAATGAGTGGGGTGGAATGCTGGAGATGAAGGGCATAAAGATGAGGACCACACCCACTAAATCCTGCTCATGTGCTGCCCTGGAGCTTGAAAGGCAGATATCTTTGGTGTCCAATCTCCACTTCTCCACTTTGTTTATTCTTAGCTCCACCTTTTCTTCTGTTGAAGTATTCACAGTGAGATAGTGCTCAAGAAATGTGTGTTGGATTAGCACAGAGAATTCTTGTAAGGTTTTTATCTTTTTGGGGATCATCTTTTTCTTGTCACTGTTGTTTAGTCACTAAGTTGTGTCTGACTCTTTGCGACCCAATGGCCTGCAGTATGCCAGGCATCCCTGTCTTTCACTATCTCCCAGAGTTTGCTCAAACTAATGTGCATTGAGTTGGTGATGCTATCCAACCATCTCATCCACTGTCTCCCCCTTTTCCTCCTGCCCTCAATCTTTCCCAGCATCAGGTTTTTGTTTTTTTTCTAATTAAGTTTAAAGTGATTTTACTATTTCTCATAGGGAAACTCAATTTTCTTTTTCTTTTCATCCCTGTGTTGTATATAGATCAATTCTGCTTGACTTTGTGAAAATTATGAATGTCCATTAAAAAGCCAATGTGATTTTTAAAAGCACACGTGCTTCACCCTTTTGCAAGTAAAAACAACACCAAGACTGCTTACCGAACTCCCATACTAAAGAATTATGAGATTGCGTCAAAGCATTCAGAAAAGGTACCTGCAGTCGTGTATTAGAAGCAACAACCAGACCATTCCTCAAGATGGAGTGCCAGTTTTCAATATGTGAGCCACTAAAACACAGGGAAAGAGCAGGAAAAGCAAAATCAGAAGTCAATGATGTTTTAATGGGGTCGCAATATAACAGGCCATGGTGCCTTCTCATAACTCTGAGTTTCCTAGTCAAGTATCATGTCCTGTGCTGTCCTATGCTAACAACCAACTACTAAAAGAGGATGCTTTCCTCCCCCCACATTTATGGAAGACTGGGCAGGGAACTCACATGCCTCAACAGCAAGCCATACTCACTGAAATGCAAAGGTGCTTCCGAAGAGTTTTTTAGCAGCTCTAAAATTGGATTCTTTGGCTGGTGGACTGCTGAGAAGAAGGAACTGATGGGGTGTATGCATGAACTTCAATTGCTGCCATTTAAAATAAGGGCACAGGAAAACATATCAAATTTAACGTATTGTCTATTTTCAAACTATAATAATTTATATTAACAGGATCATTTATTTAACAAAACCCCTGCATAAGTGATAAATCACATGGAATTGCTGATATGAATGATAATTCTTTAGGCTAATGGAAAAGGAATAAGAAACAGACAATCCAAAGTCATTTATATTTAGCTTTGGAATATGCTATGTAATCACATTCAAGCAGATCTGTCTTCCTAATTACATTTCTTTTTGAGACTTTTATTACTGAATTCCCTAAGTATCACAAACCATTTGGGGAAATATCTGAGTTTGCTAAGCAGAAAAGTTAGTTCAAGATTTTAGAATTGCAGAAATTATCATCATTATGCTTTATTTGCATATATTTGTAAAATCAGAAATTGCCAACACTCAAATTATAGTTTTCCCCTTTGTTTATAGAAAAAAAATAAAACAGACTCTCTTGAATTAGCTGCTTGATACACTGCTTGACACAAATTTCTAACTGCTGCTGTTCCACCTAAGATTATATGTACTTATATAGGAATCTAACATATAGGAATCTCATAGTTAAGGGATTCAGAGATGACAGACCTGAGATTTTAGATGCTGCTCCTGGGTAACGACCAGAACTGAAATCAGACTGCATTAGCCTTTTTTTCTTTTTTTAATTTGTAAGCACATTAGGCCCATAAGTAAGATATCTGGAGTCAGTATCTCCTCTGATATAGAAAAGTGAAGCTGTGCCAACATTCAACTGACAATGATAAAAAGCATGCAATCTCTAGATAATGTTCTTTCTATCACATGTGGAATAACTAAATGATTTCATATTGACTTGGTTACTTAAAAGCTCAGGGCAGCAGCCTGAAATTGAATTTGGTTTCTTGGAAAAACTTGGAACTGGAGCACATATGTCATTTCAAAGAATTAGGCTTAGCACGAGTTTCCTTCAATTTCCTGGACAGGCTGCCTAAAAAAACCACAACCAATAAACAGCCCTCACATTTCTGTATGTATATGTGAAGAAACAACTTACCCTGTTAACTGGCAGTTTCACAATATGTGACCTATTACTTGAAATAACCCTGAAATTAATAAAAATAATCCATCAGTCACAAATATACACCACATATATTTAGAGTTTTTTTCCTCAGTTGGTAAGTGATTAAAACTTATTTTTGCTGTGACTTAAATTGAGTAATAATTTTATCTAATTACATCATTCTGCCTCACTTCCTGAAACAAATTAAAGAGCTGATGTAATAAAAAAAGATAATATTTTAATCTGAGAAAACAAAGAAGTAGCTCTTTAAAACTTAAGAGATATAACTTTTAATAACCACAATCTAAGATTAAAACTTGAATCACAATCTGCTTTCTCTGCTCTTCTCTACAATGTCTAACTAAGCATGAGTTTTCATGGAGATTTTTTTTCCTTTCTATAAATATTTGAGCATTTTTGCACTGACACATACAGTGGTTTACACACAAAATGTTACTAACTGTATGTAAGACAATGAAGTTGAAAAACATCAAAACTTTAGGTATTTGACATAACTAATTGCTTTATACTTGTCAGCATAGAAAATCATAACTAAACTAATTGTAAAACATGTTGGTAAATTTCCCTCTGCTTGAAAGAAGAGTGACTAACAAGTTCAAGGAAATGATCACAAATAATTAAAAGTGAAAAATCAAGCTGACTTTAGGGATAAAAAGAAAGATCGGATGTTTGAGATGTTTGTCTTCATTCTGAATATGACAGAGTGAGAATTTGAAAGGTTAGAAAGAAACAAATATGTGTTGTTTTACTCATCAGAATTTTAATAATAGATTATGAAAGGTACAAAGAAGAAAGACTTTTAAAACCTAACTTTTGTCATGATTTTACTAGAATAAATATGTTTTGTAAGGTTCTATAAGTGAAAGTTAACTAATTATGATCATGAGTAGCCAGAGTCTTTCTCCTTTCCTAATCTTTACATATTTTTTAAAAAACTTCCTGGTTTTAGCATAGAATAAGTACTCATTCAGATCAATCTCGTATAGTCTTCACATTTGTCTTATTGCGTGATAATCATGATGAATCCCACAGTCTTTAGTTGTCAGTGATTTCAAAGGGACGTACCTAAAACCCTCAAAGATACGGTGAGTAGATACTATTGTTTTCTTTTTGCAGATGAGAAATCAGAGGGTAAATTACTTGAAGTAAGTGTTGTAGAGCAAGATGAATGCTCAACCCACTTATCAACTATTCTTAGTCTAACTCTTCTTCTAGTAGCCATGCTGAGCTAATGCTGTGGCCCTCACCAGACTTTCTCTGAAACAGAACACCCTCTGTAGTCATCAAAAGAACAGTTTATCAAATTTATACTCTCTTTGTTATGGGAGCAAATTATACAAAACATACATTTAAGAAAGATTTTCAGTAAATGTTTGATACAGTTTGATCACTTAGTTAACTAGAAAATTAAATGAGCCAAAACAGCTTCACCATGTAATATAGTCAAATTTTTTAAATCTAGAGTCAACCACTCAGTATATCCGTGTATTGCATATGACAGCATTTTCTTCCCCTTGTGATGTACAAGTTTTAATTAAAGTGAAAGTCATTAAGGACTCTTGGACTATAAAATCACCAGTCCTCATAGGACTGAGGAACTGTAGCATTGCAGGTCTCTACCCCCCTGCCTTAAAGCAGGCAACAGAAAATGATGCTGTTTTCATTAAGAGGAAAACTAAATTTTATACCATTGCAGTAAGGGATGAGCAAGGGGGTCTTGTTTATCCATCTGCTTCTTGATTTCCAGATATGGTGCCTGGAAAAAAAAGTCATTATGCTCCTTGATTTTTCTTAAATTATTTTAGTTTTTTTTTTTGCAAAAGGAAAATCACCTTGAACAGGCATGTCTAATCCAGTTAAACGTGAAGACTTGTGGTTGTGACTTGATAACAACGACCATTACCCTAGTTGCTTCTCCCCAAGATGACATGAACTCTGACTTTCCACTCTGCACAGAGGACTTGCCAGAACATTTGGATAAAAGGCTTAAATCAAATTTCAACCTGGCTCCCATGCGCTGGGCCAAGTCCCTGGACTCCTGCTGAATCTTTGCTCAAGAAAACCCAATGCTGCCAAAACACAAAAGGTACCAACCCACACTGCTAACCATTCAGTAATTCTCTACTTACCTCCTGTGAAATTTTCCGGCTCCCCAAAGTCCCTTATTTTCATTTCTCTGTAGCCCCCTTTTGTTCCCTCTTTGTTTTCACCTTAGAAACCTTGGTCTCCTTGTTTTACTCAGAGGTGACCTCAGCTCACACTGCCAATCTCTCTCCTCTACTGCAGTACTTGATTAAATCTGTCTTGCCACCTTTACAAGTGTATGGTCTCTCTTTGACATTTTTAACTTATAACTGACATTAAAGCAAAACTTACAATAGCTATAATCGTGCTCTTATCTGAGGGTACTGACACTGGGTAGATCATTCCATGAAAAATCTGGACAAGATGTACATAAGACAACTCCTTCTTTTAAAAGTATTGATGGAATTCACCCAATTAACCTTTTCATAGAATGAAAGGCAATCTGTTTGTGGCAACTTAGGTCTCATCTAGAGGGCAGTACATTCTAGAAAATAAGATAGTATAATGTTATATCTATTTGGAGAGGTTTAAAGCATCTGATGCAATAAAACCTAACAGCATCCTTATGAGGTGTATGCTGAAGGAGGATGCAGCTTTACTCTTTATCATCTCAGCAGAGAAGAAACTGAGGCATCAAGCAAGCAAGCAACTTGCCCAAGGTCACAAGCCACGTCACTGATGAGGAAATTATACCACGTGGGCCTCCAACCTCCCAAGATGACACTCAAGCGTCTCCACTGCCTCCTATTAAAATAGCTTACACACGACCCAGAATAAAGGAGGCAATTCTTGGCACAGAGCTGATCCCAGAGGCAGAGTTTGCAGCTATTCTTAAAACCAAGAATGATCTGGATCTATGGTACAGTACAAATACTCCACACCGAAGTCTTTGGTGACTAAAAGTGTATAATCATGGGTAAGATACTGCAGTAGGTTCTTGCTTCCCCCTCGGTAGAAATGCTTTGATTGTTTTCTTTTCCTTATACAAATAATACAAATAATTCCTTTTGTTTGAAAAGGAATTCAGATAATGTAGAAAGGGCATAGAAAAACTGCTAGAAAGAATGATGGTTTTTAAGCAAATAATATAACTTGTGAATTAAAAGATCTATTTACCATTGTCTGACACCTACTATTTGTTGAATGAATGAGTAGTTGACTTCATAAATAAGTATCATAAGAATTATGAATAAAATTTGGGAATGTAAAAACGTACTTTGTCAGGACATCTGCAAATGGAGTAGATGTGATGGTAGGGGGACGGGCACGTGGCACAGAAGCTTTGTGGGCCCCAAGACTGGAGAAATCACTGTTCCTTCCCCAGAGAAAGGCAATGGCTGAGAGTAACACTTATTATAAACCTTCAAGGGCCTCTAGGGCAATGCAAGCCTTGAAAGCACCATATGCAAACTGAACCCACAATGCGTGTTGTTGTCAATTACAGGTTATTAATTTCTACTTATAATGATGAGCCTTAAACATTTCTCCAAGTCTTTGGCAGCAGAAAGGCTTCAATAATTCAATAAGATGTGCTTTTCCAAGTATTGGACTACAGCCCAGTGACATATTAGACTTTCATAATAAACCTAGATCCTTGCTCATCAAACTCTTCCACCAAAGCCTCCCTAATGGCCAAAAATATAAGCTCTCAAGGAGTCTGGTGTCTTTCAAAGTTGTTTTGAGATTTTGTATAAATATTCTAAAATATTTATGCGCAATTTATATTTGACAGAATATTTGTTTTTAATTTAGCATTACAATGATGTTTTGAAATTACTACCATTAATTAAAGCTGACAGTCTAGGAAGATAGTACCAGATTTAACTTTTGCCTTAAGATATTCCAACAAATTCTCATCTGAGTTTGAGAACAGAGAGTTAGGATCATATTTATGCAATTATCCTCCAAAGTCACAGTGGTAGCGTGCCAAAACACTGATGTGATTTCATTAAAACATCCTAGTACAAAACAGTTTTAAATTTTTTATGATTTTAATTATACTCTCACACAATAGGAAAGTCTTCATTTTACTGAATGGTCAGTACTCTCAGATATTTTAAAAATAGCATTTCACTCAGGCAAAACTGAACTGTATAAGACCACAAGATGATATACTTACTTGTGTCATTTCTCTAATAGAAGTTATGCTATCCAGTGCTTTCATTACTCGATCATAGTTCTTCTTCTGTTTGAAGGGGGAAAAACAGTATTCACTACAAGCCTTTGCAAGTCTGCACATCACTAGGCAGACATATTATTTCTGTACCTGAATTATCCATCAGGGTCAATTTGAAAGCAATGAGTGTGTTGTGTACATAAAAGGGGAGACTTTAATAAGATGGCTCAAGGACATAGCATTTATAACTGAGTCAGAGGGAAGACAGAAGAAACAATGCCAGTTTTAGTGTAAGTGTCAGTACATAAAACCACGTTCAGCTTACAGGGGAAAAACTCTAAGTACAAAAAAGCCATTAGGCTCCTGATTTTTGTTTTCACTACTAAACAGTTAAGCCATGATGAATAGAGTAAGCACAGAATCCTTCTGAAACACGAAAATCCACTTTAAATCTTACAATTTCATCTTGCTTTTATTTTCTTTTGATTAGAAGCTTGTTACCAAAAGACTGTGACTAGTTAAGTGTGTAAACGACACCATACGCTCAACAGATAATTCACTTTTAATAATATTGTAAATATGTGTGCTATTACCATTTATGAAAGAAGGAAAGTTTTTCCTAGGACATTTTATACAGTCATTGTTTCCATAAAATGATTTCAAGATGAGTAATAATAGAAACTGAAGCAATTTTGTCTCTCATGCAACTTGAAAATTGTGTTATTTCAGAAGAATTCTGCCTAACTTCCATGAATATTTACGAAATTGGTGTCTCAAGAAATGACAGCTGATCAACAATAGTAATTAAACTTTTAGTAACCTTCAGATAACTGGGGAGGGAGAGCGGGGAAGGCAAAAGACGGTAAAATAAAAATACGAAAGAAAAGGGAAAATTTGTCCCCTTACCCATGATTCTTAAAATGAGACTACATATGTTATAATCTCAAAAAAAAAAGTAATGAAATTAAAAGTCATATCGACCATTATAAACCAATTGATTATAGCTATTTACCTACCTTCTGTGTAATTGGAATGAGTAAAGATCAGCACGTGAGGGAATTAAATGGGTCTAGTTTCACGACAGTAAAGTTAGGAAAGTGATTTTAAAGGAGAAAAGGAGAGAAGTAACAGGGTACATGAAAGACAAGGTGGAAGTAAATCAAATTTGTGGAAAAGAATCATAAACAGATATAGAGTTCATGACAGGTCGTAGATTTGATGAGACAGTAACTTAGCTAAGAAAGAAGAAAGCTAGTGAGACTAAAGTCTCAATTATTATTACAGGAAACGGGTGCTGTGCAGGGGTAATTACTTACCCTGGGGTTGAAGGCCAGCATCTGAGGATCGTTAGGATCTACCACAGAAGGATATGGCTCGAAAATGACAACTTTTCTAGGAGATTCCAATGCAGACCTACACATGGATACTAGTAGATCTACCACCTTGAAATACATACATAAGATAGTTACTACCCTTCAGGTTATATTAAGAGTTTTGCCATTGTTTCTCCCTCTCATGGTAATTAATTGGAAAGACTCAAGATAGCTATTAATCTCTGAAGTATTTAATTTGTGGCTTTAGACTAAGTTTGACCAAGCTTGACTATTAAAGTAATTAATACACGTTGCTTCCAATTACTCACATTTTAATATCTCTGTCTCTAATAACTCTTTGTCATGAATACATACAATGTGCTAACAGTGTTGCAGGCTCTATGGCAAGACAGTGCACAAGACAGGCCCTTGCTCTTGTGGAATTCACATTTCAATGGAGAAAGTGTGTTGAAAAAAACAGTTAAACAAATATATGCTTAAAGACAGTTCCTGGCAGTGTCAGATGCTATTAAAAATAAAGCAGGCTTACGAGACCAAGGCAGTAGAGGGGACTGTTTCAGAGTGGCTGGGAAATGTGGTGATGTTTCTACAGAGACATGAACGAAGTGGGAGAGAAAGACGTGTGACTCTCTAGGAAGAAACCATTCTAGGTGAAGGAAGCTACAGAGAATGAGTCCGATCTACTCCAAGAAAAATAAATATCCTGACATCGTCTCACTTCTTCCTACTCTCCTCTGACAAAGGCGATTAAAGACTGTTGGCTTGTTAAATAAGATGATTTTATTCCTATGTGCTTCTATGATTCTTCTGCATAATTTTCTAAGAGGCAGTAGTATGTAGCAGTTAAGAGCATGGCTCCCTTCCCTAATTCCCAAAACAATATGCTCTAGCAACCAAATCAAGAAAACCAATACTAAAAGAGAGAGCTCATCAGAACACAAGCATCTATAGTGTGATGACAAGAGGCCTCATAAGGAAGCAGCTAACTTAATCTTTATAAGGAAAGAGAGCGCCAGAAAGTTTTGAAACAGGCATTTAAACAATGCACAGTAAGAGCAGGACAATTTTTGATTCTTAAAATGTGGTTAATGAGGAGGCACTGTGACCTAATGACAGTAGGGCTCACTCTGATGTGTGTATACTCACAAAAACATCCACCCAATTACAGCATCCAGTATTTCCAGTGACTGAAAACAATTCGCAACACTCAAGCCATAGAGTATAAGAGCTATAAATAACACCCTGCAAAGTACACAGACATAGATACCCCTAGGACTTACTTAGACAGTGGTAAAACTAAAACAGCTAAAATGTCTCTACGACATTATTCCATTTATGTGTGTATGAACACACAAACTGGATTCTAACCAACAGGTATAGTAATAAATATATAATACACAAGAGAAGACTCTACACATGGACATCACCAGATGGTCAACACCAAAATCAGATTGATTATATTCTTTGCAGCCAAAGATGGAGAAGCTCTATACAGTCAACAAAAACAAGACCAGGAGCTGACTGTGGCTCAGGTCATGAACTCCTTACTGCCAAATTCAGACTTAAATTGAAGAAAAGTAGGGAAAACCACTAGACCATTTAGGTATGACCTAAATCAAATCCCTTATGATTATACAGTGTAAGTGAGAAATAGATTTAAGGGACTATATCTGATAGATAGAGTGCCTGATGAACTATGGAATGAGGTTCGTGACATTGTACAGAAGACAGGGATCAAGACCATCCCCATGGAAAAGAAATGTAAAAAGCAAAATGGCTGTCTGAGGAGGCCTTACAAATAGCTGTGAAAAGAAGAGAAGCGAAAAGCAAAGGAGAAAAGGAAAGATATAAGCATCTGAATGCTGAGTTCCAAAGAATAGCAAGAAGAGATAAGAAAGCCTTCTTCAGAGATCAATGCAAAGAAATAGAGGAAAACAACAGAATGGGAAC
>SJYX01010713.1:58506-127080 GCA_006410675.1 Oreotragus oreotragus
GGCGGGATTGGGGGCAGGAGGAGAAAGGGACGACAGAGGATGAGATGGCTGGATGGCATCACTGACTCGATGGATGTGAATCTGAGTGAACTCCGGGAGTTGGTGATGGACAGGGAGGCCTGGCGTGCTGCGATTCATGGGGTCGCAAAGAGTCAGACACGACTGAGTGACTGAACTGACTAACATGAGTCCAAGCTTGATGCATGGAACAGGACACTCAAAGCCAGGGCACTGGGACAACCCTGAGGGATGGGATGGGGAGGGAGGTGGGAGGGGCGTCAGGATGGGGGACACATGAACACCCACGGCTGATTCATGTCAATGTATGGCAAAAACCACTACAATACTGTAAAGTAGCCTCCAATGAAAATTAATATATTATTCAATTTTAAAAAATAATAAAGATATAATAAAACTCTCCTTTTTGTTTTCCTCTCCCATACCCACACCGCTTCTACCCCAGAAAGATGCACCTTAACCCAGATACAAACTGTTTTCCGCATGATCTGGCCTGTTAGTAAAGTAAAACCCAAGCAAGAATTCCTAAGAAAGACTCATCAGTAAGATAAAAGAGCCTTTTTTGAAATTTTTGGAGTCAAGAATTGTTACAATTTTATAAATATCTTAAAAAATTATATGGCATAGTACGCTTCTGAAGCTTTGTAAAAATACATGCTCTTTATGTATGTGGTCAAATATTCTTTGACAAGGGTGCCAAGCAAGACCACTCAATGGGGATAAGAAAGTCTTTTCTACAAATGATGATGAAAAAGCTGTATATACACATGCAGGAGAATGAAGGTGGGCCCTTATTTCATACCACACACAAAAATTAACTAAAATAGAATAAAAATCTAAACATAAAACCTTAAACTGTAGTATTTCTTAAACTAAGAAAACTTTATGACAGGGGAAAAGCTTCATGACATTGGCTCTGACAATGATTTTGTAGATATACAACCAAAGACATGGGCAACAAAAACAAAAACTGACAGTACAACTATACCAAACTTAACTTTTATCATCAAAGGACAAAATCGAGAGAGTGAAGAAATCAACATGGGATGGGAGAAAATATTTGCAAATAATTTATCTGATAAGTGGTTAATATCCAAAGTACATAAAGGACTCCTATAACTCACCAACAAAAGATTATATACCTTGATTTTAAAATGGGCAAAAAGAACTACATAGACATTTCTTTTAAGAAGATATTATCAGAGGAATGTAAATCAAAACCACAGTGAGATACCACCTCACAACCATTAGGATGGCTATTATCAAAAAACCAGAAAATACAAAGTGTTGGTGAGCATATGGAGAAATCGGTACCTTTGTGCAGGGTTGATGGGATTGTAAAATGGTACAACCACTACAGAAAACAGTCTGGAGGTTCCTCTAAAAAGTTAAAAAATAGAAATTCCATAAGGGTCCTGCTGGAAGTGAGTATCCCACTTCTGGTACATAACCAAAAGAAATGAAAACATCTTTAAGACATGTTTGTGCACCCATGTTTACAGCAGCATTATACACAATAGACACGAGATGAAAGCAACCAAAATATCCATTGATGGATGAATGGATAAACAAAATCCTACAGACACATATAATGGAATATTATTTAGCCTAAAGAAGGAAAAGTCAGTCACCTCTTACAAAATGGATGAACCTTGAGGACATTATGCTAAGCGAATAAGCCAGTCACAGAAAGTCAGATACTATTGACTATAAACATGAAACATCTAAAGTAATCAGATTCACAGAAACAGAAAGAAGGGTGGTTACCAGGGATGGGGGTAGGGGACAATGGGAGTGTCTGAACAGGTATAGAGTTTCAGTTCTGCAAGATGAAAATGTTACAGAAATCTGTTTCACAACAATGTGAATATATTTAACACTACTGAACTGTGCATTTAAAAATGATTAGTTAGTTAAGTCGCTCAGTCATGTCCGACTCTTTGTGACCCCATGGACTGGAGCCCACCAGGCTCCTCCATCCATGGGATTCTCCAGGCAAGAATACTGGAATGGGTTGCCATTTCCTTCTCCATAAAAATGATTAGCGTAGTAAATTTTATGTTATGTCTTTTTTACAACAATAAAAAAGGCCAAAAATGGATACAATAATAACCTGATAAATGTTCCCCTTTCAATCAAATATTTTAATTAAATACCTTGAGCCAAAAGCTTCAAATTAAAACTACCCAAATAACTGCATTGTTTTGCCAATCATTTCAAAGTAAAGTATAGTGAAAATAATAGATGTAGGGGTAGAGAATTTAACTAATAGAATATTTTTGTTAATATACATCCTAAACTAACTTCAAAGTAACAGTGCAACTACTCTGGCAAAATTCCATGCTGTCCACCAAAGTTTCATACGTTGCTTCCAAGGTATAATAGGGCTACTGCTTGGAAGCAACTGCTCTGCAAGCAATATTTCTACCCTTTTTGTCTACATCAGACCATATGACTGATCTTACCCCATGGACAGTAAGCAGAAAGGGGCTGAGCTGATGGACAGACAGTGTTCTTTCCTCTCTTCCCCTCTACTATACATCACATGTTGAAAACACAGCAGACTCATGGTGGACCGAATGCATTTCCTTCAAGGATGAGAGCTACCCAACAAACATTCTAACCAGACAGTTGTGTGAGTTAGAAATAAAAGTGTACCATATTAATAGTTTATCTATTACAGTAGTCAGATTTGGAATCTTGGCACAAAGAAAAGTTTATACTACAGTTTTTGAATTTGTATTCTATTTGCAGATGATAAGTTTTCCATGGAATAAAATGATGTGTTTTTTTTGGAGAAGAGGTGAATTTAAAATTGTAGACCACTGGCTTTCAAGCATTTCAATAGTAATTCCTTTTTTGTTTTTTAAGAAAATTGTATGTAAGAGCCTCAGTACATAAAAGAAATAAAATAAAATGGAGCTGCCTTCTAGTTAAAGCAGTATTAAGGCCTGGAATTCCAGCTGTTGACACACTCTCATCCCAGACCAGTCTCCTGCAGATCCCTCTAAGGAATGTTCGTGCAACCTCCAGAGCTCCTCAGAGCCCCATGAAAAATCCAAGAGTCAGCTGATGAAACAAGACCACAGGGATACAGTGCTATTTAGAAAAAGAATCCAATTACACGTAATCTCTAAGATTACAGCCAGAATACTGGGGTATATCTTTAAAGAGGTTAAAAGAATATTCCGCATTGGCATTCAAGTAGAATCACTAAATTCTCTAAAAAAAATTTTTTGGGGGATATTGATCTTTAGAGCTGAATCATTACATTGATCTAAGTGAAAACCTGTGTTTTGTTACTATTGTTACATAATCCAAATATAATTTCACTTTAAGATCCATTATTTTTCGACATGTATCTATAATTAGAGGGGAAAAAAGCACCTATTATTCTATCAACTTAGCCTACTGTTAAGAGGTTAATTTTCCTTCTAATCAATTGTGCCTTATTTCTAGGCTTTACTTTCTTCCCTGATTAAACTGTATGAAAGACAATTTATATCCAGTAAAATGCTTAAATGGTAACCATACTACTCAAATAATTATACATATACATACACACATACATATATACCCACGTGAAAATACATGTATTTGGGTATGTATATTCGTATACACCTGTGTAAAGTTTATTTTTACATAGCTATACATAGCATAAATTAAAGTGTCTTTTCTTTTTTGAGCAATATTAGTTTCCAAGGGATGAGAAAACCTTTTACATTAAAAAAAAAAAAAAAAGACTCATCACAGTCAGATAAATTTGAGAAATCCTCCAAGTATAGGCTAGTTATTTTCTTTAGTTTTAGAGATTCTTAGAGCTTTTAGTATGCAAATTTGCACACACTAGATGCAAAGGTTAATATTAAGCTGGATTTTTAAAGTTTATTTTAATCATGGAATCATTTTTTCCATATCACAACTAGTCAATATTCTACTGTTTGCATCATTTTCATTTGTAACTCATTACATCACAAATACTACCCTTAAAATTTCATCAAGTGTTTGCATCTCATTTTAGCTCATCAGTGAAATGATTAGGTGAAGGGAGTGTAAGTCCATGAGGCCTGGGCTGTCTGTGTTAACTGCTTTATCTTAGTCTAGTGTACCACCTGTTACACAGCAGGCATTTGATATTTACAGCAGTGATGACCATATGTCTCTTGTATGATCATTCTTCCCACCCATCTTTGTGAATTTTTAAAAATTCTCTTACATTTCGTTTCCTTTGATTTTTAGTAAGGTAAATATTTTCTCATGTTTCTTTACTAACTACAGGTTCATATTTGTGATTTGTGCATTCATTTCCTATATTAATTTGTAATGATATTCATCTTTTTCCTCTCAATTTTTATGAGCTTCCATGTAATTAAGTTAGTAGCAAAATACACTTTTTCATAATTAGCTCTTAGTGCTCACTATTTTTTTCAGGTAAAAGATGTAAAATATGTATGGACTCAGATCTGTTGTCTTTTTCTTCATGATTTCTTATATGTGCATCAATGCATGAACCAGATGCCCTATATAACCTGTACATGCTTAATGTGACTCTTCTTCAGTTGGGATACAATACTTTTAGACACTTATAAGGTAACACTTAAACTTTTAAAGTATAAGTCTTTAGGAATTTGATTTTGCACACAAATGTAAAGACCTAAAAGTGTTTCTTCCCCCCATGCTGCAATTGTTTCCATCACACTAAACCACTTCTATTTTATGACATTATGTGATACCTCCCTTAATATACAAAAAGTGTGTTTAAAACTTGAACAATTATGGGGATTACTGGACTTTCTAGTCAGTACTTTCCCTGCCAGTATTGTATTTTGTTAAAATACTACAGAATTACATAATATGGTTTTGTGTTTGGTTGGTCTAGCCTCCGTTAATTAACATTCACTATTTTTTGATTTTTGGAATTTTCTCATCTATTAGTATTTCAGTCATGTTCAATAAATGAACAAAAACTAGTTGAAATTTTAATGAATTACATAATGTAATACATTTTGGCATCTTTACAATTGTTTTTTTTCCTTTCCAGAAACATGGGATGCTGCTCTACTTCCAAGTTTTTTCTTTGTCTTTATATTTTTCTTCCTATGTTATAAACACCGCTATTGTAAAACTAAATGCTCTCCTTTTATTACATGTTCTGCCCATTACCTTTTCACCTAAGTTTTAAAAATAAATTGGCTTCCATTTTATGGAGAAGGAAATGGCAACCCACTCCAGTGTTCTTGCCTGGAGAATCCCAGGGATGGGGGAGCCTGGTGGGCTGCCGTCTATGGGGTCGCACAGAGTTGGACACGACTGAAGTGACTTAGCAGCAGCAGCAGCCCATTACCTTTTCACCTATGTTTTAAAAATAAATTGGCTTCCATTTTATAGCACTGTAACTTTACAAATAAATTTTACATAATGCAAGTGCAAGGGTTTCAGTAGCTCAGTTTCACCATATAAAAAAGAAATGCAATTATTTTTCGAACAATTAAAGTTGGTTTAACTTCTCCTCTTGCCAACTGTAAAATGACAAAACACGTTAGATAAAGCTGGCAAACTGCAGTGTCTACCTAAATATATCAAATGCCGGTTTGCTTTTTCAATGTATCAAGAAACTATCAAAAATTTGCCCCCAAAGAAGGGTAGAATAAATAATGTTTTCAAATCAAAATATAAAATAATTAGTATCATGTGTTAGTACCTGAGCTCCAGTTGCTATTTCATCAGCAGCTTCATTCATTACTCCCAGGGTTTGAAAAGCAAATACACACAGCTCTCGTTCACACACCGTAGGCTACAAAAGAAAGGGGAATCAATTCAACATTTTTTTTTACCATCTTTCAATTCCTAGAGTAAATGTATGATGTCCTTTAAAATAAATAGAAAATGCAAAGTTTTAGAATATTATTAATAAAAAGGAAGAGGGGCTTCCTGGTGGCTCAGTCATAAAGAACTGGTCTGCCCATGCAGGAGACACGGGTTCTATTTGTGATCACGAGGATCCCGCATGCTGTAGCACAAGTAAGCCCGAGGCGCCACAACTACTGAGCCTGTGCTCCAGGGCTGGGGAGCCACATCTACTGAAGCCCACCCATCCTGAGCCCAGCTCCACAAGAGGAGCCACCACAGTGAGAAGCCCACACAATACAACTAGAGTAGAGCCTCCACTTGCCACAAGAGAGAAAAGTCTGTGCAGCAACAAAGACCTGGCACACCCAAAAACAAATAAAAAATTTTTAAAGGACGAAATACCATATAAATATTATTTACACTAGTCTTGGTATGGAAGCAACCTAAGTGCCCATTTATAGATGAATGGATAAAGGAGATGTGGTATATATAAATAAAATGGAATACCACTCAGTCATAAAAAAGAATAAAATATTGCCATTTGCAAGAACATTACGCTCACTGAAATAAATCAGAGAAAGACAAATACTGTCTGACTTCACTTATAGGCATCTAAAAAAACAGAACAAATGAGGAAGCAAAACAAAAATATAAGCAGAGTCACAGACACAGAGAACAAACAGGTGGTTGCCAGGAGGAGAGGAGGCGGTGGGATGAGAGAAAACAGATGAGGGAGATTAAGAGGTGCAGACTTCCATCTACCAAATACATGAGTCATAGGGATGAAATGCACTGTGCAGGGAAGACAGTCAATAATAATGCAGCATCTTTGTATGCTGTCAGATAGTAACTAAAGTTACTCTGGTGATCATTTTGTAATGTACAGAAATATCAAATCACTACATTGTGCACCAGGAACTATCAAAGTATTCTAGGTAGGTCAATTATACTTCAAAAACAAGTAAATTCACAGAAAAAGAGAACAGATTTGTGGTTACCCGAAGTGGAAGGGTAGAGGGAGAGGAAATTGCATGGAGGTGGTCTAAAGGTGCAAACTTCCAATTACAAGATAAATAACTACTAGGGACATAATGTACAACATAATTAATATAATTAACACTGGTGTATGTTACATATCAGTTCAGTTCGGTCACTCAGTTGTGCCTGACTCTTTGCAATCCCATGGANTTTTTTTTTACCATCTTTCAATTCCTAGAGTAAATGTATGATGTTCTTTAAAATAAATAGAAAATGCAAAGTTTTAGAATATTATTAATAAAAAGGAAGAGGGGCTTCCTGGTGGCTCAGTCATAAAGAACTGGTCTGCCAATGCAGGAGACGCGGGTTCTATTTGTGATCACGAGGATCCCGCATGCTGTAGCACAAGTAAGCCCGAGGCGCCACAACTACTGAGCCTGTGCTCCAGGGCTGGGGAGCCACATCTACTGAAGCCCACCCATCCTGAGCCCAGCTCCACAAGAGGAGCCACCACAGTGAGAAGCCCACACAATACAACTAGAGTAGAGCCTCCACTTGCCACAAGAGAGAAAAGTCTGTGCAGCAACAAAGACCTGGCACACCCAAAAACAAATAAAAAATTTTTTAAAGGAAGAAATACCATATAAATATTATTTACACTAGTCTTGGTATGGAAGCAACCTAAGTGCCCATTTATAGATGAATGGATAAAGGAGATGTGGTATATATAAATAAAATGGAATACCACTCAGTCATAAAAAAGAATAAAATATTGCCATTTGCAAGAACATTACGCTCACTGAAATAAATCAGAGAAAGACAAATACTGTCTGACTTCACTTATAGGCATCTAAAAAAACAGAACAAATGAGGAAGCAAAACAAAAATATAAGCAGAGTCACAGACACAGAGAACAAACAGGTGGTTGCCAGGAGGAGAGGAGGCGGTGGGATAAGAGAAAACAGATGAGGGAGATTAAGAGGTGCAGACTTCCATCTACCAAATACATGAGTCATAGGGATGAAATGCACTGTGCAGGGAAGACAGTCAATAATAATGCAGCATCTTTGTATGCTGTCAGATAGTAACTAAAGTTACTCTGGTGATCATTTTGTAATGTACAGAAATATCAAATCACTACATTGTGCACCAGGAACTATCAAAGTATTCTAGGTAGGTCAATTATACTTCAAAAACAAGTAAATTCACAGAAAAAGAGAACAGATTTGTGGTTACCCGAAGTGGAAGGGTAGAGGGAGAGGAAATTGCATGGAGGTGGTCTAAAGGTGCAAACTTCCAATTACAAGATAAATAACTACTAGGGACATAATGTACAACATAATTAATATAATTAACACTGGTGTATGTTACATATCAGTTCAGTTCGGTCACTCAGTTGTGTCTGACTCTTTGCAATCCCATGGACTGCAGCACACCAGGCTTCCCTGTGCATCACTAACTCCCAGAGCTTCCTCAAACTCATGTCCATTGAGCTGATGCCATCCGCCCATCTCATCCTTTGTCATCCCCTTCGCCTCCTGCCAGGATCAGGGTCTTTACAAATGAGTAAGTTCTTCACATCAGGTGGCCAAAGTGTTGGAGTTTCAACTTCACCATCAGTCCTTCCAATGAATATTCAGGACTGATTTCCTTTAGGATGGACTGGTTGGATCTCCTTGCAGTCCAAGGGACTCTTAAGAGTCTTCTCCAACACCACAGTTCAAAAGCATCAATTCTTCAGTGCTCAGCTTTCTTTATAGTCCAACTCTCACATCCATATATAACCACTGGAAGAACCATAGCTTTGAGTAGACGGACCTTTGTTGGCAAAGTAATGTCTGTTTTTTAATATGTTGTCTAGACTGGTCATAGCTTTTCTTCCAAGGACCAAGTGTCTTTTAATTTCATGGCTGCAGTCACTATATGAAGTGATTTTGGAGACCCCCAAAATAAAGTCTTTCACTGTTTCCATTGTTTCCCCATCTATTGTCCATGAAGTGATAGGAACGGATGCCATGATATTAGTTTTTGGAATGTTGAGTTTTAAGCCAATGTTTTCACTCTCCTCCTTCACTTTCATCAAGAGGCTCTTCAATTTTCCTTCGCTTTCTGCCATAAGGGTGTTGTCATCTACATATCTGAGGTTATTGATATTTCTCCTGGCAATCTTGATTCTAAGCTTATGCTTTATCCAGCCTGACATTTCACATGATGTACTCTGCATATAAATTAAATAAGCAGGGTGACAATATACAGCCTTGACATACTCCTTTCCCAACTTGGAACCAGTCCGTTGTTCCATGTTCAGTTCTAATTGTTGCTTCTTGACCTGCATACAGATTTCTCAGGAGGCAGGTAAGGGGGTCTGGTATTCTCATCTCTTTAAGAATTTTCCAGTTTGTTGTGAACCACATACTCTGCATATAAATTAAATAAGCAGGGTGACAATATACAGCCTTGACATACTCCTTTCCCAACTTGGAACCAGTCCGTTGTTCCATGTTCAGTTCTAATTGTTGCTTCTTGACCTGCATACAGATTTCTCAGGAGGCAGGTAAGGGGGTCTGGTATTCTCATCTCTTTAAGAATTTTCCAGTTTGTTGTGAACCACACAGTCAAAGGCTTTGATGTAATCAATAAAGCAGAAGTAGATCTTTTTCTGGAACTTTCTTGCTTTTTCGATGATCCAATGGATGTTAGCAAATTGATTGATCTCTGGTTCCTCTGCCTTTTCTAAATCCAGCTTTTATGTTACATATAAAAGAGACTAAAATCCTAAGAGTTCTCATCACAAGGAAAAAAATGCTTTTCTATTTTTAAAATTTTGTATTAATATGAGATGATGGATATTCTAAACTTAGTGTGATAATCATTTCATGAGGCATGTAAGACGAATCATTATGCTGTACACCTTAAAGTTATACAGTGCTGTATATCTCAATAAAACTGGAGAGGGGATGGGAAGAACTATCACTTTATTTTAAAAAATTAAATTTCTAAATATAAGTAACAATTAGTAAATAGCCATTTTACTGATATAGTCAAAAATATTATTAAAAAATCAATTCAGATAGTTTTAGGCACTTGCACTCGGAATGATTTAGCAATATGTGAAAATATCCTTTGGATCTATCCCAGGTGGCTCAGTGGTAAAGAATTCACCTGCCAAAACAGAAGATGCAGGTTCAAGCCCTGGGTCAGGAAGATCCCCTGGAGGAGGGCATGGCAGCCCACTCCAGTATTTTTGCCTGGAGAATCCTATGGACAGAGGAGCTTGGGAGACTGCAGTCCGTGCAGTCGCAGAGTCAGACATGACTGAGCATGCATGCACAAAATATATCCTTTAAGTAGAAAATCCATCTTGCTTGCGTAATACACATTTGCACGGAAGATGCATTTAAATTTTCACATTTGCACACAAGATGCATTTGAAAGTAGATACCTAAACTGGTGATATACTAAAAAATGAGATTCAGTCCCAAAGCTATGTAAAACAAATCTACAAAGGAGAATTCCATTTCTTCCTAGGTAATTTTCTCTGGAAGAAATAAGCATGACTCTGCTTACTTGCTACCTAACTCTTGAAAGACTGGTTTTGTTGCAAAGATTTTTGACTTCAATAACCTCCTGAAGTCAACAGCACTGAAATATACACTCTGCAATTGCTTTGGAAGAGCTCTCATCTTTCAAATCTAATACAGTGTCATCTGTTTGATTTATCTCATCTCCCGAGTTTCATCGCATTAGGTAGCTGATGAAGCCTAACACGATGCAGCCTGTGGTGCCCGGCACAGCAGAGAGGCGAATTTGTTAGTGCCACTGCTCCCATGCTCACTGACTTCAGAGGATGACTTCGTCCACTGCTTAACTAGTGGGGAAGGACAGCCCCATACTAAGCACCCTTTATGCTCAGAATGGGCCCCCGTGGTGGCTTTGTAGACAAAAAGCCAATCACACAAAGATTTCTGATTGACATTCCCTAAAGAAAATTTCCCCCTCAAATAAATTGATGTATTTTCTTTGTCAGTCTTAAAAAGACAGATTCTATTTCAGAAACATAGGAAAAGCTACCTATGGCAGGAAATTAATTGGACAAAGTTCTTCATCCAGACTCAAGCTACACACACTGCTGTTTGCACTTGGATAAACTTAGAGCAGACTGTTCAATTTCTACTACTTTTACTTTACCATTTAACTTAATCTTGTCCTATTGTTTTCGTGTGTATCTATGTGCATGTACGGCTGCCCCTCAATTTCTCCCACTGACATTGGGTTGTTTCTTTTGTTCACTTTCTGGGAGCATGGTATGGTCTGAAATAATAAGAGCAACCATTTTATGGCACACTTACTATAGCATCAAACACTATATTGATGTTTGAGTATAATGAAACTGTACACAAAAAAGAATCCAGGGGAAGGCAAGCTTTGGAAATCATTAAGGGGCCACAGGAATTAATTCATATTCCAGATACCCAAAGTTCACTGAGGAAGTAAACAGAGACAGAGAAGGTACTTTGTTTTTAACAATACTGTTGCCAAACAACCATACAGTTTTTTTTTAATGACCAAAATCCATCAATCCTAAAGCTGAATATCATGATAAGGCTCCTTTAATATATATGAGAAATGATCATTTTTAAAATGCTATATTTGAACCTTGGAAAAAATTTTTTTAGTTTCTTTTAAGTTAAAAAGAATTTATTAGAGTATAGCTGATTTATAATGTAAGTTTCAGGTATACAACAAAATGACTCAGTTATACACTTGCATATATTTTAGATTCTTTTTCCATGTGGGCCATTACAGAGTACTGAGCAGAGCTCCCTGTGCTATACAGCAGGTTCTTACTAGCTTCTATTTTATATATACTCTTGTGTTAATCCCAATCTCTCAATTTATCCCTCCCCCTATTTCCCCTAAGTAGCTTTGTCTTCTAGATCCACAACTCTACTTTTGTTTTATAAATAAGTACATTTATAACCTTTTAAAAAAGGTTCCACATATAAGCGATAACATATATTTGTCTTCCTATGTCTGTCTTCTTGAACCTTAGATAATTATATTTATTTTGTGATCATCCTAATATATACATGTATATATGTATATTCACACACATATTCAGGGAATGAAGCAGAAATTAATTTTTAGCATTAAATTACTGCTGTATTAAACAGTATAAATGAAAATGAAATAAAATACTCTGCTAAACTAGACTGGAAGATAATTATTTGAAATTTGAGTATTCTATCAGCATACTTTGTCCCCAGTCCTAGGAATTCATGGGCCACCCTGACTTTGTCTCAAATGATTTTTTACCAATTTTGCCCAGATCTCCTAGTCTTTATCTTGAGTAACAAATGATCAATAGTTCAGTCTTTTCTGAATGGTTTCTCCTGCATTGCTGTTTCATCCTCCTCCCAGACCTATTTCCACTGCAACCTCTAAATCTCCAAATCACAAGGATTTATCAACTGACCCATTATTTTAAATTATAAATTTACAATCCTAATGATAAAGCTATGCCTTAATTTCTTTATAAACACTCCTTTTCATTCTTGCATTTTTTTCATTGAAAAATGGCCTTTCTTCCCATACTCAAATCTGCAAAGCTAATTTCTAAGGATATCCTATCACTGCAACTGTTTGAAGAAGGAAATCAGGTACGACAGAAAACTTGCTTTGTGGAGGGGGGCAAGAAATGAAATTAACTACACATTATATTCTTATAAAAATAATTTTATCTTTATTTTTAAGATCGTAATGATAGTAATACTGCAATTAATTTATGTACCACAGTAGGGGTTCCCAGGTGGCTCAGTGGTAAAGAGTCCACCTGCCAATGCAGGAGACACAGATTCAATTCCTGGGTCAGGAAGATCCCCTGGATTAAGAAATGGCAACCCACTCCAGTATTTTGGCCTGGGAAATACCATGGATAGAGGAGCCTAGTGGGCTGCAGTCCATGGGGTCACAAAAAGACTTAAACATGACTTAAAGACTAAACACCACCCCCACCACACTAAATGCCAGTGAATTTTAAAATAACAATGTTACACCTATCAGTCATTTTACTAGAACATTCAATAGAGTATTCAAGATATAAATAAGCTTAATTTTCAGATAATTATTTGCCAAGCTAGTTTTTGTAGATAACTGTTTATCCACATTTTATATGAGAGGAGTTCAAAAGGTCAACACAAGATGGCATACTAAAAGAAAGTTTCTCAAATCACAAGTAATCAAGACTAGATGTCTCACAGAAAGGACATCCTATTCTAGGAAAGCAAGTGATTCATTCCTCTTTAATAAAATATACAGTTATATTGCAATTAGCATTCTCCCACTTTGAGCATACTGCCAGTCAGTGCCCTGCTCCCAAGAAAATCTGCTATCACTATATTATTTGTATAGAAAACTACAGTCTCAATTCAAAATGAAACATCCTCATGAAATAGCTACTGCTGGATAAGCAAAACTGTATGTTTTATTAAACATGCCTTAATAAAGTATACATGCCTAGACATCACCAGATATGTACATTATTTAGTAATTCAAGCTTACAAGAAACCTATTAGCTTCAATTTATAAAATATTACCTATTCTTAATATTATACTATTATATTGCCTTCAAACAATTAGTCCCTATAACTTAAACTGTAAAACCATGGCAAGTCTCTCCTGCCATTACACATAATATACATAATATATCTGCAATATAACATTCACTCTGCACCATTAAAAACATGGAGAACTTTATATGTCCCTAAATTAAGATTCATTTTAGAAATTTTTAAGCTAAAATGAATACTTTTTAAATTTTACTTGAATCAAAACAATTTAAATGTGAGCAATAAAAACATGACTCAAAAAATGATTTTAAGCCCTAAAGAATATTTTAGAACCAACTGCATTTTAGAAATTTTGTGTTTTCAATGAATTTAAATTACTTCCTACTGAAAACAGAAATAACACAACTCGAGAATACAGCTATGTATTTATATATAGCACAGTGTAGGTGAGTGGTTTTTTGCTGTGATCGTTTTTTTCAAACAAAATATTTCATATAAGCCCAATATATAAAACAGATGAACATGAATTTGTTCCAGCTGGAGCTTATGTGCACAGTTCAGTTTTCCCCACTACAAAACAGGCATAAAATCAGATCTAGTTCACCAGATTGATAAAAGGACCAAGAGAGAAGAATCAAGTGAGATAAAGATTATAAAATCTCCTTGAGGTATAGAGAGCTGTTGAAATATTAACACTATAGGTAAGCTGGATAGTGTGAAAGTTGCTCAGTCGTGTCCAACTCTTTGCGACCCTATGGACTGTAGTCTGCCAAGCTCCCCTGTCCATGGGCATTCTCCAAGCAAGAATACTGGAGGACTGGAGTGGGTTGCCATGCCCTCCTCCAGGTATGTTCCTGACTCAGGGATTGAACTCAGGTCCCTCACATCTCCTGTCTTGGCAAGCAGTTTCTTTGCCACTAGGGCCAGCTGGGAAGCCCCGTCTCTTCTACTTATATTAACTCAATCTATACACAGAAATATGTGTTTAATAAGAATTTTCATTGACGCATATCATGACATGGTACTTTTATTTTCATACCCTTGGTTTATCAAAATTCTTAATTTGTTTCTAAAGCATTTCTTACTAAAATAGAAATGAGCAATGTAAATGCAACTTAATAATTTAAAAAAAAACTAGTGTTGAAAACACATGAGAATAATTAAGAATATTGACTAGAAACACAAAACCTACAAGCCTTTAATTTTCTGTATTTCCAGTTTTATAGTCAGTACTTTGGGTTCTTTTCAATGGTTTGGAAGAAAAACACATTTGAAGTAAGGCAAGATTTACTGTTGATTAGGAAAGACAGGAATCCCACAGAGATCAAGACAAATCCATAATGAAATAGGATCAGGCCTGGTTAGGCCTCAGTATACATGCTGATCCCTACTGCCTCATAAAACTAACGCTGTTGTTTGATTATTGAAACCAATTTCTGCTCAATTTGGATGTAAAAATATTTATGTTTTAACTAAAAGTTTTTTGGCGTAATTATTTAGTTTGACCTGTTATTTCAAAACTTGCAAAGTTAACTTCTGTGAAATGGATTTGGGGGAAAAAATTGGCTATGGTTTTTCATCCATTCTCTAAATATTAAGGTATGAAAGTCAGACCTAAATATAAGAAGGCCTACCTGTTTTCCTCTTAGGTAAAATGGGACATATCCAGGTTTACCTACCTACTCAGTTTTTCAAGATTGGTCTTGGGAGTGCCTTAAGCTATGACCAAACTATAGCTGAGTATTGTTAACTTTACTCTAACAAAAACCTGAGTTACAAACATTTGTCTAAGGTCCACAGCAAAACTGGGTACAAAAATTACTAGGTTCATGGGTTTCTTTGACTTGACTTTAGAGGGATGGAGCATTATTCTCAAGAGGTGACGGGAGAATCTCAGGCCTGATAACACAAAGCAAGTAATGTAGGACATTTCCACAGAGCAGGAGGAAAAAACAGATCATAATTCTTTTATCACATGCTAATGTGGGAAACAAGAAAGTCTGTTAACCAGGGACACAGAGAACACACACCCGGTGTCACTGACAAAGTTCCAACTTTGTAGGGACACTAAGCCACGCAACCACGTGAGTGGTTTTCTCCAGTAGCATTCAGCAGCTCACATACAAGGCTCAAAGAAGACAAACACCTGCACTGAATCCAAGAATGGGGCTTAAGGTGAGTATAACAAAAAGACAAGGGCACTAGGAATTTATAGGCTGATAAAAACAGTGGTGATTCTGGCAGTAAATCTTCCTTTTCCTCTTTTGCAAACACACTTGATGAAGTCCAAAATCAACTTTCTAAAGCATCACCAAAACAGTCTACTGCATCAACACTCCAGTTGATTCCAAAATGTAGCGAACTAGTGATTTGGTTTTGGTTTGGTTTTCTGATGGGATTGCAGACCGTACTGCCCAATTGAAATTCTGAGACTCTGAACAACCCTCCTGATAATGTGAGTTTTATGCAGATCTTAAGTATCACATGTCAGAACCCACCTGAGAGTGATATTTATAACCTTTGTAAACAAAAGAGAAAATCAGAGCCTTGTGGTATTTCTAAATAAGTAGTTTAGTTCCTCATGTTGCAAAAGTGTGACAAGCTTGCTTAGACCTCTGAGGAAAGTGACAGAACAGGAAATTAGTGACTAAAATTTTAGGACATTTGGGAAATAGGAGTAAATAGAGACTTATGCCATTTAAAAAACAATCAGGCTTGAAGAAAAGAGAAAAAAAGTGAGAAACAGTTTGAATTTTGACAGAAATCTAACAAATTTAACAAACATGAGGCAGAAAATCTATGGAAACAATTCTATCTAACCATTTAATCACCCATGGGGCTATAACGTCTCTTTTTTATAGCTTGGGGATTTACTGCAGTTTTTAATGTGTTACATGGGCTGAGAATAAGTGACCAATGAGTCTATTTATTGATTACTATCCATAGGAAATAACATTTATAAAAATTGTTATACATTATTGAAATGATCACTATACATTATTGAAATTATAGCAAAATACATTGCAATGGAAATATAAGAAAGAAAAAATGAATATGCCTGATTTAAGTGAAATACCTGTTTAATACAACAAGGACATATTCTGTTTACTTTTCTTCCTTTGAATATGAGATGTTTCTCTATTTTCATTTCCTGATCTGATTTCATGTTACTTATCTTACTATTTAAGAAAGTCAGGTTTCTGATTTCCTTAGATATCAGCCTGAATTACAGCAACATAAAACCACTTGATAAACTATATTTATTTAAAAATGCTGTCTTCACTTTTGTTTATGAAAGCATTTCCATTTCTAGAAATAGACAGCATACTTAACTGGTGCAGAAAGACAGAGATAAAGTAAAAAAAAACTTGGAGCAAGGTACAGAGAATACTAATATCAACTATGATCTTTCTATCACCTATTATTGGAACGAACTGCCAGTAAGTAAACTGGGAAGAGCAAACTCCCAACACCAAGTGTAGTCAATTTCCAGGATGTAAAAGTAGTCAGTTCAAGTCTGTAAGTCCAGAGCAGCATTATGATTGAGAACCACGGCCTTGCTGCCATTCTCGGGATTCAAATCCTGCCCCTATCAGTTACTAGCATTGTTGACGCTAAAAAACTGTTTTCCTTATCTATAAAGCAACCTCTATAATAACCTCAGAAGGTTATTATAAGGATTAAATAAGATAATCCATGCAGTGAAAATTGCTCAGTCATGTCCAACTCTTTGCAACCACATGGACTGTACAGTACGTGGAATTCTCCAGGCCAGAACACTGCAGTGGGTAGCCTTTTCCTTCTCCAGGGGACCTTCCCAACCCAGGGATGGAACCCAGGTCTCCCACATTGCAAGCAGATTCTTTACCAGCTGAGCCACAAGGGAAGCCCAGCCACCAGGGAAGATCCATGTAAGGCACTTCAAAAACATGATTACAAAAAAAAAAGAAAAAACACCCCAAAAGCTTATGCTATTAATAACATGACTATTATATTCTGCAATTAAAATATTATTACCATGGATTAAGAAATAAATCAAGGTCCACAGATGCACAATGACAAACAAAATAAAGATGAGCCTTCTTAGTGGGATAAATGAACATGATAAAATGATTCTTTCTCCTTTTATCATAACTATACATTTCTGTGTATCGAATAAAATAACAATTTTGTACAAATATTTATTAAAATAAATGCTGAGTCAGTTAATTTGGTTTCAGAATAGCAATATATCTCTTTGAGAGGAAAAACTGTTAAAAAAAGCATATGAGGGGCAAGAAAAACTTTTTTATATGTTTTCCAAAAGCAATAAAATCAAACAAATATATCATAAAACCTGACAGACAACTGTGCTCATTAATGGCTGTTATATAAGTTTTTATAACATAAATCTTGAAAGGTAAAAGTGTTCTAATAAAACAACCTGTTTCCAGGCTTTATAATTTATCTTTTCAAACACAAAGGATAAATTTCTCTTAAAAAGTGCAACAAACTCTAGCATAGTGCCTTAAACTCATAAAGTATTTAATAAATGTTGGTGATGCAGTTTTGAAATCGGACAGAATCAGGTTCCAAGTTCAGCTTCCAGTCACACAGCTGGGGAGGATACTAACGAAACTGCCTACTCTCTTTGAATCTTAATCTCCTTAGTTGTACCATGGGCATAAAAATACCTAAACCACAGAGTTCTGTGAAAATCAAATAAGGAAGCAAGATGCAAAATACCTGGGGTTCCCGGGTGGCTCAGTGGTAAACAATCTGCCTGCCAATACAGGAGCGGCAGGTTCAACCCCTGGGTCAAGAAGATCCCCTGGAAAAGGGAATGGCAACCCACTCCAGTATTCTTGCCTGGAGAACCCCATGGATAAAGGAGTCTGGTAGGCTACAGTCCATGGGGTTGAAAAGAGGTGGACGTGACTGAGCGACTGAGCATGCACTCAAGCATGCAAAATATCTACCCAGAGTATCTGGCACATGGTGCATAAATCATCTGCAAATAGATATCGTTTTAGTATTTCCCGTCTAATCTGGATACCTCCTATTATTTCTTTCTTCTTAATTGCCTGGCTAGAATCTCTAGTAAAATGTTGATTAGAAGAGGCACAAAATTCACACTTCAGATTAGAAAACGCACACTTCTTGATTCCAAACTTACTACAAAGCTACAGTAATTCAGATAGTATAGTATAAGAACTGACATACAATCAGGTGAATAAAATCAAGAGTCCAAACTCACACATCTATGGTTAAATCATTTTCCACAAGGGAGACAATATCATTTAATGAGGCCAGAATAGTCTTTTCAATAAATGGTGCACAGACAACTAGATATCCACATGCAAGAGAAGGGATCTGAACCTCAACTTCATACCATAAACAACAATTAACTCAATGTCTTACATGTAAGATACAAACTATAAAACTCTTAGAAGGAAACGTAGGTATACATCTTTGTTACCCTGGATTAGGCAATACCTCAATTGATAAATCTGGATTCCACTAACATTAAAAGTTTTGTGTGTCACAGGACACCATCAAGAAAAAGAAAACCCACAAAACAGGAGAAAATACCTGCAAATCATATCTCTGATAATGATCTAGTATTCAGAATATATAAAGAACTCTTGAAGTGAAGTAAAAGTCGTTCAGTCGTATCTGACTCTGCGATTCATGGACTGTATAGTCCATGGAATTCTCCAGGCCAAAATACTGGAGTGGATAGCAGTTCCCTTCTCCAGGGGATCTTCCCAACCCAGGGATCGAACCCAGGTCTCCCACACTGCAGGTGGATTCTTTACCATCTGAGCCACAAGGGAAGCCACAAAGAACTCTTAGGCCTCACTAAAGAAAGCAAACAATCCAATTAAAAAATGGGCAATGGATTTAAAGAGATATTTCTCCAAAGAGGACATACAAATGGCCAATAAGCACATAAAGAGAAGCTCAAATCATCAGTCATTAGCAAAGGGCAAAGCAAACCACTATGAGCTACAACTTCACAATTCATAGGATGGTTATAGTTGGAGGAAAAAAGAGGTGAATGACAAATGTTGGTGAAGATGTGGAGAAACTTGAACCCCATCATACACTGCTGTTAGAAATCTAAAGCGGCACAGCCACTGTCAGAAACAGTTTGCTAGTTCCTGAAACAGTTAAAAAGAGTTAACACAAGTCTCCAGCAATTCCATTAACTGATGAATGGATAAACAAAAGTCACATAGCTGTATAATGGAGTATTATTCCACCATTAAAGGACTAAATTATGAGACACACTGCATAGATGAACCTCAAAAACATTTTACTACCAAGTGAAAAAAATGGCCACATAACATATAATTTAATGTCCATTCATTCATATGAAATTTCTAAAATAGGCAAATTCATAGAGACAGAAAATATATTAGTCACAAGTCTCCAGCAATTCCATTAACTGATGAATGGATAAACAAAAGTCACATAGCTGTATAATGGAGTATTATTCCACCATTAAAGGACTAAATTATGAGACACACTGCATAGATGAACCTCAAAAACATTTTACTACCAAGTGAAAAAAATGGCCACATAACATATAATTTAATGTCCATTCATTCATATGAAATTTCTAAAATAGGCAAATTCATAGAGACAGAAAATATATTAGTGGTTGCCAGAGGATGAGAGGAAGGGAAGATTGGGAGTGATTACTAAGATTTACGGGGGTTCTCTTAATATATTCTAGAATTATAGAAAGTAGTCATAATTGCACAAAATTGAGAATATTATTTTAAAAAAATACTGAATTGTACACATTAAAAATGAATTGTATATTTATACAAATTTTATCTCAATAAAAAAACTGCAAAAAATTTTTAATTGGATAATTTTCCCCAAAAAAAGCATTTACACATTGATTCTTATTTCCATACTTCCTTAATAATGTCACAAATGTGTGAGTAGGCATTTAAAAAAAATCTTCTATTCTCTGATTCTACTATATATACCTCTTCTAATTGGAATAAGGACTACCCATTTCTCTCTATATTAAATATCTTATTCTTTTTCTTCTGTTTTTTGTTTTTTTTTTTTTTGCCATACTGTATGGCTTGTGGGGCCTTAGTTCCTCGACCAGGGATTGAACCCAGGCCCTTGGCAGTAAAAGCATGGAGTCCTAACCACTGAACAGCGAGGGAATTCTTCCTACTTTAAGTATTGTAGATTGTGTGGTTTTGAAAACAACGGTGCTTACAAGTTTACATATATATACATATTAATATGGGTGGACACAGAGGTATATAAAGACAGACCAACAACAAGGTGATAGGCGCATGTAAGAAATACAGTTAAGAAATATTTTCCTAAAGTGAAACTGCTTGTTGATCTTTCAGCGTCCTTCAGAAATAGTGATACATTTGTCAAAACTATACAACTTTGTGTATTAAATAACTGACTCAAAAGAGAGCATTTACTGTAAATGCAATTACTTAATTGTTTATATCTTAACCTTCTTCATTTCTGTTCTAAACCAACATTTCACCAGTGAGAACTTACCCTAAGCATGGGACCGTTCTGAAACACATGTGGTTCATCACAAACCACACAGTACTCATTCAACACAGGGATCCGCTGTTCAGCAAACTCAATTGTCTGAATAAGACAATAAAGAGAAAGAATTAAGTCAAGTTCAAGAAGGATTTGAAAACCCACTAAAGGCTAAACTATTTCAGAGGCTTGGCTCATACCTGCACTAGGAAGCCACGGTCTCGTATTGGAATGCATTTGGCACCATTTGGCTATAAGAAGCAAAGTAAAAAGAAAATGCTTTTAAATTAGGAAAAATATATAAATTATAGTGTTTTACTTTTGCAAGAATGAATTCAGATATGATTTTATAAGATTACCTGTAAGTGAATCAAATCACTGATCATGAGACTAAGATTTTATAATTTATTATAATATTCTTTCTTCCATTATTATTGCAATCTTTGTTTAAACTAAATGAATTGCATTCTTAATTTCTGATCTAGTAAAAACGACTGGCATCTCTAAATGATCACAAAAACTTGCTGTCTCTGTCCCTGATCACTCAACGTTTCCACTTCCTCATTTAGACTGTTCAAACTCATTTTACAAATAGATAGAATTATTCCTCCAAGGATGTATGAAAGAGGTGCAATTCCTCCAAGCTACTGAAAGGGGTAGAATACTAAACACCATATTATGCTCAACATAATACAGTAGGACGTATTATGGGAGGACATGAAGACATTTTCTTTCACAGAATATCTAAAATTATCTTTCTTGAGTGAAACTAACTATGGGACACTTTCTACTATGTAACTCTGACAAAATTAATTTTCTGTATGTCTTTGATAGTTTTGAGAAGATATGGGCTTTCAGGGATGTCCACCTAAAACTACCAACATAGCCAAATATATTTTCTTCACACAAAATTTCACGGTATAGTTTACAATGTAATTTCAGAAATATATCTATACAAGATCACCACAAACACATATACACACCAATTTACTAAAAGCAAAGAAAACTTTTGGTCAATTATTTTATGTTATTATAAATAAGATAGGTCTGCTTCTTTATCTGAAGCTGGCTATAATGCTAATCACTCTAGAGGCAAACTTTGTGTAAATCTGACTTCCAGTAAATACCACCCAAAGTACTTAAGTTTTAATACAATCTCCTGCCAGCCCCATCTTCACCACAAAACAGCTTCAGGATAAAGTGATTTCAGTTTTATAAAGCAGACACTGAGAGCAGCTTGAAGTAACGGTCTGGGATACAGTGGTTAAGTATTACTTTTCTCTACAAGTTCACAGGCAAAGCATTCCACTTATGTACAACAGGAAGGATACCACTCTTAGTCTTTAGACAAACTCTGACTTCCACTACTTACTTACGTGAGAAAACTAGAGATTAGATAAACCTGCTTAATTAAACATTCAAAATGCTATGCTTGCTTTGTGAATTTAATGGACTTCCTTCTATTTTTAGGAGCATTCATTCCCATGACAGGAATATGGACTAGACCTCACATCCAGAGGAATGTTTGTTTTTCCAGAATCAAAATGAATATTCCAGTACTAGCTGAAAATGTCTGGTATGCAAAGGAATATTTTTTAAAAAAAGTAGTAAATCTTCAAAACCCAAAACAAAACCATGCGTCTTTGACCAGACATTCGCAACACAAACATACTCACAAAACCCTCTCCTGCCCCTTGGCTAACATCTAAGAACTCAAGATGAAAATATGTACGCACAGCAGGCTGGGAAGATGAAGATGACGATGGTGTTAAGATACCAATGAGCCCTGAGCTAAGAGAGAGCCTCCTGCCCTCTGCATTGGGTTCCTTGAAAAGCTCCGTTTTGGATGACTTGGGGGCACTGGAGTAAGACTTGCTGAGCAACTTGTGATTCTTGAGTCCGTATAATTCTTCCATTCTGAGGTTACTGGAGTAAGACCTGCTTAACAGTTTGTGAGGCTTCAGGCTGGCATTGTGCTCACAGCGCGGGTCTCCAGAACAAGAGCGGGTCAAGAGTTTGTGCGACTTGAGGGCGAGGCAGTCCTCCTGCTTGATGGCTGCAGGGCAGGGACGGTTCAAGAGTTTGTGCGACTTAATGGTGGTCACTGCCTGCTCAGCCCGGGGGTCGCTGGACAGCGACCGACCGAAGGTCCTGTGTGGCTTTGGGGCGCACACGTCCTCCGTCTTGACAGTGCTGGAACAAGTCCTCCGCAGTAGCTTGTGCGTCTTGGAGATCCCGTCCTGCTCCGACTTCAGTTTAGATTTGCTTTTTCCACAACCAGGGGGAGGATAACTTGGCGACCTTTGAAATCGAACAGTTAACACAGGGCAAGTCGTGAGTGTAACAGACCGTGGTGAACACCTGTCGAGCTCCATCAACTCAACTCTGCTACAAATGCCATCTTTTTTAAACCCAGCCTATCCAGTGAAAACTGAAACCAGAAGTATGTACCGAAAAATCACAGGGACTGAATTCTATGTTACCTGGAAAGCAAAAAAAAGGATTGATTGTCCAGTTTTTTGTTTTTTTTCCTCCTACCTATTCTGCTGCTGCTGCTGCTGCTAAATCGCTTCAGTCGTGTCCGACCCTGTGCGACCCCATAGATGGCAGCCCACCGGGCTCCCCCATCCCTGGGATTCTCCAGGCAAGAACACTGGAGTGGGGTGCCATTTCCTTCTCCAATGCATGAAAGTGAAAAGTGAAAGTGAAGTCGCTCAGTCTGTCCGACTGTTAGCGACCCCATGGACTGCAGCCCACCAGGCTCCTCCGTCCATGGGATTTTCCAGGCAAGAGTACTGGGGTGGGGTGCCGTTGCCTTCCCCGCCTACCTATTCTAGAGCCTTATAAAGCTGTGTCCCTAACCTTTTTCGTATCAGAAACAGTTTCATGGAAGAAACTTTTTTTGTGGGCCTGGGAGTGTGGTGGTTTCAGGATGGTTCAAGTGAGTTACATTTATTGTGCAGTTTATTTCTATTTTGTGACAATGTCAGAATATTCCACCTTGACTTTAGGGTTAGGGTTTTCAATCCTCTGAGAATCTTAACGTCACCAATGATCTGACAGGAGCTCAGGCGGTAATGCTAGTGATGGGCAGTGACTGTAAATACATATGAAGCTTCGCTTACTAGCCTGCAGCTCACCTCCTGCTGTGTGGCCTGGTTCCTAAGAGGCCATGGACCATTTGAGGACCCCTACGATACAAAGGACTGATTTTGGTAGGGAAACTCCATGGAATCAGAAACCAAAAGAAACGTAATTTTAGTAAATTTAACCAATGTAAAAACACAAACTCAAAACACAGAAATGAGTAGGTATGTTTTTTGATTTGTTCTTTAAAGTCATAAAGAAAATAAACAGATGCCAAGACTGTAGAAGGAATGTGCTGAACTAAATAACCATGGAAGATCATAAGTGCAGCATTTAAGCAGGACGAGGGGAAGATGTCTATTACCCACCTGCGCAAGGTTGAAAATAAATGCAGGGGAGACTTGACTTTCTTCTCTGACAGCTTCTTATTGTGCAGGCAATTGGATTTCTCTTTGCTCTGCTTCCACTGCTGTGTAACAAATGTCTGCATGATTCTGTCAAACCAAAGGTAAGTGTGTTGTCACAGTTCCAAGGTAATTTACTATCAGATTTCCATATAGATTATGGAGAGAATGCATTTATCAAAGGAAAATAAATGCACGGTGATTACAGAGAATTTAATTTTGAACCATACAAGATGATTTCATGTGTAGGAAAGCATCAATTAATAATTACTGTGACATAATTTAAAATATAATTGATTAAATAATTGATAAAAGGTAAAAGAATAAGGATATAAAGAGATTTATAAGGACGATCAACACCTTTAGCTTAGGTAGCAAAAGAAAAGTCTGAAATATTTTGTTGGTGCCAGCCACACAGGTTTAAAAACGATTTTTGTTAGTAATTATGATTAAGATACAAGTATACTTTTTCTTTTTACTTGATTTGTTTATGTAGTTTTCTTCCTGAAAAGGAAACCAAAATGAAACTACAAAATCCTAAGCAAAAATAAGCTGTGCAAAACTAGCTCTATGGAGAATAAGCAGATCAGCAAATTTTATGTTCAGCACAGCCCCATTCACTTGAAAATATGCTGTATTTTTTTTCTTTTAATGATGAGCCTCTAAGAATTTTCAGTTCCTATCATAAGGCAGGAATTTGGTAACTTCTGACCTCAATATTTTCTAAATCAAGACCATGGCATCACTGTTTTGCGGTAAAAAATTCTAGAATGTCAACTACAGATTTAAGACATGGACTTATTTTCTGAGATGGGTCCCAGGCTGTGACAGTTTCTCTGGATCCCATCTCTCCAGTGGCACTGGAGGAGGTTCCCTTAACTGATATTGAAGTAGAGAAGAAATTTTAAAATAAACATTGTGTGCAATAGAGTAAACATTTTCATTTTCTTTTCAAAGTCAATTCAGCACTGCCTGCTTTTCCTGCTGTTTTCAGTTATTTTTAACACAGATTGCTTTTGGACCAGGAAAATGGTACCAGTATCTACCACTGACAATAGGCCAGGGTGTAAAGGAGGAACTTTATTTACAAGTCTTTGTTCCTCCTTCTACACATTTCGTAAGTAATGTAAGGACATGAAATTTGTCCAAGTTTACCTGGATAGTAAGTGGCAGAGCTGTAATACTTATGTAATCTGATACAGATGAATCTATGTTAACATGTTATTCAAAAGGGGCAGGTGTGCCTCTTAATACTAGGCTGATTATTCATTTACCAAATTAACACAGATTGCCAGAAACTATCACTCAGACTTACTACTCCAACTTTGTCAGCTAGCTTAGATGAATTCAGAGGAAATAGGGAATTATGGGGGGGGGGTGTTCATAGCTGTAGAGGTAGTGAGGAAGAAGGGGGTAAAACTGCAGTGACAATCAATGATGCATGACTTCAAATTTGCAGTATATCTCTCCCAGAGATCAGAACAGGAAACCAAGGTTTTATTTTCCACTTAATTTTTGAAGATATTTTTCTCCCAAGATTTTAGCAAAACTTAAATGTAATAGAACATCAGGGTCGTTTTCCCTGTACCTAACCTGAAGTCCCCAGTGACACCACCCTTTGTACCAGGCAGATTTGAATTCTTTTCCCCCTATGAAAAATTGCCATTCCTGTGTTCCATTACCTAAGAAACCTAACAAGTGTGTCTCTGATTCTCGACAGACTAACTGGAACAAAGCACAAGTCAAAGAGCTAAAATTGTTCTCATTTTCGTATAACATTAGCATTCTAAAGTGTGACTTCAACATCTTAAACTAGTAATTCTAAAACTTGGACACCCAAATCCCTACCTGTTCCTGGATTTGAAAGGGGAGGAGTTAACTGTCTCTATAAGTAATTCAATACGGTGTTTCATTTCAATGGTAATTTGAAATATACATGTGAGTACATTTAGTATAATGGACACTCCCTTAAAATAGAGATTTCAGTGCTCATACTAGTGTTTGAATTTACTGGCACTAAGAACTATTACAACTGCCATTGGCTGATGATAAAAAGAAGGGAAAAGACTTCAAGGTAAATAATACATTCACATCAAGACCAGATGATGTCACAGTCAGCTATTTGAACAAAGATTCCAGGGTAGTTTAGATAGAGAAATGGGAGTATACATGGGCAATGTGATGATTTTCTACATGCTGATTTCAAAAGACATGTGCACCACTGTAACCAGTACTGTGTTCAAACTGTGGTGGTGAAACAGCTGCAGTGAAATGACATCATCCATCAAGTTAAATTCCTTTATTAATTTGAAATGTGAGTTTTTATTGCAATTTACACATCAGTTATAAACTGAATTTTGGTTTATAAATTTGAACTCAACATATGAATAATTTATACCATGCTTTATTTGTATGTACTTAAGGCAATGCTGGAGATTCACAATGTACTTTTCCTTTTAAAAATAGTTTAAGTTTGATTAATGCCAATTGAACATAAAGTCATACAGAGTTTAAGATTATTTCCATAGTCTGTTATATGCTAAGCCTTTGACTAATAGATACCCTATTCAAGACTGATCACTATATTACATCTGTTTGGAGTCAGTATTTTTTCCTTCAGGCTCTTTTAATGACTTCACGTTTTCCCCAATATGTATTCAATGCTGAAAATATATTCCAAGCTTTATGAAGGCAAGGAGTATCTAAGATTGTATGAGAGACAGCTTAGTAGGTGAATCAAAAATACTGATGTGGAATCAAATCCTGGCTCTACCACTTTCTCAGTGTGTGAGCTAAAGCAAGTTGCTTAAACTGTTGGGGCCTGGGCTTTGTCATCTGGGAAACATGGTGAGTAATAGTACCTGCTTGATAGGGTTGTTATGAAGATCAAGGGTGGTAATATATATCACTATACTAAGTACTTGACAAAAATAGCAGCACTGTATAAGCAAATGCTGCAGCTCCTGCTGTTGTTGAGATTCTGTCTTATTGCCAGAAACACAAAAGATAAAGAACCACAGAAAAAGTTTAATGAGTATTTCTTATTTCCTGAGCAATAACAAAAGGCCTAGATTCTAAATCTGCCTTCCTAACTTGCTGTATGTTTCTGGAAAATAACCTCTTTATATTTCAATTTCCTCTTATGACTTATTTTGAGAATGAGATCAGGTTTTGAATTTTATTATATATTATGTTACACTAGAAGATCACCGGCAAAACCAGTTATTTATAATAAAGGAAAGAAACTAAATTAGACTAAAACTGATCAAGAGTCATGAAAAAAAAGTTCCAGTTCATATACCAAACTGTCCACATAACTAAAATCTATACATAAAAGTAAATAACTTTTTTGAAATGCTATTTCCTGGTGGATCAGTTGGTAAAGAATCTGCCTGCCAAGAAGGAGACCACCTGCAATGTAGAAGATCTGTGTTTGATCCCTGGTCAGGAAGATCCCCTGGAGCAGGAAATGGTAACCCACTCCAGAAATTCTGAGGACAGAGGAGCCTGGCAGGTTCTAGTCCATGAAATCACAAAGAGTTGGACGTGACTCAGCGACTAAACATATTCTATAATGTGATTAAACAGTGAATATAGAATAAACAGATTTCCTTAATTTCTCAGGGTTGGGGATTACACACATCATTACTTTTTCTGAGCCCAAATGACGTACTCAAATGCCAGTATGGGTAGGAAGCTATTTCTACACTTCTGCACTTTTATGTTTCTTGTCTTGCTTGGACCAATGTCATTTCACTCTCCCAAAATATTCCTTAAGTGGCTTACAAAAGTACATAAAGTAGAACTCTGGACTTTGGGTGATAATCATAGTCAATATAGGTTCACCAGTTGTAACAAATGTGCCACTTGGAAGGAGATATTGCTAATAGGGAAGCTATGTATGTCTGGGGGCAGGAGGCAAGCTCAGCACCTTCCTCTCCATTTTGCTGTGAATCTAAAACCGCTCTAAACGAGTAAAGTCATTAAATTAAAAATAAGTTTTAAAACGAAGGAGAAAATTGGTGAAGGAAAAAAAAAATTATAGGGAGGTGGGAAGATGTGGCAAGGTGAGGTGGTACCTAACTTGAATGGCTTAACATAGAAGGCAGATCCATGCTTCGCTCCAAGACCTGTAAGATACTGGCTTGAAAAACAAAGTCCAATTGAAAAAACAAAGCCAATTAGGCTGGAAAAACATACCTAATTCAATACAGAAAACAGAAAATTTCTCTTCAGAGTCCTTAAAAAGAAAACACCACATAATATAAAGTGCTAAACATATGTTGTAAATTGAATTTCATTTCAAAGATGTGGAATTCTAAACATTAAGAGTTTATTTTCTGATTTTCACATGCCCACCTTCTCAGGTGGAAGGCAGGGTGTTGCAGGGATGAGAAAGTATCCTGGCTAGAGGGGCGTTGGGGGGTAGGGGGCGGGGCAGGTGGAATCTGGCCCAGTTCTAAAAGTGAGCTCTGCCAGCTAAATTATTGATGCGCCTTTCAGCATCAGGATGAATTCCTCTCCTGAGGCATTTACTTCAAAAAGCTGTGCTGAATAAAAATGGGGTGGGGTGGGCTGGCAAGCAAAATGAGAATTCAGTTCTCTTTAACAGAAATTTGCTTTCACTCATTGGAACACTTACTTTTTCAGCTGATGTCCTAGACCAAATCTCTCTTTTGTGGAAATCTGAAAGACATCAACAGTGGGCACTGCAAAGGAAAAACAAAAAAACCAGTCTAAATATTGAGTTGAAACTCAACTATCAGCCAGGAAAAAGACTGAAAAGTAATATATATATATTATTATTATGTGTATGTAATATGTATATACACATACATACACATTTTAAAATAGTCTACACACAATCCTACACGTGGTTACTTATGCTTTATATGGAGATTTCGGAGATCATTCTAGGGTGCCATTGCTGTTGTTGAGTCACTAAGCTGTGTCCGACTCTTTGCGACCCAATAGAATGCAGCGCTCCAGGCTTCCCTGTCTGTCACTAGCTCTCAGAGTTTGCTCAGTTTCATGTCCATTGAGTCAGTAATGATCTAACCATCTCATCCTCTGCCACTTTTTTGTCTTCTGTCTCTTTTTGCTTTCAGTCTTTCCCATCATCAGGGTCTTTTCCAATGACTCAGTTCTTTGCATCAAGTGGCCAGAAGTATTGCAGCTTCAGCTTTAGCATCAGTCCTTCCAATGAATATTCAGGCTTGATTTCCTACAGGATTGACTGGTTTGATCTCCTTGCTGCCCAAGGGACTCTCAAGAGCACCACTCCAGGGTTGTGGTGTTCCAGCACCACAATTTGAAAGCATCAATTCTTCAGTGCTCAACCTTTTTATGAACCAACTCTCACATCTGAACGTGACTACTGGAAAAACCATAGCTTTGATTATATGTACCTTTGTGGACAAAATGATGTCCTTGTTTTTTAATATACTGTGAGGTTTGTCACAGCTTTCCTTTCATATTATATACTAATATATAAATATATGTCTATGTAAATATATAATATGTATAATAATGATTTTTAAAAATATATATTAAGTGTAAATAGCAATGTGTATTTGCACTCTATTCTTTAGGTATAAGAGATGTTCTTTAGGTATAAGAATAGTTTGCACTTTATTCTTTAGGTCTAAGAGAGACATGTTTGTATACACATAGATCTTTTTCTAAGAATAAAACGATGGAGAATGACAGTAAGGCATAGGGAGATTCACTTTTCACTGCACACCATCTTGTGTGCTTAATGTTTTTATCAGATATGTGCATTTATGTAAATTAATAACTATGCTGCTTATGAAATTGATAACTACCAAAAAAAGTCACTCACCATTCATTATTCACNAGAGACATGTTTGTATACACATAGATCTTTTTCTAAGAATAAAACGATGGAGAATGACAGTAAGGCATAGGGAGATTCACTTTTCACTGCACACCATCTTGTGTGCTTAATGTTTTTATCAGATATGTGCATTTATGTAAATTAATAACTATGCTGCTTATGAAATTGATAACTACCAAAAAAAGTCACTCACCATTCATTATTCACTGGTTTTAAAGGGTGTTTATTACATTCCCTCTGTGCCAGCCACTATAGATAGAGCTGCAAAACACGCAAACACAAATACCCTGCCCTTCTAAGCCTTAGTAAACAGGGGGAGACAGATAGAAAACAGATAAGAAAACAGACCAAATGTCACATAGTGATAAAGGCTCTGGATAAAAATAAAGAAGGAAAAGGGGGGAGGGGGCTAAAGGTTAGATGGGCACAAAAAGACTTCAGCATTAGATAATATGGCAGAAAGTAAATGGTCCTGGCCGGAGGAAACACAGGGCAGTGACCCTAAGGAAAAAATGTGCTTCACTATTCTAGGACCACCAAGGGGAGTTGGAGAGGAGTGAACAAGGTATCTCGTTAGGACAGGAGATGAGAGAAGGAGCACAGGCAGCTCCTCCTTTACAGGATCAAGACTCATGAGAGTCCCTTGGACTGCAAGGAGATCCACCCAGTCCATTCTGAAGGAGATCAGCCTTGGGATTTCTTCAGAAGAAATGATGCTAAAGCTGAAACTCCAGTACTTTGGCCACCTCATGCAAAGAGTTGACTCACTGAAAAGACTCTGAAGCTGGGAGGGATTGGGAGCAGGAGGAGAAGGGGACGACAGAGGATGAGATGGCTGGATGGCATCACCAACTCAATGGACGTCAGTCTAAGTGAACTCCAGGAGTTGGTGATGGACAGGGAGGCCTCGCGTGCTGCGATTCATGGGGTCACAAAGAGTCGAACACGACTGAGTGACTGAACTGAACTGTAAAGACCAAAGGTAGAAACAGGAAATTCGGCCCAGAACTTATAGTACTTAAGGGAAGAGTATGGTAGCTTCGATTAGTGAAGGTGGGGAACATTCTGGTTTCACACTCTCTGGGAGATCTGACAGGTTTTGCTGATGGACTGAATTCAAAGTATCAGAAAAAGAATGGAGTCAAGGATGAATCAAAGGATTTTGCCTTGAGCAACCAGAAGTATAAAACTTAACAAATTTCTGGGTGAAAGACTGCAGGAGAATCAGATCAGAGCAGTGGGGAAGATCAGCAATTTCACTCTGGATATTGTAAATTTGGGTGGGGAAGATCCTCTGGAGGAGGAAATGGCAACCCAACTCCAGTATTCTTGTCTGGAGAATCCCGTGGACAGAGGGGGTTGGCAGGCTGTAGTCCACAGGGTCGCAAAGAGTCAGACACAACTAAGTACCCACCGTTACTGTAAATTTGAAATGCTTGATTGTCACTCGAGTGGAAAACTTTAAGTAGGCTACTAGAGAAATCCAGTATTTACACACTTGCATGAGAGAAACATGCTAAAGACATACATTTGGATGAGTCAGAACATACATATTTAAAGGCATGAGGCTGGATGAGAAACTATGAGTGAGTGTAGATGGAAGGCAGAAGTTAAGGATTTGGCCTGAGCCATCCAATATCTAGAGGCTCCACAGAGAAGGTTGAAGAGGAATGGCTAGGAGGATGGAAGATTCCAGAATGCTGCTGATATGGACATATGTTCACAAAAGTTTTCCAAGGAGGGGATAAACAACTGTTATATTATGCTGCTAAGTTAATTAAGATGAAGACTCCACATTGGTCATCGGGTCATTAAGCAATATTCAAGTCACTGGTGACGCTGACAAGAGCACTGGTTGTGAAATGATGCATCCAAAACACATCTACAGCATATTCAAGGAGAAAAAGAAGGGGGGGAAATGAAGTAAGTTAACAGAGACAAGTCTAATGAAGAAACTCAACAGTCATGGGAAGCAGAGTGCTAGGGACTAAATGAAGAGTGATTTAAAGTCTAAAGGTGTTTGTTTTAAAAATGAGAGGACTTTTTTTTTTTACTAATGGGAATCTTTTAGAAGAAAGAGACATACATAAACAGTGTAAGAAGGAGGGAGAAGGGTGTGTTAATTTAGATGAAAGAGGATGGAAGCTAGTATGCAAATAAAAAGATGACCTTGTACAAGAGCAAGGGTAGTACCATTCTTAAAAACTGTGGCAATAACAGATCATTAGAACTAAGACTGTCTCATTATTATACATCCTCAGATCACACATGCTCCACACAGCAAAGCAGGCTGGTATGCCCAGCTGCCTCACTCCCTGTCTTGGCCATTAGTCTGAGATACAAACACTCCACTGATCAAAGAAAAACTGGTACTAATCACCCATCAGTTTCTGTCCAGCAAACATTCTAATCCTTAACATAGAGAGTTAAGTGAAAGTGAAGTCTCTCAGTCATGTCCAACTCTTTGCGACCCCACGGACTGTAGCCTACCAGGCTCCTCCCTCCATGGGATTCTCCAGGCAAGAGTACTGGAGTGGGGTGCCATTTCCTTCTCCAGGGAATCTTCCCAACCCAGGGATCGAACCCAGGTCTCCTGCATTCCAGGCAGACGGTTTAACCTCTGAGCCACCAGGGAAGCTCCCAACATAGAGAATACTTCAATTCCATGCATACCAAATCCAGGGCTATAGAAAAATGAATTTTAAAAATCTTAACTTGAAAACTCAGGGGAATTATTCTTTAAAGAAAAAGATTACAAAATTAGAACAGAGTGTGTTCTCTCTAAGAAGATTTAAGAAGACACAATCTCTTCTCAGGCAGATGAAAAAAGAAACTGGGAAGATGGAGGCAGAAAAATGAAAGGGGCCTGGCTTTTAAAAATGCAGAAAAAAATTCAAAATGCACTAGAAGAACTGAAATCTTCACTGAAGATAATTGTATAAGACAAAGGGAGAAAGAGAGAAGAGATATAATACACACAACTATTTACCAAAATATATAAATTATTCCACAAATTAATAATATAAAGACCAAAACTTATTCATACTATGAATTAGCAGAAACTGAATGTCACAAATATTAGCTCAATTGGTAGTATAAAATCTGAATGACTCCAAATTGTGGAATATACTGAAAGAGCTATAAGATGTTACTTCCAAAAATATTCCAAAATTCAAGTGACAAAATTCATATACTATTAAAATTAATGCAATTAGCTACTGAAATGTATTTAATGTATTCAGATAAGATGTTAGTAATCAGTTAAATTGGATATACATGTATGGGGACTCTATACTCTGCAGTTTTTCTGTAAATCTGAAAATGCTTAATTTTTTTAATGTTTTTAAAAGTAATAGATATTTGCTAGCCAAAATAATCAGCTAGAAAATGAAATGGAACATAGAAGACCCATTAAGCTAATAAACAAATGTGTGTCTGTATGCTCAGCCGTGTCCGACTCTTTGCGACCCCATGGGCTGCAGCCCATCAGGCTCCTCTGCTCATGCAATTTTCCAGGCAAGAATATTGGAGTGGGTGCCATTTCCTCCTCCAGGAGTAAACAAAGATTCAGGTATAAATTTAGCTAAAAGTAGTCTTCTAAGTAGACTATTAAGAGTAGAATCTACAAATAAATAAATATAAAAGTAGAATCTACAAGTAAATGACCCTTTACAGGAAAAGTTAAATACCACAGAAATACTTTTATTCTCCCTAAATTAAAAGTTTACCTCAACTAAATTCCCCACAAGGCACATTTCTGGGGACAAAAGAATGAGAAAGATAAACTACTAAAATATTTTTTGTTTTAAAAGGGAAGATTATTCAGCTTTTCCTTGTCTCTCATAATTTAGGTTGGGAAAGCAATAAGTGAGGGTCATTCAAGACAGGTGGAAACTATTCCAACACTAGTCATATAAATGTAGTATCAATACGAGATGATTTGCATAAGAAAACATTTTTAATAATGTTAGTTGCGTGTCACTTTAAACAAAAAGCAGCCGTGTCCTTGAGACCATAAACTAGACTTCAGTTCAGTTCAGTTCAGTCGCTCAGTCGTGTCCGACTCTTTGTGACCCCATGAATCGCAGCACGCCAGGCCTCCCTGTCCATCACCAACTCCCGGAGTTCACTCAGACTCACGTCCATTGAGTCGGTGATGCCATCCAGCCATCTCATCCTCTGTCATCCCCTTTTCCTCATACCAGCAATTTTCAAAAAAATACATAGTACCATAAAAATCAGAACAATCTTGTCTTTTTATTTAAAGTATATTTCCCCATGTACAATGAAAATAATCTTTAACTTCAAAGTGGATAAGGAGGTTATTTCTTCTATTCTTATCATTTCTGTTCACTCACAGATACACTGTCAGATTGGCCCTGGCCAAATGTTATAGTTCAGATAAGTATTACTCATACATTCTCCAAACCAAGGAATAAATGCTCTTCAAAAAGAACCATTAACTAGGTCAGCCTAAACCTTGGATTTTTGCAAGTCATACATTTTTTGCAAGTTCATTTTACTATAAATGTTGATATTGTCAAAGACATTGCAAAACAATCTTCAAGAAACACTTTCTCATCTATTTATTTGCTTGCAATGATCCAAATTGTAAACTAGGATAAACTCTCATTATTTTTTCCAGAATAATAAATTATATGTTTCTTTTTAGTATCCTTGTCTCTAGGTTGGCCATCTATTTCATACTATTCCTAATTTTAAATCATATTCTTCCTTAAATTTCTCTGAGGAAAAAAACATAGTCTTTGGGGAAATTCACTAGTTAAGCTGACAAAGTGAGTCAACTGTCCTGAACAAGGCTTATCATAATCGCTGCATTTTAGAAATAGGAGAAATCCAGCAAAAGGACCAGAAACTTGGAATAATGCCATCCTCATACGAGAGAAACAAAGCAAATTTTGCTACAAAATGAACAGATGGAACTAATCTTGTTGTTCAGTCACTAAGTCATATTCAACTCTCTGTGACTCCACGGACTGCAGCAAACTAGGCTTCTTTGTTCTTCATATCTGCCGAAGTTTGCTCAAATTCATGTCCACTGAGTTTGTGATGACATTGAAGAATCTCATCCTTTGCAACCCTCTTCTCCTTTTACCTTCACTCTTTCCCAGCATCAGAGTCTTTTTCAATGAGTGGGCTCTTTGCATCAGGTGGCTAAAATATTGGAGCTTCAGTTTCAGCATCAGTCCTTTCAATGAATATTCAGGGTTGATTTCCTTTAGGACTGACTGGTTTAATCTTTTCGCAATCCAAGGGACTCTCAAGAGGCTTCTCCAGCAACACAATTTAAAAGCATTAATTCTTCGGCCCTCAGCCTTATGATCCAACTCTCACATCTGTACCTGAGTACTGGAAAAAACACAGCTTTAACTATATGGATATTTAGCAGCAAAGTGAGGGCCTTGCTATTTAATACACTGTCTAGGTTTGTCATATTTTTCCTTCCAAGGAGTAAGCATCTTTTAATTTCATGGCTGTAGTAACCCTCCACAGAGATTTTAGGGCCCAAGAAAAGAAAATCTGTCACTGATTCCACTTTTTCCACTTCTATTTGCCATGCAGGATTGGGACTGAATGCCATAATTTTAGTTTTTGAATGTTGAGTTTTAAGCCAGCTTTTTCACTCTCCTCTTTTATCCTCATCAAAAGGCTCTTTAGTTCTTCACTTTCTGCCATTAGAGTGGTATCACCCGTATATCTGAGGTTGTTATTACTCCCAGCAATCTTGATTCCAGTCTGTGCTTCATTTAACCCAGCATTTTTCATGATGTGTTCTGGATATAAATTAAATAACCAAGATAACAATATATAGCTTTGTCCTTCTTTCCCAATTCTGAACCAGACTGTTGTTCCACGTCTGGTTCTAACTGTTGCTTCCTGACCTGCATACAGGTTTCCCAGGAGACAGGTAAGGTGGTCTGGTGTTCCTATCTCTTTAAGAATTTCCCACAGTTTGTTGTGATCCATACACTCAAGGTGCTTCGCCAATGAAGCAGAAGTAGAAGCTTTTGTGGAATTCCCTTGCTTTCTCCATGATCCGGTGAATGTTGCCAATCGGCTCTCTGGCTCCTCTGCCTTTCCTAAACACAGCTTGTACATCTGGAAGTTCTTGGTTCATGTACTACTCGAGCCTAGCTTGAAGGATTTTGAGCATAACCTTACTAGCACGTGAAATGAGTGCAACTGTATGGTAGTTTGAACATTCTTTGGCATTATCTTTCTTTGGGATTGGAATGAAAACCTTTTCCAGTTCTGTGGCCACTGCTGAGTTTTCCAAATTTGTTGACATACTGAGTGCAGCACCTTAACAACATCATCTTTTAGGATTTGAAATAGCTCAACTGGAACTTTATCACCTCCACTAGCTTTGCTTCCTAATGCTTCCTAAGGACCACTTGACTTCACACTCCAGAATGTCTGGCTCTAAGTGACTGATCACACCATCATGGTTATCCTAGTCATTAAGATCTTTTTTGTATAGTTCTTGTGACCTTTCTGAATCTCTTCTGATTCTGTCATTTCCATACCTTTTCTGTACTTTGTCATCCCCATCCTTGCATGACATGTTCCCTAGATATCTCCAATTTTCTTTAAAAGATCTCCAGTCTTTCCCATTTTATTGGTTTCCTCTATTTCTTTGCACTGCTCATTTAAGAAGGCCTTCTTATCTCTCCCTGTTATTCCCTGGAACTCTGCATTCAGTTGGATATATCTTACCCTTCTCTTCCCTTGTTTTTTCACTTCTATTCTTTCCTCAGCTATTTGTAAGGCCTCCTCAGACAACTACTTTGCCTTTTTGCATTTCTTTATCTTTGGCGTGGTTTTGGTCATTGTCTCCTGTACAAGTTATGAATCCTCTGTCCATAGTTCTTGAGGCACTTTGTCTGCCAGATCTAATCCCTTGAATCCATTTGTTACTTCCACTGTATAATCTTAAGGGGTTTGACTTAGGTTATACCTGAATGTCCTAGTGGTTTTCCCTACTTTCTTCAATTTCTATTTGAATTTTGCAATAAGGAGCTCATGATCTGAGCCACAGTCAGCTCCCCGTCTTGTTTTTGCTGACTGCATAGAGCTTCACCAACTTAGGCTGTAAAGAATATAATCATTTCAGTTATTGACCATTTGGTGATATCTGAGTGTAGAGTCTTCTCTTTTATTGTTGGAAGAGGGTGCTTGCTATGACCAGTGCATTCTCTTGGCAAAACTCTGCTAGCCTTTTTCCTGGTTCATTTTGTACTCCAAGGCCAATCTTGCCTGTTACTCCAAGTATCTCCTGACTTCCTAATTTTGCAATCCAATCTCTTATAGTGAAAAGGACATCTTTTTTGAGGTTAATTCTAGAAAGTCTTTTAGGTCTTCATGGAACCAGTCAGCTGTGGCTTCTTGGCATCAGTGGTTGGGGCCCAGACTTCGATTACTGTGCTGTTTAATGGTTTGCCTGGAAACGAACAGAGATCATTCTGTTGTTTTTGAGATTGCACACAAGTACTGCATTTCAGACTCTTCTGTTGACTATGAGGGCTATTCCATTTCTTCTAAGGGATTCTTGCTCACTGTCAGTTCAGTTCAGTTGCTCAGTTGTGTCCGACTCTTTGAGATCCCATAGACTGCAGCACACTAGGCTTCCTTGTCCATCACCAACTGCTGGAGTCTACCCAAACTCATGTCCATCAAGTTGGTGATGCCATCCAACCATCTTATCCTTTTTTGTCCCCTTCTCCTCTTGCCTTCAATCTTTCCCAGCATCAGAGTCTTTGCCAATGAGTCAGTTCTTCACATCAGGTAGCCAAAGTACTGGAGTATCAGCTTCAGCATTAGTCCTTCCAATGAATATTCAGGACTGATTTCCTTTAGGATGGACTGNTGCCATCCAACCATCTTATCCTTTTTTGTCCCCTTCTCCTCTTGCCTTCAATCTTTCCCAGCATCAGAGTCTTTGCCAATGAGTCAGTTCTTCACATCAGGTAGCCAAAGTACTGGAGTATCAGCTTCAGCATTAGTCCTTCCAATGAATATTCAGGACTGATTTCCTTTAGGATGGACTGGTTTGATCTCCCTGCAGTCCAAGAGACTCTCAAGAGTCTTCATCACCACACTTCAAAAGCATCAATTCTTCAGTGCTCAACTTTCTTTATAGTTCAACTCTCACGTCCATAGATGACTACTGGAGAAAACATAGCTTTGACTAGATGGACCTTGCGGGAAAGTAATGTCTCTGCTTTTTAATATGTTATCTAGGTTAGCCATAGCTTTTCTTGAAAAGACCAAGCATCTTTTAATTTCATGGCTGCAGTCACCATTTGCAGTATTTTTGGAGTCCCCCAAAATAAAGTCTCTGACTGTTTCCACTGTTTCCCCATCTATTTCCCATGAAGTGATGGGACCAGATGCCATGATCTCAGTTTTCTGAATGTTGAGTTTTAAGAGGACTTTTTCACTCTCCTCTTTCACTTTCATCAAGAGGCTCTTTAGTTCTTCACTTTCTGCCATAAGGGTGGTGTCATCTGCATATCTGAGGTTCTTGTTCTTCTAACTATAGAATCAAGTAAATGTGGAATCCTCTTTACTGTTTTTTTCCTCCACAACGTCTTTGTATTTTCTGTTTTCATTACAAAGAGTCTTTACTCTTCTTAATGTAAGAAATTATACACAAACCACACTAATTTTTGAAAGAAGTGCATTTTAACAATGTCTGAATTCTGAGGGAAACAAAGTTCACATCTACAGGAACAAAATTATGTGTCTTGGGAGACTGTTGATTTTGTTCACAACAAAATTCCAAATGATGCATAAATAAAAGGAAAGCAATTGATATATATATATATATATATATATATATATGATATCAGTAGAGACTGCAGTCAAATTAAAAACTGAAAGGGAACATTAAATCAAAGACTAAATTATGAAAAAATTTGCTTAATGTAGTAGAAGATTAGTGGAAAAATAACTTATAAAATCAGAGATGATGGGCAAAAGACTTAAGACAAATGATAAAAAGCATGAAGGATATAGGAATTAGACCCAATCTGCATATACTGTGGAAAACAGATAAAGAAGGAACAATAAAAAAATGATTGCATAAAACTTCCTTGAGGTGGAATAAGATCTAAGCATAAAAATCAAAAATAAATATAGAAATGATAACAACAAGGAAGGGGCTTCCCAGGTGGCTCAGTGGTAAAGAATCTCCCTGTCAATATGGGATTCGACCCCAGGGTTGGAAAGATCTCCTGGAGAAGGAAATGGCAACTTCAGTATTTTTGCCTGGGAAATCTCATGGAAAAGGAGCCTGGCAGGCTACAGTCCATGGCTTTGCAAAAGAGTTGGACATGACTTGATAAGTAAATAACAACAACAACAACAATATCAAGGAAAATGGAGGGGGAAGCTCAATAAGTACACACTACAAAACACAAACTCAATCAAGACAGATTTCTCCCAAATGAATAGAATTAAAATACTTCACACACAAACTTTGGTGACTGCAGCCATGAAATTAAAAGATGCTTGCTGCTTGGAAGAAAAGCTATGACCAATCTAGACAGCATATTAAAAAGCAGAGACATTACTGTGCCAAGAAAGCTCCGTCTGGTCAAAGCTATGGTTTTTCCAGTGGTCATGTATGAATGTGAGAATTGGACTATAAAGAAACCTGAGCGCCAAAGAATTGATGCTTTTGAACTGTGGTGTTGGAGAAGGCTCTTGAGAATCCCTTGGACTGCAAGGAGATCAAACCAGTCAATCTTAAAGGAAATCAGTCCTGAATATTCACTAGAAGGACTGATGGTGAAGCTGAAACTCCAATACTTTGGCCACATGATGTGAAGAACTTACTCATTTGAAAAGACCCTAATGCTGGGAAAGATTGAAGGTGAGAGGAAAAGGGGATGACAGGATGAGATGGTTAGATGGCATCACTGACTCAATGGACATGAGTTTGAGTGAGCTCTGGNTAGAAGGACTGATGGTGAAGCTGAAACTCCAATACTTTGGCCACATGATGTGAAGAACTTACTCATTTGAAAAGACCCTAATGCTGGGAAAGATTGAAGGTGAGAGGAAAAGGGGATGACAGGATGAGATGGTTAGATGGCATCACTGACTCAATGGACATGAGTTTGAGTGAGCTCTGGGAGTTGGTTATGGACAGGGAGGCCTGGCGTGCTGCAGCCCATGGGGTCCCAAAGAGTAGGACACAACTGAGCGACTGAACTGAACTGAACACACAAACTAGCAGAAGTTTCTAAAGCACTTTTGCCTTTTTTGGGGGTACTATAATGAGCTCATAAATTTATACCTGGTTAAATTTCTCTCGTTCACACAAAAAAAGAATCATTCTCCAGTATGAAAAATGAAGCATATCCTCACGTTTCTTTAGCTTACAAACTAATATGTAAATCAATTAATGGAGATGAAAAAGTAAGAACTAAATTACGAATGAGTTGCAAAACTGAATAAATGGTACTGAACAACAAATCATCTCAACATGAATTAAAACATAATTGTTGAAATATTTATAAAGCCATGCAAATATGATGAATCTTTAAAAGATATTGTAAAGGGAAACCTTTGCCCAAAATTCAAGATTATATAAACACATGAAACAGTGGTAAAGGTTACATAAAAGTATGCCACACTNATAAATGGTACTGAACAACAAATCATCTCAACATGAATTAAAACATAATTGTTGAAATATTTATAAAGCCATGCAAATATGATGAATCTTTAAAAGATATTGTAAAGGGAAACCTTTGCCCAAAATTCAAGATTATATAAACACATGAAACAGTGGTAAAGGTTACATAAAAGTATGCCACACTGTCATCTCGCACAGATGGAACTGAGTGAGTAGAGATGAAATGACCCAAATTTGTTCCTAACCCTGTTAATTAAAAAAAGAAAAAATAGTTCAGACATGAGGGCTTCTTTTTCTTTTAATCGCCATCAGAATAAAACAGAATAAGTATATTTCAAATCACTAAAGAAAGAAAAATTTCCCTACAATAAGTGGAGAAACAGCAAAAACACATATATCTACAGGCTAAATTATTATGCAGATATTACACATCATTCTGCTTTAGGATATTTAACAACTAGAGGAAAGGTTCTAACATTAAGGTGCATAGCTATTAATACAATTCAGTGTCAACTTTATGAAAATAAACCACATGTGCACAGAAAACAGAAACAACACCAACTGATTTATTGGTTCCTCAGTATAGAGGGATTCTATTTTCCTTCTTTATTGCATTTCTCTCTATACATATTTTTGCATTTATAAATATAAATATGTTTATTTCTGTACATATAATCAAAATTAAAATATGTCACCTCTTATTTGTCTTTGCTTAGCATTAGGTCACATCAGTTACTATATGTTACTGCATGTTGTTATTTAGGTAGAATAGACTATATAATAATTAAAAAGTGATGACAACAGAAATATTTTCAAAATGGAGACGTTCCTATATATTTCATAAACCTGAAAGGGCAGATAGTTTTCTTATGTGAAAACTAACAACAGATGTAAGCTCTTTGATACACCTAAAGCAAAACATGCAGAGACCATGGTAATGTGTGCCCAGAAGATTAAAAATGGCTACAATTCCAAGACACACCATCTATGTCAGTAACCCTTGATTCTGGGTGGGTTCTTTGACTATTTTGATGAATAGAATACAGTGGGAGACTCCGTGAGCCTTTTACCACAGCCTCTTTCTTGGAACACTTGCTTTTGGATTCTAGTCACCATGCTACAAGAAGCTAAACCACACAAAGCAGCCACGTGTAAGGAGACACTTTATAGTCCCAGCTGAGTCCTGCGTAGTCCTGAAATGATACCTGCATCAATTGCTATCAGCTAAAGTCCAACCATTTTGAGCCTCCAACCTAATGGAGCCTTCAAAAACGTAAACTCCACCCACCATCTGATTACAGAAGCCCAAGAGACTCCAGGCAGGAGCTGCCCAGTGGAGCCCCAAAGAATGGTGAGAGAGAAGTTGTTTTAAGTCAGTTCATTTTGGAGTGGTTTATTGTGCAGCAGTAGATAACTGCAACAATATGAGTAGATACTGGTGTGTGTGTGTGTGTGTGAGAGAGAGAGAGAGAGAGAAAGAGAAAGAGAGAGAGAAGTACATAAAGTGAAGTCTCTCAGTTGTGTCTGACACTGAGACCCCATGGACTGTAGCTTGCCAGACTCCTCCACCCATGGGATTTTCCAGGCAAGAATATTGGGGCTGGTTGCCATTTCCTTCTTCAGGGGATCTTCCCGATCCAGGGATCAAGCCTGGGTCTCTCGTACTGCAGGAAGACTCTTTCCCAACTGAGCCACCAGAGACACCAGACAATCCTGGAGTGGGCAGCCATTCCCTTCTCCAGGGGATCTTCCCAACCCAAGAATCGAACTGGGGTCTCCTGCATTGCAGGCGCATTCTTTAGCAGTTGAGCTACCAGGGAAGTCCCATAATACATACAGATTACATTTAAATCCAGTAAGTTCTGGCAAGATTGATAAAAGGGTCCTTTGTTATAAACAACTCTTCCTTCAGATACATAAAAATCATCCCTTCAGGTACTGGAAAACAAAAATATTATTAATGCTTCATTTTCAAAAAAGAAATATGTTATACTTAGGCTAAGTTCATTAGTAATCAAAGATAAAATTAAACATCAGGTTCAGAAACACAAAAAATTAAACCTAAGGGCAACTCTAAGTATAGTTACTGAGTGTTTTATTATATGCAAAATTCTCTTTTAGGTTTTATTGTTTTTCCTTCACAGCAACGCATTAGCTTCTGAAAACTATAAAACTAAATGTATGTTTCTGTTTACATAAGTTATGTTGGTGATACAGCACTTCTGTTAGGATGCAAGTATGTTTAAAAAGCATTATCAAGATAGTCTCAATTACGTTCAGAATTACCAAATGAACCATATTGTACTTCATGCACAATGCACAACTGATGAGTATGCAAAAACAGGAAAATGAAACTAACCTGGGCCATTCAAATACTGTGTAAGAGAACAGTGTAATCGGACAATTATAGGTTCTGTTCGAATCACTTCCCATGCCACAGCAATCTCCTCCTGTGCAAATATTTGAAAGATGAATTAGTCATCTTTTAAGAATTCTTGATTTTTTTCCAAAATAAAAAATATATATGTTTTTAAAACTTATTTTGAAGAAGTGCTTGTCATTAAGGCCTACAAATTATCTCAAAAACTTACAGGTCTGTGAAATGAAAGTCAAAATACTTTTTAAATTTTTGCCTTCATTTGAAAATTCAAGTGAAAATAAATTAGGACATATTATACTACTGATACAAACCCATAATTTTCAGAAAATATTAAAAGAACTGATGGAGGAAAACATGCAAAATCTCTGCTTTTTCAACCAGTCATAGCACTTCTTCATAAATCACTTTAACAAAGTCATTATGCTTCTAATTTTACTATAAGAGAAACTAAAATTAAATTTCTTCCAAGAATAAAAGTGTTTTTTAAATGCAGCAATCATATAAGTTGATACTTACATCAAGAAAGCTAACATCAATGTGCAGATCAATATCTACATCATCAATGGCTCCATATTCCCTAAAAGCAAAGATTAACATTATTGTTTCACTTTCTTTGAAAGACAGTGTGTTCAAGGTTATTTTAAATTAAAATTTAGTCATGAATTCTCATCCCTGATGCCCACAGATAGTTCAGAAATGACTGGACATAAATTAACTAACTCAATTTAGTTGGATTGTGGTCTCATGTGACCTCTTTATACCATATATATACCTTTCCATCTTACGTACAGGCAAATACATACATGAACTCAAGAGTTATTTGGTTCATAGTTTCAAATACCCCCGGTTCTATTTAACAAATTGAACGATCTTCTCATGTGATCACTTGGTGTTCAAGATTCAGAGCTGCCTCTAAGCACAAGAAAGGAGTCTCTGACACGAGGAAGGGGTGGAGGGATCACTGATTGCCACAATAATATGCCCATAAATTTTCCTGCCACATTAGAACATTAGTAGTTCCGAAACTTATCCAGGTGTTCTGCCACTTAAATGTCACTGATGTTTCAATAGGCAGTTTTACATGTCTGATGTATCCAAATTAAAACAAGTAACAACAGCATATTTCACACAAACAGGAATATTTTTTAAGATAACTAAAGGGCAAGGCTATCGTTTTTCTAGTAGTTATGTATGGATGTGAGAGCTGGACTGTGAAGAAAGCTGAGCACCGAAGAATTGATGCTTTTGAACTATGGTGTTGGAGAAGACTCTTGACAGTCCCATGGACTGCAAGGAGATTGAATCAGTCCATTCTAAAGGAGATCAGTCCTGGGTGTTCTTTGGAAGGAATGATGCTAAAGCTGAAACTCCAGTACTTTGGCCACCTCATGCGAAGAGTTGACTCACTGGAAAAGACCCTGATGCTGGGAAGGATTGGGGGCAGGAGGAAAAAGGGATGACAGAGGATGAGATGGCTGGATGGCAGCACCGACTCGATGGACGTGGATTTGAGTGAACTCCGGGAGTTGGTGATGGACAGGGAGGCCTGGCGTGCTTCGGTTCATGGGGTCACAAAGAGTCGGACATGACTGAGCAACTGAACTGAAAGGGCATAAAACAGTAGTTTTTGTATTCTCCACACACACACATCTCTATTTTTGATATTTTTATAAAATTCTGAAGTTACCAATGCTAATTACAGTGAGGGGAAAAACCATAAACTAATGGCCAATATCTACTGAGCACTTGCCTGCCAGAAAGCATGCTAAGGATCTCACATACATGTGATCATGACACACAATAGGTACTACTTCTTGTTCAGTCACTAAATCGTGTCCAGCCCTTTTGCGACCCCATGGACTGTAGCCCATTAGGCTTCTCTGTCCATGGGATTTCCCAGGCAAGAATACTGGAGTGGGTTGCCATCTTCTCCTCCAGAGGATCTTCCCAACCCAGGGATCAAAATCATGTCTCCTGCATTGGCTGGTGAGTTCTTTACCACTGAGACACCAGGGTACTATTACCATTTCCAATTTACATGTCCATTAACTGAGGCTCAGAGTAATGAAGTAACTCACCCGTCATTGCTTTGTAGCAGAGCCAGGATTTGAATACATGCATCTTATTTAAATATTTATACAGATGCTTAGCTCTTTATTCAGTAAACTTTCACTTTGTGTTGGAAACCAGGTCAAGCAATGATGGATGATCTCACTAAGGCCTCATCATAAACTTCTGACAGTGACAATATAATTATCCTCATTCGCAAATGAGGAAACTGAGGTTCAGGAAAGTGGAACAAGTTGCCAGAGGGCAGAAAAGTTGGTGGAAATTCAGAGACAAAATTCGCATTCAATCTCAGAACTGTCAAGTGCAATATCTGGCACACAGTAAGTACTCAATGAACAGTTCCGTGTATGATAATATTCAAATAATGCAAATGTAGTACAAAACTATGGCACTTTTATAGGTTTCAGAGAATGCACTTTTATAATGATTAAATAGCTTTATGTAAGTTGAAGAATAAAGGAATCTAGAGGGTCCTTTTACTTTTTTATATCAATGACCAAAAAATGCAGCATGTTAGAAACTAATAACTCAGCCTCTATGTTTTCTCCATTCTCTCCTTAAAAATATATCAAGACACTGAGCACATTTTCATTATTTATGAATTTACACTTTCTATTTTTTCATGGTCATTTCTAAAGGTTACATAAAGAAGAAAATGGATAAAATTATTCACATAGGAATTAACTTTTTAATTGCACGCTTCAAAATATCAATGTTATAGAAAATAGATAAAATTATTCACATAGGAATTAATTCTTTAATTGTATGCTTCAAAACATGTCTTAATCATAAAGGTTAAAAATTTTTATAATTTTGTGCAAATTTAGACATGATATGCAAATTTAGATATAAACATATGCTAATTTAGTTATGAAACTATACAGAAACTAAGACAAGAATAAGGATCAAGAACAAGAACCATTGCTTTTATGAGTCTAGTTCAGGATTCAGAAAACTTCTTGTAAAGGTCAAAATAGTAAACCTTTTAGTTTTTACAGGCCACATAGTCTCTTTCACATATTTCTCTTTATTTTGGGGCCATTTTTTTTTACAACCCTTTAAGAAAAGCAAACACCATGAACTGTTCAAAACAGATCCCACGGCCCACTGGGCATAATTTGCTGACCCTGGACGTCAGCATGCTATTCATAAATACAAGAAGTCCAATATCTAAAATCAGACACGTCAAAAGGGAACCATTAAATACAATGATGAGGATAGACCACTAATGATGTTCAAATGACATTTTGGTGGGGAAAGAGACCTTGACTACAACCATTCCCATAAAATTATAACAAATACGTACAAAGTAGAAATTAAGAAAAATGAATATTGAATAATAAGGAAATACTTAAAACTATGGCATGATGGTATAATTTTTTAAAATTATCCATTACTAAAAATGTTGGTATAAAAATATTTAGTATCATGAGGGAAATACTGTTCACTGAGCAAGCAGACTACCAAAACATTATGGAGAGTGAAATACTTTTTAAAAAAATAAAATAGAAATAGGAACATCAAAAAAGTAGGAAGAAGACTTGTATATTACATATAGGCTGTGGGTAACATTTATTTTATTAAAAAAAGCTGAAGTATTTTCTAAAAAAATCTTTTTCTGATTACAATGGCAATACAGACTCATATAAAATGTGAGAGAGAGAAAAACAGACAATAAATAACTTGTAATAAAATTTGGTACCACTCAGACACAGTAGTTTTTCTTTACATTCATTCCAGTCTCTTTCATATATTAATATATCATTATAATACATATTATTAAGGATAATAGGTATGTAAAAATTTTTGTCCTGCTCTTCCACTTTTTCTATAATGAGTACTTTTTTTTTTACCTTGTGGAATATTCTTTAAAACCATTAATTTAAATCTATAACTTTGTATGAATAAAATTATATAATAGAACATTAGGGTGCTCTCAATTTTTTTACACTACTAATATTGATAAATGGCCCTCTGGATAGAAGTCTACATGCAGCTGTCTTCTCAGAGATAAATTCAAGAATTAATAATTGAAATAAATAGCATAACTATATTTGGTAATCTTAATATGTACTGTTTAGTTACTATTTTTTAAAAGTTAAAACAACTTATAATCACACCAGCCAGGTTCTCACAGTGACCATTTCCCACATCCTCATTATCACCAGGCATTTTTTTCTCCCATCTTTGCCAATTTCAGAGGGGAGAATAACTCTGGATTTACTTATGATGGCAAGACGTTGGTATATTTAAAAGCAGAGAAAAGGGCAGCAGAGATAACAAAAGTCAGTACAAACCTTACCCCAGCTGTTTTCTTCATAAATAGATTTCTAGACCACTTCAACAGAACACATCATAGAGTTATGATTAGAACTTAAAATGTTCTTTATAAAACCTTTAATATGTGAATTTTAAAGTATTCTTTATATAATTTTTTCAATACTTTTGTTTCAGTTAAAGAGCTTCCTTGGTAGCTCAAATGGTAAAGAATCTACCTACAATGTGGGAGACCTGGGTTTGATCCCTGTGTTGGGAAGATCCCCTGGAGAAGGGCATGGCAACCCACTCCAGTATTCTTGACTGGAGAATCCTGTGGACAGAGGAACTTGGCAGGCTAGAGTCCATGGGGTCACAAAGAGTCAGACATGACCGAGCGACTCACTTTCACTTTCTTTCACTTTTTTTAGTTAAAAGTATCTTTAGTTTCTAATACTGTCAATTTCTTTCAAAAAAAAAAACAAAACAGGAACGAAAGGGTGTCAAGCGCTGTCTTTCACCACAGCAGAGCTGCTGCTGCTGCTGCTAAGTCACTTCAGTCGTGTCCGACTCTGTGTGACCCCATAGATGGCAGCCCACCAGGCTCCCCCATCCCTGGGATTCTCCAGGCAAGAATACTGGAGTGGGTTGCCATTTCCTTCTCCAATGCATGAAAGAGAAAAGTGAAAGTGAAGTCGCTCAGTCTGTCCGACTGTTAGCGACCCCATGGACTGCAGCCCACCAGGCTACTCCGTCCATTGGATTTTCCAGGCAAGAGTACTGGGGTGGGGTGCCATTGCCTTTCCCGCCACAGCAGAGCAGGAGTACAGAATTTTAAGGAAGCAGAGGCATTAAAGGTTTGCAATTAACTGGATTCTGCAGCTGTAGATTTGTAAATAGTTATATCGTTTGTTTTTATGCCACCCTTCAAAGAACTCACAACACCACTGTGTGTTTGCAACCAATTTCTGTTGTGATGCCCTTTTTATATAATGCCATTCATTTCACGTTTCCCACTGCGAGATTACAAAGCGTGATTACAGTCTGCCCAGATGCAATGACCCAGTCTCAGGATTGCTTCTGTATCTGAATATCTTTCAGTAGCTCCAATCTCATGAATAGCAAATGCAGAATCAAGGCAAATGCTTGAAATATGAATGCAACCTGAAGTGTGATGCCTGATATCTGATTGTATACTGAATGCTGTGTTGGGTTTATAATAATCCAAAATAATTCCGTGCCCTGCCTGCATTTATTCATTGTGAAAAGATCACATCAAATTGAACTTGAATACTTTTTTAAGAGAAGGGAAGTGACACAAATGATCTGCTGCAGTTGTTTCACTTAGGGACTGAGGTCTTGAAAACTGCTCCACAAATTTCTTTCCAGACATCTGAGTGAAGTCTTTGAACAGACAGATCTTGAAATTCAGCCATTTGATTTTGAATATTTACATGTGATCTAGTTCACATGTATAAAGAACATATGTATGAAATATATGTTTTCTATAAACAGGTATTTTTAGGGCACTATGAGTTAGAACTCTTAGCAATCTATTCTCCCATTTTTTAACGGAGCTTATTAAGATAACATCCTCATTAATGACAACACATATCCACTTATAATATATTAAATACTTGACCATCTATGTTGGTCCTCCTTTCTCTATAAAACCACAGCTTGTTTATTATACTATTATGATCTTTCATAATACTATCTGATCAAAATTATCAGGGACTGTTCTGGTTATAAAAAATATAGCTTTTTTTTTAATCCACTGTCGAGCAAATCACATGTATAATACACATACATGAAACTCTACCACAAGTTTTTGAGAAATAAACTTCTATTGCTATTTAGTTACTGCTTTCAATAATTGGACAGTTACATTTTGAGAAAAATATATTCTGCGAAGAAATATACACCTCCTTCTGACATCTGAAACTTAACAGCTTGCGTGTCTGTCTCTGCATGCCTACTCAGTGTGTGTTTCATGCTCAGTGTGGGAGAGATGCTTGTGAATGGGCCAAGATTATTCAAACTCAGTAGTCAGGAAGAAATCTTGGCATTTTTGCAAGGCTGTATTCACGGTAGCTATATATTTCTCTAAAGGACAATAGGACTGAGGCGAATTTAAACACTAGATCCGAGTAAGAAAGGAAACCCATCTAAACTAAGAGTGTAGAAGAAGTACAGTGTAAACAGTTGCTAAGACTCTGCCCCCATTAAAACTCCTTAGTTTTGCTTGAGGAAAGCATAGGTGCTGGAAGCAGAGATGACTGTCGGGGATCTGACCTTCTGAGGCTTGTGCCTAGATTTTATGCTGGTGCTTTGGAAAGAGTCTCCCTTCCGTTTCTTTCTTCTGTGTGCCTCCTGCTATCACTTCTCCCTGGTGTTCAGAGTCAGACTCTTTTCACCTCAGCTCAGATACAGAAGCAAGAGAATCAATGCGATGCAGGGGACGTTACAAACATCCAACCCAAGATCTGTTGACGAATGACATGCTTCAGTGTAGGGTAAGTGATACTGTAGTAACCAACATCCTCAGGCACGCACTGGTTTACCATACAGAAAGGATTTACGTCTCACTCACACTACCTGCCTCCTGTGGAACCAGAAGGAGAGAGAGAACACTATTCACTGTAGTCGCCCAGGGGCCCAGAGAGTGGTGGACTCCTGAAGATATGGAAACTCACACACCAGCGCTTTGGCTCATATCTCACTGGCCAACACGAGGTTGCATGTCCACTGCGGATGTTATAAGGGGGGAATGCAATCCTGCCATCTTCCAGAAGAGGAGAGCCAGATTTGTTAAGCTGTTTTATTAACCCACTACTTATGGAAATCCAAGACATTTAAAGTGGACCACTCTGATTTATGTGGCTTTTTCTTTCCTTTTATTTTCTTTCTCTCTCTTCCAGGAGATATATGTTTGGGTGGTGGGCCTGCATATAGCAATATAGCTTCCTCAAACCTTAAAAACATCTTTTGCATGCCCTGTCCTCCAAAACATCAATTCCAAAATTATTCATTCATTTCAAACACACAATCATCCAACCACAAAAAAATGATCAAAATGCAGAATAGTCACAATCTTATAATCTTCCAACCTACTTGAAGCATTAGTCACAATCAAAAGGTTAGAATATTACTCAGATGCCTTCAATTTTTTAAATGGATGATGGATAGCTATAAAGCACAGGATATTTTATTTGGTGTAAAACTTTCAAAATCATAAGCAAATTATCAGCATCATTTCATTCCTGAGCAAACGAGAATTTTGTGACTTGTTAATTCCCTACTTTCTAAAAATATTAATCTCAAATTGTTTTCAATGACACTGATCAATTTTTTATGAATACTGAATACAGGAGTAAATTTATAATGAAAACATAAAAGAACCTCATTTTGTTGCATGATTCAAGATGAAACACATTCACACGGATTAGAGGGTTGATCGTGTTCCTCCAGAGACCTAACTCATTTCCTTTACAAGAGCCTATGAATTGTCATCAATGTTTACAAGTATGGTTCAACCCAACCAGAATGCTGTTTTAGAATGATTTGGCCAAGTAGAACTAAAATTACCTACTTAAGTAATAAATTTATCATCAGTCATTTTTGCTAAAGCCCCCTTCATCTACTTTAAGAGAGTTTTGCCTCAATTGAGGTAATCTCTGTTATTTTCATCTCTTACAGAGAACTTAGATGTGGTTAGCTGCCTTTCTCATTAGATGTCACATAAAAAAAATGATACCAAATAGCCTATTATGCATATTGAGGTACTTTTGCTCTTCAGACTCCATTAAGTTCTTATAAACCTCAATTAAGTAAAAGAACAGCTAATTAGAACAGTCTGTTTTCAATAGATTTAGAACTTTGCAAAGATGACTCCAAGACCTTAGGCCTAACTACTCCTTCTCCCATGTGTCCAAGCCACGGTATTTTAGACCAGACAGTAAATTCATTCTTATTTATTTTAAGTAAATCAAACTAGTCCTGCTGTGATTCACTTATATCATGGGGCCTCTGGGAGCTTATTTATTCTGGAAACATCCTCTGTAGTTGGAGAAAATCTACAGCAGACAAGAACATGACTTGCATTCATTAAGATTTAAATTGGATCAAAAATATAAGTGAAAGAGGCAAGAGGAAAACAATCAAAACCACTTATGACTTTAGACACTTCACTTGAATGAAATTCCGTACAGTAATCTAATTTAAACAGTCCATAAGTTATCACTATTTTATTAATAATGGAAAGTACTAATAGAAATAAGTACTTAGTAAATGCTTGCTGAAGAAACTAAAAAATATTCACACATAAATAATGCTATGACTGAGGCCTAGATAGCATGGTGTGTGTGTGATACTCAGTCGCTAAGTCCAACTCTTTCTGACCCCAGGAACTGTAGCCAGCCAGGCTCTTCTGTTCACCCATGGGATTTCCCAGACAAGAATACTGGAGTGGGTTGCCCTTTCCTCCTCCAGGGGATCTTCCCAACCCAGGGATCAAACCNATAGCATGGTGTGTGTGTGATACTCAGTCGCTAAGTCCAACTCTTTCTGACCCCAGGAACTGTAGCCAGCCAGGCTCTTCTGTTCACCCATGGGATTTCCCAGACAAGAATACTGGAGTGGGTTGCCCTTTCCTCCTCCAGGGGATCTTCCCAACCCAGGGATCAAACCTGCATCTCCTACACTGCAAGCAGATTCTTTACCAAAGATAGCGGGAAATATGTTTTAAAACAAATAAAAACTAATTTTTCAAGCAATCAAAATGTGTGGTAAAGTGATTCTCTAAACAAAGATACATACTTTAGATGAAAAGTAATTAAATTCTATGCTGTGTTGAGTGATCGACTTCCCAGGTGGTGCTAGTGGTAAAGAATGCATGGTTAATCATATACAGGCTTCTTCGTATACAGGAGAGAGGGTTAATTTTCTATGATTAAAGCTTTAAGATTTCAAGCAAGGATCAACTAAAGAGGAAAAAAAAAATCAGTCATTGTTTCAGACTATTTTTTAAGGCAGCTTGTGGGATCTTAGTTCCTTGATCAGGGTTCGAACGCAGGCCCTCAGCAGTGAAAACGTGGAGTCTTAACCACCAGGGAATCCCTGAACAATTTATGGATAACCTCTATTGCTTTCTTCACAGTCAAAGATTTTGGCATAGTCAATAAAGCAGAAATAGATGTTTTTCTGGAACTCTCATGCTTTTTCGATGATCCAGCGAATGTTAGCAACTTGATCTCTGGTTCGTCTGCCTTTTCTAAAACCAGCTTGAACATCTGGAAGTTCACGGTTCACGTATTGCTGAAGCCTGGCTTGGAGAATTTTGAGCATTACTTTACTAGCGTGTGAGATGAGTGCAATTGTGTGGTAGTCTGAGCATTCATTTGGCATTGCCTTTCTTTGGGATCAGAATGAAAACTGACCTTTTCCAGTCCTGTGGCCACTGCTGAGTTTTCCAAATTTGCTGGCATATTGAGTGCAGCACTTTCAGAGCATCATCTTTTAGGATTTGATAGCTCAACTGGAATACCATCACCTCCACTAGCTTTGTACATAGTGATGCTTTCTAAGGCCCACCTGACTTCACATTCCAGGATGTCTGGCTCTAGGTAAGTGATCACACCATCGTGATTATCTGGGTCGTAAAGATCTTTTTTTGTATAGTTCTTCTGTGTATTCTTGCCACCTCTTCTTAATATCTTCTGTTTCTGTTAGGTCCATACCATTTCTGTCCTTTAGCGACTGAATTGAACTGAACTGAACTGATTGCTTTCTTCATTTATTCACTCTATAATGCTTACGGAATCTCCATCTTCCTTATCCTCTAGCCGAGACATAGATCAACTATGAAATAATCACAGCTAATTTGCTAAAACTTTGAAAATTCCAAAGATTTCCTTTTTGCAAGTATAATCCCTATCTGTCTCACTCACCTGCAGTCTAATATTCCTCCACGAGTAGGAGAGAGGGTCTGGGTATCTGTGCTATGCTGTCACGTATACAGCATGTGTCTGATTCTATGCAACCCTATGGACCGTAGCCTGCCAGGTTCCTCTGTCCATGGGGTTCTCCAGGCAAGTATACTGAAGTGGGTTGCCATGCCCTCCTCCAGGGGATCTTCCCGACCCAGGGATCAAACCCACGTCGTTTAACATCTCCTGCACAGGCAGACGAATTCTGTACCACTAGCGCCACCTGGGAAGCCCCGTCTGGGTAGGCAACCCCAGCTTATTTAGGCTGCAGGTGGTTATGAGTTTCTGTTTCTGCGGATAAAATGAAAGTTAGCAATAATAACTTACAGCTGTGTTATACTTCCCAACCACTAAAAGTATTTGCTTTCTCAAAATCTGGATACGTCCACTGAAAAGAATATAACCAGATAATATGGACATTTTTAATGGGTGTTCCACTGAAAACAATGAAGAAGCCTCCAGTGTGTATTTCATACACGCCCTGTACTATAAACCAGGATCGAAAACAAACCAAAACAAAGTACAAAACAACAAAAAAAGTGCACAGAATTAAGAGTCTGGAAGGGGAGAAGGAAACCAACAATGACAAGACATGGAGAGAATAGTAAATGAGGCAAGAGACAAATGTGACAGGAGGGCACAGGGCAGAATAACCAGTCTGCACTGGAGCTTCGAGGAAGGCTCAGGGAAAAGCTGATCTTTGGACTGGGGCTTGAATAAAGACGGCAACAGGGTTTGAGAGGGAAGCACTGGTTGGGCAAATGGCCAAAGTCAAGGGGAAACAGCATATTTGGAGACCAGGAACAATCCTGGTTTGAGTGGATGAGGCTGGAACTGAGGTCAGGCTGTAAGGGCCTGGAGACTTGGAGACCATCCTTTAGGAAAACAAAAATCTAAATAATCAGATCTGACTGGCGGGAGGATACAAGCATGATGGCCAAAAAGGGTTTTTCTTAAAGAGAGAAAAGAAAGACTAAATAGGGATAGTTGGGTCTTCTGAATGATTAAAGTAATAAAAATTGGTTTGGAAATTTATCACCAAATAATTAAGTAACTGCAACAAAAAATACATTATCATTCAAATACACGCTGCACAAAGTTATGTCTTTTTTTCCTTTCCTTTTTCAGGGACCAGATTACTTATCACAAGGGCTTCCTTAGTGGCTCAGACAGTAAAAAATCTGCCTGCAACGCAGGAGACCCAGGTCCATTTCCTGAATCTGGAAGACCCCCTGCAGAAGGGAATGGTTACCCACTCCAGTATTTTTGCCGGGAGAATTCTATGGGTAGAGGATCCTGTCGGGCTACAGTCCATGGGATCACAGAGTTGGACACAACTGAGCACTAACACCTTCACTTTCAACACTTTACTTCTCACAACATGACTGGATACCAGCGGTTATGCATTATTTACTTTCATTGTTCACACAGATATGTCTTTGATTTATGATAACAGAGTGGGCCCAGCTGACCAAATCCATTACAGGAATTGATAATGATGCCACTTAAGACTGCTATTTTATCAAATTAACTCTACAAAATAACTAATTTCCTTAATGAAATGAATGTAATCTTAAATTATACGTACAATAAAAAATAACCATAGCCAAAATTATGCCATTTTGTTTAAGCAGAAATGTAACAGACTCTCTCATATACTTTCAAATATAATTGAGCCTGAGAAAATTCCCACCTAAATAATTCCAACAGAAAATTGCAATGACTTTCCAAATAATTTTAAGTTGTAATCACCAAAGGTATTTATTTACCTGAGAGAAACTGCATGTGGCCCATATATCTCTCTCACTGCCGACAGGTCAGCTTCAAGCTGGGGGTGTTTGTGCAGCTCCCCGTCATAGTTGACCTGATGAAAAGGAATCATATAGGACTGAGTTAGTGTGAAGAGAAACAAAAAAAGCAAAATATAAATAATCTCTTAGACATGTTACCCTGTAGTTCTGCCTTAGGCATTTTCTCTGTTGCATTCATAAAAAATATATATATAGATAGATAATTCAGCAGTATATTCACTAAAGTTCTTAGGTTCACATACATCTGGTACAATTCATTATGTTTAAAAAGTTATTATCTGACTACTTTGATACGAAGACAATGCCACTGTTAAAATGAGTGAAGTAAATGGCAGATAATCTGGAAAAACTTCTAGACTGAGAAAAAAGCATTCACTTCCCCTCTGTAAGAATTAGTGGTGTAAACAAAAATCAAAACTAGAAGAATTATTTCAAATACTGTTGAAGTGTTATCTGGTTAAAGAATCTTAGGGAAAATGCCCCATTTCTAGTAAGGCATTCCTGGAGAGAAGAATTCCAGTTTTGTTCATGTCCACCCATACCTCTACTGCTTTGCATATGCTTGATAGACCAAATTACTAATTTTTGATTCCAAATGAATAAATCAATTTGTGCTCTTTACATAATAATAACAACTTTGGCTTTAAAACATCTCTTTAACAAATTAACTTTCCATTATTCTATCCAAATTACAAAGCATATTTGATCAAGTTTACAAAAATAGAACAAGATACAGTCATATCCCAAAATCGAATGCTCAGTTTAAAATTTCAACATTATCCCAGAAAAATATAATGAATTATTTAGTATAATACATGCATGTGCAGCGGTGCCATTTCCATGTATATAATTTATGATGTTTCCTTGTCACAACTGATCAACACTTTACATTCGTATAGAAGGAAAAGGAAGACAGTAAATACAAATAATGAAGATGCTCGATAATAAGGGCCCATCAATTTTTATAAAGGTTAATCACCTTCCATTGAAAAAAATCCATGCTTTTATTAGTGCCACATTTCAAAACATTGACTGAGCACAACATGCTTGATAGATGTAAAAGTTAAAAGCGTAATAAGATGCTGTCTGCAAAATATCTGTAACGAAGGCAGATGACTTCAGTGTAAATAAATGATTACAGTCAAAGAACTGCAAAAGCAACCTTAATTTCTGAAACTATGTAGAGAATGAGCGACAGATAAATTATATGAATTTCCTTGTTAGTTACAGAGCGCTGCAGAACACATAGGCCTTTCAGATGACAAGCACAGATTTCAGCTAGAGCGTGTGTGGCTGTCTCTGCCTTTGAGTGGGTGTCTGGAGAGCCTCACGTGCTCACCTGTCCTCCGTAATAAAATTCTTCCGAATCATTATCTCCTTCAGAGTCTTCCTCCACTGTGCTGTTCTGTCTCGACTCCTTAAAATAATAGAGTAAGAAGACAATTTTAATGGTCAAACTAGCTTTTCCTCCTTCTGAAAAAAAGGTAACGAATGGACATATAAGGTAGGTCTGGTGTATACCACATGAATTTTAAATAAAAGCATTCTTGGTGCAGTGCAAACCAAAAATGAAAGATAGTAACAGATGAGTTTTGTGGTGGGTGCATGAAGCTCTGTGTACCTGGTCTTGAGTTTTATGATTTAATATTTGATGAATATAAAAACTACATTCATCAATTACAACTTTGGTTTTGTGCTGATAAAACATCTGACAAGATCACACTGATTCAATTTTTTGTTAAAAAGTTCCTCAGCATTATTTATCTCAGACTGTTCTCGCTTTCACTGTCAACTCCACATAATGGTATGAAAGAAAGGGCACTTTGAATCTAATAATATAAAAATCAAATTATGCATATACATACAAATACATTACAAAGATAACTTTCAGTGTGTAGAAATTATTTGCTTTAAATTTCAATTTTCAAAAGGATGTTTACTTAAATATACTTGAAGTATGAGTGTCTAATTAACCGAACCGTATCTGTTATGTGTCTAAAGTACAAATGACAAAAATTCATCTAAAGTAACTATTCCTGTCCAGGGGCCCTGTTAAAATAATTAAGAGAAAGGTAGCTGCATTTAGACACAGGAATCTATTGACTTGATGTTTTGTGATCATCCCTAATTTTCTAGACCAAATTTCAAATTATTAAACAAAACAAAAACCTAGAAAAGGGAATGTGCTGCTGCTGCTGCTAAGTCTCTTCAGTCGTGTCCGACTGTGTGACCCCATAGACGGCAGCCCACCATGCTCCCCCGTCCCTGGGATTCTCCAGGCAAGAACACTGGAGTGGGTTGCCATTTCCTTCTCCAATGCATGAAAGTGAAAAGTGAAAGTGAAGTTGCTCAGTCATGTCCGAATCTTCGTGACCCCATGGACTGCAGCCCACCAGGCTCCTCCATCCATGGGATTTTCCAGGCAAGAGTACTGAAGTGGGGTGCCATTGCCTTCTCCGAAAAGGGAATGTAGGTTTTATAAAACATAGTTTGACCCCATAGACGGCAGCCCACCAGGCTCCCCCATCCCTGGGATTCTCCAGGCAAGAACACTGGAGTGGGTTGCCATTTCCTTCTCCAATGCATGAAAGAGAAAAGTGAAAGTGAAGTCGCTCAGTCTGTCCGACTGTTAGTGACCCCATGGACTGCAGCCCACCAGGCTCCTCCATCCATGGGATTTTCCAGGCAAGAGTACTGAAGTGGGGTGCCATTGCCTTCTCCGAAAAGGGAATGTAGGTTTTATAAAACATAGTTTTTGGTTTTAGCAATGATAATGCTAGATTAGTGGTGCTCACTTTGGCTACTGAAGTGCAGAATGAATGGTATAACACGAAAAGGAAAGCAGGGTGGCATTCAGTGCATAGTTTTTGTTTTATTATAAGATTACTTGATCCTTTTTTTTCTTTTTTGATGTGGACCATTTTAAAAATCCTTATTAAATTTGTTACAATATTTCTTTTACTGTTTTTATGTTGTTGTTGTTGTTTTTGGCTACAAGGCATGTCCCCAACACTGGGAGGCGAAGTCTTAACCAATGGACCACCCAGTGTATAGTTTTAAAATCAAAGAATTGTTGGTCCCACCATCATTTTGTTTGTTTAATGTCCCAGTATTTATTTACAGATTGAAGCAAATTTCCTAAAGGTGCTATTGTTCTTTTAACACTGGCCAAAAATAGTAAGATTATACCCAAGCTCTGTGCTCCTTTAGGGGAAGGCAATGGCACCCCACCCCAGTACTCTTGCCTGGAAAATCCCATGGACGGAGTAGCCTGGTGGGCTGCAGTCCATGGGGTCACTAACAGTCGGACAGACTAAGCGACTTCACTTTCACTTTTCACTTTCATGCATTGGAGAAGGAAATGGCAACCCACTCCAGTGTTCTTGCCTGGAGAATCCCAGGGATGGGGGAGCCTGGTGGGCTGCCGTCTATGGGGTCACACAGAGTCGGACACGACTGAAGTGACTTAGCAGCAGCAGCAGCAGTCAATTTTAGGACTCTATCTTTCCCATACATAAATCCCTAAGCCAGCAGCATGGACTTCATTCACTACATGCAATCTTAATCTAAACAATGATGGTATTAACCACAAACACATGGTAAATTTCAAATACATCTATACTGTTTTGAAGAAATATAATAAAACATAAAATGCAATTTACATACCTCACCATTTTCCTTCTGTAATTTGGATTTTATGGATAAGCAACAGTTAATGTCATTTGTCTTTCTTAATTCTGAAATATATAATTAAAGGATCACTTTAGTTTTCAGTATACTATTTACCAAACATTTATCAGTTTCAGTATAAAAACATCCAAAGATGATTCTTTTTTGCAAGAGAATTAAGAAATATTTTGAAATTATCTTATGTTAGAGAATTATATACAAACTATTCTGATTTTTCATTGCCCATAAAAATGTGGTCAAACTAAAGTGGCCACAGTACAAATTCCTTCAGCTCTCACTATATAGTTCATGGAATCTATGTTGTGTTATGTTTTTTAAACATTCAGTTTGTCTAGCAGTATTGTTATGCATGAAAATATTTTCACAAGCAAATATCTACATAATGTGTTTAAACGGGACTTTTTTAAAGTACTAATTTATGCATTTAAAAAACTGTTGAGAAACAAACTAGTGATGTTAAATAGAAAATTTGTATGGAGAACCAGGCTTATAGATTCCAAAGATAAATATCTATTATATGGGTTAAAAGAAACCAAAAAACAAAGCTATCTAAAATCAACAAAATATTAACCAAGAACTTAAGAAAATAGTGTATTCTCATTACCTGTTGCTAGTCGATGAAAAATTACTGGAATTGGCTCTGTAGTAACTAATACATCTTCATCATTTTCTGAACTTGACACGTATGTATTATCTGCAAAGAAATATAGACAACTAACGGCATAGTAACTTGAAAAAGTACCTTTATTAAAAACAATTAAGGAATAGCTACATCACTTCCAACACTCATGAGGTACACACTATTATTCTGATTTAATCTGGAAAAAAATGAAGGAAATTACAGGTTTCCTTGCACATTAATATTGTGCAAATTAATTATAAACGTTTTCTTTAAAGATGCTTGCATCTCCTGGAGAAGTACAGACTTTGGATTGAGACTATTCAAACACGTCTCTAACATTTCATGCAGTAATGGATCATTTGGAAGTGACTGGTTGCCTCAACTCATGGAAGAACATCCTTCGCAATATTGGTAATATCTGGGCTTCCCTGGTAGCTCAGCTGGTAAAGAATCTGCCTGCAATGCAGGAGACCCTGGTTCAATTTCTGGGTGAGGAAGATCCCCTGGAGAAGAGACAGGATACCCACTCCAGTATTCTGGTAGCTCAGATGGTAAAGAATCTGCCTGGAATGTGGAGATCTGGGTTCTGTCCTGGGGTTGGGAAGATCACCTGGAGGAGGGCATGGCAACCCACTCCTGTATTCTTGCCTGGAGAATCCCCATGGAGAGGGGAGCCTAGCAGGCTATAGTCTATGGGGTCGCAAAGAGTCGGACATGACTAGCGACTAAGCACAGCACAGCACGTGATAATATCTGGGGCTTCCCAGGTGGCACAGAGGTAAAGAATCTGCCTGCCAGGTAGGAGACATCAGAGTTGCACGTTCAGTCCCTGGGTCGGGAAGATCCCCTAGAGGAAGAAATGGCAAACCACTCCAGTATGCTTGCCTGGAAAATTCCAGGAGGAATCTAGCAGGCTACAGTAAAAGGGGTCACAAAGACAGGACTGAGCACAGCAGACGGCACACACATATTGTAACAATACACAGTTGCTATATTTTTTGCTCACTGATGATTACAGAGCATCTGTGACACAACTATTCAACAAAGTTAAATAGACCATTAAATAATGGTCCTAAAAGATGCTCATCAATGATGTATAAAAATGTAAACATATATATAAAATGAAAGTATAAAATACATCCAACAAATAATAGAAGCCTGTATCAATTTCTGCTAGGAGAAATGAGTGTTCAGGTGACTTATGAATGCATGATAAAAGATCTTGAGCCAAGTTTTCATAATATTGTGTCAGTGCAGTGAGAGCTATCAAGCTAAGTCATTATTTCCAAAGATACATCTGTACTGTTTTTAGGCCTTGAGCAGTGAGTAAGTGAAAGTGATATGTATTCACAGCCACAGAAGACTCTCAGAGTTATAAAGCTTTAAGTTATTTAGGAAGGTGAGAGATGATGGGGGTGAGCTGGACTGGAAGCCAAGTAGGTTTGCCTCATTACTTTGTTCTAATTACAAATTTTGCCTTATTTCTTTTTCAACTAGCATCTAGAAGGGTGTGAGATTTCTGTGTTTATCTAGTGAGACCCCAGATTAAGAAACAGATTTTATATAACTTTTAATTACTGTCTTGTCATATTAGGTGAAACTCTGACTGCTTATCTGAAGTCTCTTCTGTGGGTAACCTCACACGTTCAAGTGAGGATCAAAAGCTGCTCTTAAACCCAGTTTTTAAATTTCTTAACCCTCATTCAGAGCCTCACTGATTCAAAGTTATTTGTATGGAATCAATTTAGTTAGGCTTTCCCCATGCACAATGGATTCCTTGAAGCAAACTTGTGAAGAAAAAGAGCATTAAAACATCAGAGGCAACAGCTAACCACCAACTAGAAGGGAAAATACAGTAAAATCTGTAAAGTGGACACAGTATCATGGAATATCTTGGAGTCATGGAATGAGGAGGTTTCTGCTAAAGAAAGCATCAAGAAGCAAATAAATTAGAATTTTCTGTTTAAGAAAACAAGGAAGAGAATAATTCAATTTAGAGGATCAAATGGCTTACTGGAAGTGAGGTGTGAATCAAGAGAATATAATTTGGTAAATAAATGTTGCATAATACTAAAAGACAGGATTATGCATTCAACAAAACATTTTTAAAGAGATTTTCCACTGGTTTGTATTTTGATTAGTATTTAAGCATCAGAACACTTCCCATTTCTGCTTTTGGTTTAATTTACTCAAACCAAAATGTTTTCAGCTTTAATGGATAACAGTATCCATTAAATCACCATTACAATACAACAGGCCAGATCACAGAGGAATATCCAGGTCAAGAAGAGAAATATAAGAGCAGACAAAGCAAATCTAGACTGCTACCAATTAGCTGTTGAGCTCTTTAAATCTAAGCCACGTTCTGCTTAGTTATAAAATGGAGAGGTCTGCTGATGGGGGAGCTTTGAGGAGCATCCTAGCTGTCTGAACGGATTCTGTGTTTTCTTTTGTTGTTGTTTAACTAACTGTTTTTAAATCTTCCTCAAACTATTTTGACATCTGTAATAATACTCATCTTTGTTTAGACGGAGGAAAATAGTACACAAAAAGGGTAAACAATGCATTTAAGGTAACAGAATGAGTCAGTGACAGACAGAATGCTTTCAAGCTCAAATTCCTTCTCTGCAAGTCTCCCACTTGAGTTTAGGGCTGACAATTTCTTTTCTTTCTAAAAGCTTATGGCTCAGATGGTAAAGTGCCTGTCTGCAATGCAGGAGACCTGGGTTTGATCCCTGGGTTGGGAAGATCCCCTGGAGAAGGAAACTGCAGCCCACTCCAGTAGTCTTGCCTGGAAAATCCCATGGACAGAGGAGCCTGGTAGGCTACAGTCCATGGGGTCACAGAGTCAGACATGACTGAGTGACTCCACTTTTTTTTCTAAAAGCTTCTGGGGACAATTAGGTTCTTTAATGTGTACATTTTGTAGAGAACCTATATAGATCCTTGTTAAAGGCTGTTACCAATATGAATATTTTCTCTTTCCTTCCCTGCCAGACTATGCAAGCATTACTGGAAATTCTGTGGACAGAGGACAGATGAGTAGAGAGCTATGAAAACACGTGTTTTAAACCACTGCTTTTATTCTATTTCATTCTATTTCTAATTTAAGCCATCATTCTATTATTCATTACTATATAACTTCATAGAAATAATTACAGACAATAACTGTATTGATTTTATAACATAATCTGTATATTTCCCCCATATATGATATTCATATAAACCATCCAACCCAGTCAATTATCAATATCATCCTTATTTTAAAGATGAGGAAACCAAGACTCAGAAAAATTAATTCATCCAAGTTATTTAAGTAATTAAAGTTTACACATAGTGTAGTAAGTGGTGAAACTGTCTGAATCCAAACATCAATGCTTTGCTATTTTTTTAATATCAAAAACTAGAGAAATGAGAGAATTCATACCCTCCAGTAGGCAAGCGTCCTAATTAAAGGTGGTAAACCACGAGAAAGAATTCTACTGGTCTGTCACAACAGAGTCACAACCTATGATTTGTAATATACATGCATGTGTGCTACGTTGCTTCAGTTGTGTCTGACTCTGCGACCCGTGTTCTGTAGCCCACCAAGCTCCTCTGTCCATGGAATTCTCCAGGAAGAATACTGGAGTGGGTTGCCATACCCTCTCCAAGGGATCTTTCCCGCCCAGGATCAAACCCAGGTATCCTGTTTGACAGGTGGTTTCTTTACCACTAGTGCCACCTGGGAAGCCTGATTTGTAATATAATTAACTTTAAAAAACAGAAAATTGTCTTCAGTATAAACTCCATGAAGAAGTACAGATAACCAGAAGGCTGCTCTATTTCTTCACTATTTTGAAAAGCCAATATATATATTGCATTTATATACATGTCATTTTGTATACCTAAATGTTAAAGACCTTCTAAATTTTCATTTTCACAAAAACAAACTATGAAATGAATTTCAATAGATGGCACAGGTAACTTAATAGGTTAAATTATAAAACAGCAAATCTGCTCCTAAGGAAATAAATAAGATGGCATAATCTTGAATTGGGAAGATTATGCTGATACATGTTCATAGGATTAAAAAAAAAATTCTGTACTGCATTTTCAAACTTAAATGATAAGATAATCATTAAGCCATAAATTCAGGAAAAGTCAGGGGAAAAAGCCTAAGGAACATTATCAGAAGGAATTAAGAAATGTACTATCAAGATTACTGAATTCAGAAATTAGAAGCAACATAAAAGAGCTATTTGGTTGAAATAATTTCTAAAATAGACAAACATTTTAGAAGAAAAACAAAGGGGGGAAAGACAAAAACAAATATAAAATCACATAAATAAGGAAGGGGAAATAATCACAGAGATGCAGATTTTTAGATTTAGGATTGAATACTATTAAAAAAACTTTTTGCTAAAAGAAATTTGGACATTTCTTCAACAGAGTGAACTTTCAGGAAGGACACATGTTAAAAAATGGCTAAAGAAATAGAAAAAAAAAAAAAAAAAAAAACAGATCACTAATCATGGCAGAAAAATATAACTGCCCTAGAACAATCTCTAAAAACATACCAAGCTCAGACAGATTTGCTAGCAAGTTCTATCAAATGCCAAAGAACAGTTTAATCTCTTCAGCAATCTGAAGTCTTTAATAACAGAATATACGACAAAATATACATAACTCTTATACAGCAACATTAAAATATCTGCTAATATAACTTGTCACCTTTTGTTCAGAGGAGAAACCATATATGATACCTCATTTGATGCCAAACAAGAATTGGATAAATTGTAAATATTCATTCTAGAAAAGGAATGATACCTGCTTTTCTGAAAGCGACTAGAAGCAAGTTCACTAATTTTGAGAAAAGGAAGGAAGCTGCCAACTTTCATATCTATTCTTAAAAATCATTCTGGAAGTTCTGGCTAGTGCAAAAATACAGGTATGAATACTGGGAAGGAAAAGCAAGCCTATAATTTTTATATAATATTATATATATATATTTATATGAAAAACCAAGCATATTAACTGAACTCCTAGTACAAATAACTAGAATTAATTAATAATGGGGGAAACATTATCATAGTAATATTCACTTTGAAGAAAGCTCCATAAAAATACTGCTACTGCTTCTTCTCCAGAAGTATCTTCAGAAGTGACAGGAATCAGAACTGAATTAGAATCTTGCTTACCAGCAAAACTACACGGCCGTGGGGAATATTTAGCCTCTCTCAGCACACTTCTTCACATATAAAACGGCATGGTAACACTTGTTCTGTCTATACATAGACTATATTTAGAATAAATTCAATCATGTATATGAAAATACTTGATTCTACCCCCAAATTCGCCGATCCTCTCTCTCCATCTTCATGTTTTATTTATATACTTTTTTAATAAATTAAATTATATTGGAAATTCACTACTAACTTGCTTCAAGAATAAAATTCAATTTAAAAAAAGCACCAATGATAACCAATACTTTATTTTCATTTTAATTTCAATTTCTGTATACCATAGTTCCAAGTGGGGCTCTTGTATGGTGAGAAAAACCAGAATAATGCCCCGTGGCCACAAGAGGGAGCTAAATATTTGGTTCACTTAATTAAAGGCAAAATCATATTTCCTACCCTACAGAATAATTCACTTACTGTCTTCAATTGGGCTTTGATTTGTGGCATTATTTCTATCACCTTGACTTGAAAGTCCTGCATCACTCATGGCTGACATCTCTAGAAGCTACCTCAGATGAAACACACAATAATTATATTTACAATAAAAAGTTGAAGGCAGGAGGAGAAGGGGACAACAGAGGATGAGATGGTTGGATGGCATCACTAACTCGACGGACATGAGTTTGAGCAAGCTCTGGGAGTTGGTAATGGACAGGGAAGCGTGGCGTGCTACAGTCCATGGAGTCGCAGAGAGTCGGACACGACTAAGCAACTGAACTGAACTGAACAATAAAAAAGTAGGGCTTTTATTTTCCTAACAGTTAAGCAAACATTCAGCATCAAAAGCATACTATATCACAAGGGAGAGGGCTGATTGCAAAATCATCCAAAAACTTTTTTTCTTTATATAGTTCAAGTCTTGGTTCTTCCAATAATATCTGCCTAGAATACCTTTGATACTGCTATTAAAAATAGGTATATATTTAATAATGAATAACTCTCCTTATAAAATTATACAATAGTTTTATAGAATGCTACATTTAAAATATATGGAGATCATAGCAAAGTAACTGTAAGGGAATTCGTGATTTATGAAAATTGTTTTAAAATATTAAATTTGATCTTACAAAAAGGTTAAATGCAGAATGTAAATTACTACAGAAAATACTTACGTTAAAAGCTAAAGAAATAAATTTTACAATATTCTGACACCACATTATTAACTAATTATTTTTTAAAAATATTTAAAATACATATAATCAAAATTATAGTGATCTCATTTTATACAGAAATTATGATCTCAATATACATAGTAAATGAACAAAATAGATTTAAATAGGAATTAGAATTATGACTTTGACATATAACACACATAGGTCAGTCTGGTAATCATCAGATTTTATTAGGAATGAATACCGGAGTAAAAAGTATATATATGAAATACAAGCAGATAAAATGTGCTAATCTTTTCTACAGCGTATGATAAACAATAGATTCCTGCATTACATTTTTTGGGGTAAACTGTGTGCTTAGTTGTGTCTGATTCTTTGCGACCCCATGGACTGTGGTCTGCCAGGCTCCTCTGTCCACGGGGATTCTCCAGGCAAGAATACTGGAGTGGGTTGCCATGCCCCCCTCCAGGAGACATTCTCAACCCAGGAACCGAACTCATGTTTTCCGCATTGAAGAAGGATTCTTTACCATCTGAGCCACCAAGGAAGCCCAAGAATACTGGAGTGGGTAGCCTATCCCTTCTTCAGGGGATCTTCCTGACCCAGGAATCAAACCAGGGTCTCCTGCATCGCAGGAGGAGTCTCTACTGGCCAAGCTACCTGGGAAGCCCTAATCAAGACAGTTTCAGTCTTCACTAAGCCTACAGTGCTCATGCTTACTCGAGATAAAATTATACATATCATTTGTGAGAAAAGAACCAAAGATAAACAAATTTTGTTCATATCTTCAAATTATTATGGCAAATGCTGGCAAACACACCCTGGGCTCTGGTGAGATTACAGTGAGTCCAGAAAGTAAGACTGAACGTGGCCTTGAAGAAAGACACTGGTTTGATGTATAAAAAAATGAATCTATAGTGATCTTATGTTCTGCTTTTTATGCACAAGTGTTTGTGGACCTAGTAATCTATTTCAGGACACACAGGGAGGACAGCTGTGCATATGTAAGAAGCCTAGTGCAGTCTAGTGGTACGGTCCACGGGCTCTGGACTATTGGGTTCAAGTTACAGCTCTTCCGCTTAATAGCACTGTCATCATTCATCTGTAAAATGGGGATATTATGGTAACAATCTCATAGGGTGGTTGTAAGAATTGTTTAATTACATATGCACTTAGAGAAGGGCTTCCCTGGGCGCTCAGATAGTAAAGACTCTGCCTGCAATGTAGGAGACCCAGGATCGATCCCTGGGTCAGGAAGATCCCCTAGAAAAGGGAATGACTATCCACTCCAGTATGCCAGCATGGAGAATTCCATGGACGGAGGAGCCTGGAGGGCCACAGTCTGTGGGGTTGCAAAGACTAGGACACAGCCAAACAACGGTCTGTTGTTTTCAACTATTACTATTAGCTATTATTTTAGCTGTTGCTCCTGCCTATTATTTTTAGGTTATGAGAAACCAAATGATTTCCCCAAACCAACAACTAAACCAGTTTAGAGAACCTTTATTTTAACCATAATGAGGTAAGTACATAGGCTGACACTATCATATGGGCTTAAAGAAAGAATAGTTTTCACAGGGAAACTATTTTGATTCTGGACTGCATCTCAAGTAAGACATGTACCTAGCAGGCAATCAACAGAATTATATCTTTAAGTCTTCCCCTGCCAATGATTCACCCCTGGGTATATTTAAATACATTTCACATCTCCAGAAGAAAAAAATATTCAAAGGAATCATGGCATAAATATTTGTAATTAAAAGAAGAAAAACATACCTGGGTAATCTTCAGATACATGTACTGAATAGGATACACTGTTAAAACAAGGGGTGGGGAGAGAGAAAAGACAGGCTCAAGTTACTACTAAGGTAGACATGCTTTTACACAGTAAAAACCAACCTCAGGTTACTCATTAATTTATACAGATACAAGTATAAACAGAAATCAAGATGGATTAGAAAACATCTTTGATATTTGACACAGGAATCTTACAGATTTTTAAAATACATGACATAGTAATATAAATCTTTTGTGATACTTTTTTTAGTATAGCTAGGTCTTTTTATCTCAGCAGTGTCTAACATTCAATTCTTTATAACCGTGTGCATTGTTTGTGTAGGTTTTACCAAATCATCTTCTCTTACCAAAAATGAAGTATTCTCCCATGTAGTATGGCACTTAAGGATCTAAACATTTATAAATTAAACATTTATTTTTATTATTATTATTTTATTTTTTTGTATTTATTTATTTTTTTACACGAACTCCCAAACATGAACCCCCCTCCCACCTCCCACCCCACATCTTCCCTCCAGATCATCCCCATACACCAGCCCCAAGCATCCTGCATCCTGCATTGAACATAGACTGGCAATTCATTTCTTACATGATAGTATACATATTTCAATGCTATTCTCCCAAATCATCCCTCCCTCTCCCTCTCCCTCTCCTTTTCCCTCAGAGTCCATAAGTCC